>CM021766.1:37716951-37802223 GCA_011076525.1 Nettapus auritus | reverse complement strand
TTTCTTTCTTTCTTTCTTTCTTTCTTTCTTTCTTTCTTTCTTTCTTTCTTTCTTTCTTTCTTTTTCTTGTTTTGAGGAGGAGGGTGTTTTTCAATCCAGCTTCAAACAGCCTCTAGCTTGAACTCAATTCTAAATTCAACACAGCAGGCTAGATGCTTGCTATGTATAAATTATGAAACAGTTTTATGTATGGATATTCTCCAATAGGTTAATTAGCATTATTGCATGGAATTCATCAGACCAGAGGAGACCAATGGTCCATCTAGTCCAGCCGTAGTCTATACCTGATCTTTAAAGAGAAATTGTTAAGAAGCAGGGGAAGAATTTTTATACTTGGCCAGTGATGTAAATTGGAGAGGGAGAGGATATGGCTGTGAAGTACAACTCTTGATAATCCCAAGCCCACTATTTTATAACTTTAAGACTTTCATTCTCCTGAAGATCTGTGGGCTAATAGGGCATTTTGATGAAGGTGTTGGTGTTTTCTGTTGTTCATTTCCTAGTTCAAGATCAGCAGAAGGCAACAGGGCAGTATGAGTCGTTTTTTTAAAAATCTTCAGAAACATCAGATGCCATTGAGTTGATTGTCTTCTATGAAGATAAATGTGATTTAACAACTAGAATTAAAAATTTCAGTAATTTCTGAGTTAAATGCATATCCATACTAAATTGAATGTGGAAAAGTATGGACCAAGACACATGATTTAAATTGTCTCCAATGTGCTGTGTGAATTCTGTTCTTTGATGATCTGGCTGTTCACTCCACAGCTCATTTCAGTAGTCTATGAAGTACTGCTATGACGTGAAGCTGTCTTTTGAAGCTGAGTAGCAATCAAAAAGTCAGCATGCTTGCAGAAAAGAGACATTTTGATCAGGAGCACAAGAGCAAAGCATTTCCTTCCCGAAAGATGCCACGGAATTGTATATCCTAGCAGAGTACCTTCATTGTCTCTTCTTCCCCAGAGAACCCTCCAAGATTAGTTACAAGTTAGAAGTATTTCTTTTGGAAGGAGTGAAATAACTTTGCCAAAATTTAAATCTCTGGTCCAAGGTGATGTGTTGACAAAACCATCACATTTTAGTTTTCTAAGTTAGCTTAGCTTGGTTTTTACATGTGCACAGTGAGGGCTGTCTCCAGTAGTAAATTTAATGTCCCCATTGTTCATCAGTTACCTTATAGCAAGTCCTTTCCATTTAAAGGTTATAAAATTTCCACTGATTTGGTATTTTTCAAATTATATCACTGCATGGTGTTCAGGAGATGCACCTGCTCTTGTGGCCCCATGCTAGTCTGCTCAGTGTGAGGCATGTGTTTTCCCACCCTGCAATGTGAATAAGAGGAGGTTTGTGGTGCTGCTCCTCATGCTGCTCACTGCCTGGTGCCAGGAATGTTTCTGAGCAGCCTTTGGCCCAGGGTTGACTGTCCTCTACTGCAGTATCACCCATTAAATGTCACACTGCAGAAAAGGAAACACCTCACTGTCCTGGTCACTGCTGCAAGGTACTGGTTGTTTTCAGATGGAGAAATTCATGTGATAAACCATATGGTGAGTTCTGGGATTTTTTATTTTTTATTTTTTTCCATTTCCCTTTTAATTTAGGATTCCTTTTTTCAGACACTAGAAAAACTAATGCCTGCCAGTAGGAGGCAGGTGGAAGCACGTGCCTTGTCCTTGCTGAGGTTTTGCCATTTGCTGCAAATGATGAGGTGTTAGCATAGCACTGGAAATGCCTGATAGACAAATAAGGCTCAGCAGAAGTGGCGTGCACTCCCAGTTTCTGGGCTAGACTATTTTATCTTAAAAGTGCCACAGAGGATAGTTAGGCTAAATTGAGCATGACATTTCTAGGAAAAAAATGGACTGATTTGCCTAAGTATGTCCCTCACCCAAACCCTTCTCATATTGGGAGACCTGTGACATGAAAGCTCATATAAAAGTGAGATTAGAAGATGAATTGTCATGCTGTAATGATTTCCCTTTGAACTCCAAGGGATTTAAGAGCACAGGAAGATGCTGACTTGCTCTGGATTAAACTGATAGTGAAACTGGTTTTAGACACATCCTTGAGAGTAGGCTGAATCACCCTCTGGAATTGCCTGTCTGTCCATTAACTTAGAGGTAGCCTGAATGACTAACTTAGACAAGACAGCTAACTTCTGCATGGTGAAATTAATTCAGCTCCCAACAACTTCAGTATGAACCAGTTTGAACTGAAATCTAAAGGTTTGATTTTGTGTCATCACCTTGAGGGTTCTTGGCAGAAATACAGTCTTTCCTCTGAAGGTCCTTAAATCTCAGGCAAGCACTGCAAGAGGAGATCCTAAAGAAAAATGCTGTCCTTAACTGTTGACAATATTGTAGGGATATTCTGAGGTATTTCTCAGTGTACTTGCTAATTTTTTGTACCTCTCAACTAATAACACACAAACTGCAGATGCAGCTAACACAGAAGAGGCAATATCATAGTCATTCTGCCGTATTTTAATGTGATTTTCTTTAAACTAGATTGCAAGAAAAATACATACTTGGAAATGCATATTTGATGTATGTAAGTGAAATACAACCAGCATTAATAGTTTTAAAAAAGGCCTATATTGATTTTATGAATGAGATTAAAATATACATTAATCCAAATTGTTGCTTTCTTAAAAACAGTTTAAGAATTAAACTGATCAGACAATATGTTAAAAAGTTAAATCTAAAGCAACAAATTTTCTACATCACAATTCTTTTGAGTGTACTGGACATAAGGCATTTTTCTGTTGTTCTTTATTTCATTGGAAATACTTTTATGCTACAGTCAAATTTTTTACTTAAATTGTGTGGGACAAAGAAATCTTGTAAGGATTCACAAGTCTCTACAAGACTGTTTGGCAGATTTCCACCTAACTTGTTTTATGACATGGAAATTCACAGTGGTCAGCTAAGAGTAACTAATATTTCAGATGTATTCACCTGTTACAATATGCTGAATTTTCTTGTTTCCCAGTTGCCTGAACTATGGATAACTTATAATGTTAAGTTACCGAAAAGCTGAAAGAATATAAGAGCAGTACTGAATAAAAGGAATAAAATGGAAAGGGGATCTACTTGGGGAGAGAATGAGAGGAGAATAACTTTTTCATAATGAAAAATGTCTCATAACATATATTTTCTAGGTCAAAACTGCTACTATTGCTACAGAGAGGAATGGAAAAACAGAAAATAATTCCATGAACATTAATGCTTCCATTTATGATGAGATTCAGCAGGAAATGAAGAGAGCTAAGGTGTCTCAAGCACTATTTGCAAAGGTGGCAGCAACCAAAAGCCAGGTAAAGTTCCTGCGGTGCAATGGCCTGTCTTTTTTCCCCCATCTGGTTTTGACCTGCTTCTGTATAAATTATAGTGGCTGGACATGGGTTAGCATGATGGCACAGTGCCACAGTTTGGAGTTCATGGTTGAGTTCAAAGGTAACATCTGGGTACTGTTTATTCACTGACCCATGCATCTCAGCAAGTGTTGGTTTCATAAATACATAGTTGGCATGGATGAGGCAAAAACGGTGTGCAAGCTATCTAAAGTGGTGCTGAAGTAGGGTTTGGTGTTTTGTTAATTCCATGGGCTGTAACAAGGAACACCGGGGTTCAGATACGGGATTTGGTGAGGCTGAGTGCTGAAGATGGGGCAGAACTGTCCATGTCCATAAAAAAAAAAAAAAAAAAAAAAAAAGTCATATAAGTTACATCTGAGAAAGAGCGTATTGTCTTTGTGGCTGCTTGGTTACTTGTGCATGGGCATACAGTCATATTGCATATTCAGTTTTAAGCCTTCTGTTATGTGGTTTCCTATGCTGTTTTCTTCAACTGAAGAATTTCTGTCAAGTTTAGTGGCAAGAGAGGGAAATCAGTGAGCACTTGTTGGTTGTGATTACCATAAGTGACATGTCTTCTGAGAAAGATCACTGGAGTATGCAAAAGCATTGATGTAAGTGAGAATGTACTCAAAAAGCAACTCAAGCAAAAACATATAGAAAAGTGGAAACGAATAGAAGCACAGTTATACCAATACTTGAAGGAAATGGTAAAGGCACCACTCCTTGCAACATTAAATCTTCACATCAGATTAAATGTTAAGTCCAGTTAGTCACTTTTCCTTTACTTTTTTAAAACTCCCTCTTAGAAAAACATATCCTCTTCCAGAGAAAGCTGGCAGCTATCAGTTAGACTGGAGTTTCTTGGGCCTTCAGCATTTCGGTGTTGGTTTTCTTTTTAATTTTATTTGACTCTTGACTTCTACGGTGTTTGCATTTTGGAGTTTACTGCATTTTGTTGTACAGAAAGGATGTTGTCTCTTAAGTTATATGCTGTAAGGAGTATTTAAAGGGATATTTTGGAAATGTTATATCAAAATGATTAAACTCAAGCTGTGGACTGTAAAAATTATAGCTTTATAGGCCACATGCCTGCCTACCCTTCAATCACTGTCAAAGTGATAATTTCTACAATAATATGTTTCTTTTATTGTGGGATTCTAAACGCCAAGTGCTGTTTAAACATTAAACTGAATTGTTTATGTTAGTGCTGTACTCAGTGTGTCATACATCAGGCCACTATAATCTCCCATGGAATGTAAAAATTCTGTCATGAATCATGGCTTGTATATCAGAAATTACTGTAATTTTGATTGGAAATTACAGGGCTCTTGAAATTTTTCTAATTATGATAGAATGTTACAGCAGCTCCCAACCTGTGTGCTCCTCAGATGTCTTTATTTACATGTCAAGACCAGGGGCTAGAGAGCTGTCCGTTTTCTATACCTTCCCCATCCCTTTGCAGTTCTCCACAAAACTAAGGTATGAATCTGATCTACTGGTCCACGTCATTTTGATCTGAGTTTATCTGTCATAGAGTATTTATTTAAGGATGTAATCTTAAAATTTCTAGGCAGGACAGCTCTTCCAATTGTGATTTTAAAAGAGAAAGGTAATCCCTTTTCAAATCAGCACAGGAAAGACAAAGGCTTCCAAAGGATGAAGGGCATTCTTTTTAGACTATTAGTATAAAATTTTGATTCTTGTGCAGATTGTGCACAAGACTGTACAAAACAAACAAGAGAAAATGCTTAGTTCTTTTCCCTTTCATTGTGGAAATTACGCCTTTATTTTCAGAGGTTGTGTTTTCTCCTGGATTTAAGCAAGCTAATGTTATTTTTTTATTAATATTAAGGAAGTTCTCAAGACCGTACTTGGCCAAAGTGCCATTTGTAGTAGAAACCTGCCTCATAGAAGTAACTTCATAGGTAACTGGATGCATTTTGTCTCCTCTGACCAGTTCAGTACTAGTCAGCCAGTCAATATATTTTTTTAAATACGTAACAAAGACATGTATAGTAAAGGAGATATCTATCATGTAAAAAAATCTTCATTGGAGCTTGTCAGTAGTACAGAGAAATATTTCTTGAGGCAAAGAAGTCTGTCTTGCATGAACAAGAGACTTGTTCAAACATATACTTTAAGGGGCTCTTACATAGTTCATTGTTTTTGTGTGTGGTTTTTTGTTGTTGTTGTTGTTGTTTTTCATTTGGGGATATTGGTTTCTCACTCAGGACTAGAAAACCTGGGATAATCACTTCCAGTTAAAATGAAAAGTCTGGAGAACACATAGTAGAAAATGATGTGCTAGTTAAAAATGTTTTCTTTTTTTCTTTTTTTTTTTTTTTTTTAAATCTCACCAAAATTGAATAATCTTCTCCTATTTAAAAACTTGATTAACTGCTTAGTGTAAAGTCTGCAGTTTTGGTATAAAACAGTGTGTGACCTAAAGCAGTGACCCAGTGGACAAAGATAGCTGTTTGCTGGAGGGCAAACAACAACAAAAAAAAAAAAAAAAAGGAAAGGAAAGAAACTGGTTTGTGTCAACATTAGATTGGGCCTCTAACTAGGCAGCCAGCATCTGCAAGGTGGCTGGGCTTGCCCGAGTCAGGAGACTGCAGATAATGTTCTGCTGACTAGAGCACTTTGAACAGAAGAGCTGTTAAATGATGCGCTACAGAAGTTTCTATTTAGGTAGCGCTGAGGTAAAAATCTAGAGCATCCTCCCTTGTGCTGTGTTAGTGCCTTTGGCAGCAGTTACCTGCTTCACTGAGGACCACGTGTGGTCCTGATGTTTGACAGACCAGGTGGGTGCAGGGGCTGGGTGCAGCAGAGGTTTTAGCGCAGGGCAAGGAAAGGATGACAGCAGCAGGAAGAGACTGCAGTGATACAAGTGAGATCGTGCTCTGCCCTAGGTGAGTGGTGATTTGCATACTTGCGGTTTCATGGCGAGCTTTGCTGGCAACTCACTCAAAAACTGCTGGTTGACTTTCCTGAAGAAATGGATTTGAATGAGTCTAGGGTTGTAGCTAGGAGATTCCTCCCACTGTTGAATTATTTTCCCATGTAGGAATGTACACAATCTGTGTATTTCAGAAAATCCTATGTATTTAAGGATCAATATATTATCTGCAAAATAAATTCAATTTCTGTTAAATTCAAAATATATACTTTAAAAGTTACGATGATTATACTGAAGAATCCAGGAAAATATCGTAATTAAAAATGCTTGGATACATAATATATTTGGGGAGATTTAGAATTGTAATCAGTAAAACACCTAATGTCAGTATTTGAAAGTCTTACATCTTTATTGCATTTGGCCTGCATAATAGGCCTACAATGTTTTTTGATAGGTTATGTTGAAAAGAGAGCTTTAGAAAAACACATACAAATAAAAGATAGAAATATTTACCAAGTGCTTTGTCTCTGCTCCCAGGGTTTTTTTGTTTTGTTTTGTTTTGTTTTTGTTTGTTTTTTTTGTGGAAAAATAGCAGTACTAACAACATGGTTTGCTAAAATTTAATCAGCACACCTGAATAAGTCAAAATGAAAAGAATCCACACACATAACATTTTGTGTGGTATGCATTACTTTTACAATTTAATCGTATTGGGGCTTTATTAAATTTATTACCTAACAGTCTGATTCAAATAATTCTGAGAGCACATTCTTAATTTCGTTACTTCAAATAAAAAAAAAAAAAAAGTTGATTTGTGTAATGATCATTAAGGCATCATGGTTCAGTAACTGTGCATTGGTTACAATGTTTTCATGTGGGAGCTAGGGATGAGGATTTTTTTGATGGTGACAGATGCTGAAATCTAATTTTATTCCATAAAAACAAACAAGGAAGCAAACAAACAAACAAACAAAAACCTAAAAGCCCCAAGAGATAAGGGAAGTAGAGATTTGTAGTGCTCCTATATTTTTCTGTGTTTTGAGAAGTTATGTCTGTCTTATCCTGAAAAGCTATGGCCTGCACATGCTGGTATGAAATAGGGAAGAAAGCAAAACTTTGATGAAAATCAATTTATGTTGCAAAAGCTGTCTTAAATTTAAGAAATTACAATTTGCAAAACCTGAAGTGGTACCAACTTCCATATCTCTGAGAGTCCCGTGCACTATGATATAAAGCTGTTCGCCTGCTTTATTATAACTAAATAATTTTAGGTTATAGTACAGTAACTAGGTAAAACAGATACCCCTCTGCAGCTCCAGTCTTGCAGATTACTATGCATGTTGCAGATAGGTGTCAGATGCCCTTCCTTCTCCCTGAATAAAAATGCTTGTATGTTGAAGCCTGTGGCTGCCGAGGCACTTGTCTCTTCCAGGATCACACTCTGATTTTAACATTGGAATAAAACAAATAAAAATTTAGTCAAACTTCCAGAAACATCAAGTAATTGAAGAGGGTTTTGACCCGTTACTTCTGAGCTGTTGCACGATGTTGCCTAATTTCCTGTGCCTCAGTCCCATTCTTTCAATTTGGTTAGGCAGTTATCCTCATTGAAATTAGTAGTTCTGCATGCAAACCATGGAGGTGCCATCAGTGGTTTAGACTGCGCCAGACTCCACCCTAAGCCATCACACAAGTATTTCATGCAGTGGTATTTTATCAGAAGTGTTAGACTTAGCCTCTTAGTATGCACCTGGAGTTTCCTCCTCTGGAGCTCTGCATGGGAAGGTACATGGGGTAGGATTGAAAGAGCATCTCCCGCTTGCAAGTAGATTGGAAGGAGTTAAATGGGAAGGGAATGCTAAACATTGGCACTAAAATTGCTTTTGGCATGCAAATACCATGCTTTTCCTGACATAAATATTTTCAGAATAGGCCATTAGAGTTCAGGTATATAAAACCCTGCTTTTACTGGAAATTTTAATGTTGTAGTAAACCCAGAGATTTATAGTGAAAAATTGATGTCTGTTATCTCACTTTTATCTTTTAACCAGCAGTTTTATAAATGCTATATCTTTGATCTGGCTTTTTCCATCTAGAGACTGAGCTATATACTCATAGGAAAGTCATTCTTAAACAGCTTCCCACATTGAACAAGCATGGTATTGTGGATCTGGCACGAAGATGTAACATGCCATTACTGCAGATATATAACGATCTATTCAACTATTTTCTAAGGGGGGGGTGGGGGGGAAGAAACCTTTTTATCAGCAGTAGTAACCCTAGTAACCCTCTGGTAACAATGTGGCTTTAAGAGGGGGGGTGTCACAATTTATTTCCAAAGCTGTTTCCTCCCAGAGCTGCATCTCATGCTGTCTTGGGGCAGTCCAGCCTGGGGGCTCAGTCCTTCACCCCACTTCTCTGTGAAGTTGTCTCCTGCTTTGTCTCCCTCCGAGCAGCTGAGTCACTTCCTGTTTTTAAATCTTGGCTTAAAACCTCCTTTTCCCCCCCCCCTCTCAGCTTACAATGGGCTCTCTGTGGAGTGGGCAGGGATGCTGCACAGGCAGCCACAAGGTAGAAATAAAAATGTGCTCTGAGGTCTTCCGCCATCCCTCACTTCCACCTGGAGATAAACCCCTCGCCCTCATGGGAAGGCGAGATAGTAAGCGTTAGCAGCAGAAGCACACCGTGCAACAGCCTCTCCCTTTATTTTTTTTCCACGTCCCCCCCTTCACTCCCCGCGGGGAGTGCTCTGGCAGTTGAAGACATGCCATGAGCAGCAGGAGCTGGGATGGGATCGGGTGTCAGCAGGGACGGGAGAGGAAGAGTGTGAACCAAGAAGGCAAGATGGGCTCCTGTGCTTGATCAAGAATGGCCCCATAAAGCAGCGTGTCATTCAGTGAAACTGTGAAACTTGGCAGATAAAGCTGATTTGCTTCTTTCACAAAATATCGTATGGCAGAGGCAGTGTGTTCTGCCTCGCCCGGGTCGGATGCAAGGAGATTTTTGGGTTTCTGTTTGCAGGAACAAAAGGAGTGCTTAGAGCACTCCAGGTCCTTCTTCTGCCCATGTCTAAATTTTTTTTACATTGTGTCTTCTCAGAAATAAAGGTTAAGACCTTAGGAAATTTCCTTAGTATTTTTTTTTAATTCTTTCTCAGGCAATAGAAAAATGAGGTCCAGTTAGCCAGCTTATCGCTTACCCCAGGCAGAACCTGAGAAGGGCTGGCGGCAGTCCTGGCCATCCCTATTTTATGGGTATGACCTTGGTTAAGCAGGTTGTCTTCAGCAAGTCTTGGGTTCCCACTCGTAAAAAATAGACAGCAACTTCTTGAATCAACAGCGATACGCTGAAGAGTGTAAGCCTTAAAATCTCTGAGGCGGTTCATATCAGCGTGCAATTGCCCATGGAATTGCCAGGGAAAACAAAACAAAACAAAACAAAACAAAAAAACATTAAAACCCTGATAGAGTTGAAGCCAAAGAAAAAGGTTCAGCATGGAAAATACTTCACTCATAAGAGGACAATACTGACCACTTCAAGCCGCTCCTTAGGGCTGGGCAGCCCTTTCAGCACATAAGGCAAAGGTTGGGTTTGTTGACACACAGATTGAAGAGTGTGCTTCCCAAGTGTGCTCTACACATGGGGTCAAACAGCTCTTGCAAGAGGCTCCCGGTGAGGTGGGTTGAGGAGCTGGTAGCAGTTTCCAGAAGCACCACGTATTTGAGCCCTAAGGAGAGATTTCCCAGAGAAATGCAGTGCACACCTGCCTGGCATTACTTGGGAGTTAATGCTTAATGCCTTCACAGTCTCATCCTGCAGCGCATCCCTTTGAGGCACTGGGGTTGGGGCTGCTGAGTGCTGGGCAGGATGCGGCCCCGTCTCACAGGTGGCCGGAAGTATCACTCACGGCTCTCGCTTGGGTGGTTTTGTCCAGTAGAAGGGACACGGCATGGAGAAGAAGCAAAGAGAGCTGCAAGCTTAAGTTGTCAAATGTACAAATGACAAAAGAGAGCCAAGTAGGGAAAGCTTTTTACAAAATATAAAATTCTGTTAAGGAAGCAAGACGGCACAACATAAGGAATGTTTGGTACATGTTATTGCAACTGAAAAATCAGAGTATGGAATGAATTATAATGTAGCATAATTCATAATTTTACAGTTTTCATTTTGAATTATTTATCTTATTTGATTTGATTAAAGATAAAACCGGCTAACAATATCTTGAACATCTCTTCATGTCTTAATGACAACTGAAAGATGTCCTTATTATAGCTTCCCAATTTAAAAAATTTTATTTGTACCATTTCTGTATAATTCCCTTTTCCTTTTAAAGCACATTTCAGACATGCATTGTGTACACACGATTCCATAACCCATCAGGCTTCAGTGTTGCCTCAGTACCTCTGATTCAGTAAATCAGATCATAGGCAGCATGCTGTCATATAATAAGGTGTCTGATCCTTATTACCAGTTTGTTGATGCACAGACTCCTTCAAATTGACCATTGCAACACATGGTTTCCCCTGAAACTAGCTGTGATAATTAGCGTGGCTCTAATGAGACAGAATGTCACTGATCTTGTGCTGAACTGTCGAGTATCGACGCTACGGATGGGAACTGTCAAAGCTTGCCATCTGTGACAGAGCTTGGCATATTCCATTTGCAAGGTAGAGCATGCTCAATAGACTGTTTTTAAACAAATGGTCCATTTCTTGATTAGGGCTCTGTGTTCTGCTACCATGGAAGACTTTATATTAGAGTGAAACTTTTTTTTTTTTTTTTTTTCTCCCCCCCCCCCCTTTTTTTTTTTTCTGAGGTAAGCTCATTAAGAAATGAAAACGTTACTAATTCTCAATCCGGTGCCTTCAATCCTTTTAACCGTGGCCTATCAGCTTTTTGGGGAGAGGTGGGGGGAGCCGATCACATATTTGTTCTCCTTCCTTCCCCAGTTATCTTAAGGTGGTTATTCTAAGGCTAGCACTTCTTCCGAGCTTTTACCTGATTCTGAGGCAGTGAGGGATACAGACAGCATAGTTTTAAGAGATAGAGGAGCAAAAATTAAACCGAAGTTCTGGATCCCGCGAAGCGGGAGCACGTGCGGCCAGGACGAAAGCATCGAGCTGGTTGAGAGAGCAGGGCGGCCAGGCTCCCAAGAGTAGCCCTGCAACGCGCCTTGTGAGAAGTCCAGCGCTGCTTATCATTCCAAAATATGCTTTGTTGCTTTTTATTTCCTCCTTCCCTGGCAGACCACACAGGGCTTGTTCTGAAGAACATTTTCACTAATCTGATCAGGCAGCCAAATACGCCGGGAAAACTGCTTTAATGATCCCACTAATTACCTCAAGTCAATATGAACTGTATTATTAGACTGAGGGAAAATATTCCATTAGGTCTCCCCCTTGGGAGTTTCTCCGCTTTGTGATGTCACCGGAGCCTTCGCCCTCTCGCTTGTAATTAATTTTATTTACACACGCAGGCACGCACAAGGTCACACCTGCACAACCGGAGCTGGCCGGGGAGCGAGTGGCACTCAGGCTTAATCAGATCTGTCATAATTACCATTCTGCATGTTTCTGACACACGCTGTGAAATATTTCAATTTAACTGCCGCTACCAGCACAACCAGATGTAGTGTGAGTGTGGCTGCATTGGAAATATTATTCCTCAGGATAAACTCTCTCCTCCTCCTTTTTCCTCCCACCCCCTCTCCCTTTTACAGCTAATGTGGCACAGAAGCTGATGTATCCTGTAAATCTTGAATGCAGCGCTAGATTGATAACAGCAGATTAGACAGTTTAACCACAAACAGCTTGTTCATTTTTCACAAATGAAAACCACATGTGGTGTAACTAAAATTTCAGGCTCCTTTTTTTTTTTTTTTTTTTTTTTTTTCCTCCTCTTTGGTTGTTGTTTCCTTTTGTATGTGTGTGTGTGTGTTGAAGTCTGCCTTTCACTGCAAAGGAGCGAAATAAAAGGATAAACATATAGGGGGGGAGAGACACTGCTTTCTTTGGAGATTGTTTCTCCATGACCTTTATTAAAAACCTTCCTTGCTTTGGCAAAGAAATCCGATATCACACGGGGGGGTTGCCTCTCACTCTGCGACTTTCTAATCTCTATTTTATGCCCACTTATTAAAGAAGTCATCCTACTGTGCTGTTTTTCAAAATAACATGCCAGCAAACACCTCGCCTCAAGAAGAGCTTGTAGCCAAAAATTGAGCCTTTGCCGCCACCTGAATTTAGCAGAAATAAATTTTTCTGCCAAAGTTTTTCTCCATGAATTTTGTCCCTGTGCTATCTCTTTCCTTTTCCTCCTCCTTTGGGGAGAAGATACTGTTTTTTAAAGAATTGTCAAAGTATTGAGAATTTTGGCAAATGAAGAATTGATTTTTTTTTTAATGAAAACACTCCAGTATTTCCTATGATAACAGGTTATGATTGGGTTTTAGGAGTCAAAATGTTGTCTACAAATTTATATATTTTTTTAGAAATCCAATTTTTTAAGTTCAATTGTTCAGCCAATTAAACAGCCTTCAGTACTTAGTAAGGCTTTTTAAAACCATCTACACTTTAGTAGATCACTGTTGGTTATTTTTCTTACACAAAGAAAAAGAAATAAGCAGTTTTGATTGAAAGTTTTAATTTTAAGTGTCTAAAACATTTTTTATAGAAAGGAAAAAGAATGTGTGTGTTGTGCAACTGAACAGGTTCCCCAAATGATGCTGCAGGTAGTCAGGTGAGATGACTGGTGCCACACAGCTGAGAGAAATTTCTCCAATCTAATCTGTAATAAGGCATCCAGGGGAGGCTTAAAAGAAGTGGCTTCAGTAAGTGACCGCTTTAGCCATTGCCACTGACTTGCGATGGGGTGGCAGTATTGAAAGTGCATGAGACATGCAAGGAATACTCAGTGTTCAAAGCTGGTTGAAAAAAGGCATGCAGGGTAGTGTTTGAATGCCACAGATGGCCCCATTTGCAGAGGAAAGTCTGGCTACATGATGACCCCCCAGCCTGGTGCAGGCAGAGCAAATGCTCCAAGCTGTGCCCTCACAGCATAGCCCCAGTGCTGAGCTGCAGCAGGGCAATGCAGGTGTGCTGCCAGCTGCCCCTGCTGCAGGGCACCACCACCTCTGGGCTAGATCCCCCGGGGTCCCTGCAGACCCTACATGAGCAGTTAACCTCTGTAGGTGCAGCAGGAGCTCCGGAGGTGCTGTGGCTGCTGACGATTCCAAAATAAGTCCAGGGTAAGGCAAAGAGGAGGAGAGGAGGTGAGAAAGCTGAGCGTGAACTGTCAGGATGCTCACAAGGGTCCAGAAATCGGTCTCTCATTTCTTGCAAAACTATTTGAAAATAGCAATGCAGTCTGGAAGCACTGGATTGCCAAGAGAAAGAAAGCATGGTACCCTCTCCCACCTCCTTTGAGTCTTTTATTTTCAATTTCTCTTTCCTAGGTAGAGGTGTTTTGTTTCCTACACTCCAGATGCGTGAATCAGCTCCTCCTCAGGCAGCACCTGCTGTCTGCCTGACAAGAGGTGCTGTTTCTGGCAGGATGGATTTTCTTAATCTCTCTTCCTGCTTTCTGTATCCTCACCTTCTGTTTTGCTTTCCTCTCATCACCTTTGCTAATTCCTCTAACTACACCTCTCCTCTTAGCCTTTCCTTCTCTCCCCACCCTGTCTACACGCTCACCATCACCTTGTGCTCCATCTGCCCCTCTCTCCTGTCCCACTGCTGCTCCCTGCGTGTCAGAGCTGCATGTAGGGCATTGTACCCAGTGTGCATCTCCACCCCTTCTCCATTGCCAGTGCAGGTCACTGATATGTGGGGGCTTCTGAGGGCTCAGTATATTGTTTCTTTAATGTGAAACTAAGGCATTAAAAAAAAAAAAAAAGGCAAAGAAGAAAAGTCAGAGCAAGCTGTACAGGAATTAATTGCATACTGAAATGAAAACAAAGCTGTAGTGCCAGAGCTGAGGAAGAGGCTGAGGAGCCCTTGGTTCCTGGCACCGGGGGAAGCAGGGCACCAAGTAAACAGTGAAGAAAACAACAGAGAGCAAAACGCGTAACTAAACAGGAAGCGGCGGCGTAAATTTCGTCCTGAGAAACCGAGGGCTACAAAATATGCTGCTGCAAAGAATAAAGGCATCTCTGCAAACACAAACATGCAGCAGCAGTCTGAGAAGCAATGTGCTAAAGGAGTGACCAATTAAAATTCAGGTGAAGGGCTGTTGGGCTAAGGAAGGGGTAAGGAATAGTAGATACGTGACATTAAGCTGGGTAATTCAAAACATTCAACACCTGAAAGAATGTTACAGGCTTGTTAGGTGCAAGGTGAGAAAGGAGACAATATTTTGTTCCAGATAATTGTTAGTTTCACTGCTTCTGATGATTTCTTATTGTGTCTGTTTTTCATTTTCCTCAAATTTAACCTCTAAGTCAAACTCCAAGGTTTTGGTTACAGATTAGCCCAAACTGCTGAAATGTAATGAAAAGACTAGGGCAAGCACACAGCTTGCTAAATTGAAAAAAAAAAATCCAAATTACAAATATTTATCTAATTCCCAATTTGCCAGATTATATTAGAATCCACATTATTCCGTGGTCATCTTACTTTTATTCCTGTGCAGCTGTCAAATTCCCTTACAATATGGGATGGCGTTTGAGAAACAAATGAAAAGAGTTTTCAGAACCTTTGTAAAGTAAAGGTGTTACACTGAGGGATCTGCAGCAGAATTCCCTCAAGTTTTGGACTTCACGTGAACAAGCTTTGTACGAGTATCTGTTACATCTGTGGGTGTGCTTAGATGACTAGTGTTAGGGCAAGTGAGGGTATTTTGCTGAGCCAGGTGCTTAGAATCTCTAGTCTATGTAACATACATACTGATACAGGAACTTTCCACTGTTTATATAAAAATGATTATTAGGAAAAAAAAAAAAAAAAAAAAAGCTATGGAGGGCTTACAGGAGCTGCTTTTTATTTTTCCTTTGGGCAAGCCAGTTTGCTTTGCCTCTAATAAATCATTTCCTATTCTTACATAGTATGAGGAGTGAGTCTTACTAAAGGATTGATCTTCCCCAACCAGGGGAAGGGGCCAGGGCAGGCAGGAGGGTGCCTGCTCCCCTGGCACCCACTCAAGGGACAGGAGCTGCTGCAGAGCCATGCTGCTCTTCTCAGCCCCTTCTGCTGCCTGCAAATGTTCCACTTGGCTGCCACTTTTCTTGGCTGGTGAAGAAACACCTAATACTAAGAGCTGCTCTCTTTCTAGGAGCTTTTCCCTCATGGCCACAGTTGTCCCCAGCATGAGGGCAAGCTACCTGAAAATGCCCTTTTGTGGGTTCCCAGCCACAGCCAGCCGGGGGGGGAAAAGCTTCCCCTTTTGGTTCAGCTTTCCTATTCTTGTAAGTCGATGCCCCAAGCAACCATGCTGCAGTTCGGGGGATTTTAGCTTTCTGATAGCTTCGCTGCCTTTATTTTTCCATGGGTGATGTATGTGTTTCTGACAGCTTCTTTCTCATTCGCTTGGGAGGTTTCCGTCTTTCACAAGTGTGAATTTTAAACTTTTTTAAAAATGCGTGGAGGAAATGGGCATTCTTAATTTTCAGATGTAATTAACCAAATGTGGAGGAAAGTTAGGGAAAAGTTTGGTTTCGGTTTCTTTAAGACCACTTCACCTTTGGCATGATCAAAGAATTACATATTTTTTACCACGGAACAGGGATCTGCAGGATCCGGCTGAATCACAGGAGAAATGTTAAAAGAAATCTACTCAGCCTATTTAAAAGTCTAATTCAAATACACAGGAAAGCATTTAGTTAGGCCATAAAAATGCCTGAGATGTCTGGGAGTGTGTTTGAGCTGTGTGGGTTTTGGACTGATGTCACTTGTTGGAGCATCTTGTCAGCTGAGCTGAATTCACAGTTAAGTCCGAATATCTACAAGTCTGTGATTCCTCAGCACGAGGTGGATCTTCCTGTGATCCAAAATGAATTCTGGAAAGAAAAAGGCATACGACAAGAAGCCACAGATTTAAATTACTCCCTCTGGGTAATTATATTTAAAATAAATAAATAAATAAATCTAATGACACGATGTGCACATGTACAAGTAATTGTGGAAGTGACACTTTGGCCCTATGGCCTTTTTACTAGAGGTCTTTCCCCCAAAGCGAATGTTAAATCTCCATAAGCAACATAAAAATAAACATTTGCAGTTCACTTGTAAATTGATAGTACAAAAAAGATTTTTAAAACTGCCAAGCTCTTTCTGTTAAAGACCCTTCTCTAACTAAGCTGTAGCTATAGCTGCCATACGAAAATTGATTGCACGTTTAAGAATAAATAAATGTGGGCTATTAAGGGTCGTGGTTGGATTTAGGGTTGTATTTACTTTCAGGGGAAGCATTGGCATTGCAGTGAAATCAGTAGTTCTCCCTACTTAAATGAAAGATAAAGGGCCATATATTACCAGTCACCCTCTGTGAAACCCACTGACCCATTTTATGTGCCTATGCAATAAAAAGTAATGTACCAGACTAAGACTGACTTATTTAATAATTAGCAGATATTTTTTCTTGTTTAGATTTTTTAAAGTATGTTTTTTGTCCTGCGTATCTCATGGTTACAATGCCAGCTGAATCGTGTGTGAGAAAAATGAAGGATATGGAGGAGAGGAAGGCAGAATAAAGCTTCACCCACTGTTTTTTGCATCTATTACTTTTTCCCTTCTTTTTACATATGAATGTAGTTGCATTTTATGTAAGATTTTCAAAGGAATGCATATTATGTTTTTGATTAGGGCTTGTGCCTATCATTGCTAGGCAATTGAAGGCAATACTGTAGAAAAGATACATTTAAACAAGAAAACGGAGAGGTGGAGGAGGCTGAGAGCAGAGAAACCAAGACTGGGTAAAGCCCTTAATTTAGTTTATTAATTCCCTCTGTACTCAACTAAAAAGTAATGATATTTATGTTTTCAGCCAGTTTTAGAGTTAATGGGTTAGGAGCATTCTGTTTTTTTCTTCCCAGGCGCTGGTGGTACGTCTAAAGTGTTCGCACCCGGGGACCGTGCATACCGATTTTGATATAGCTTCAGCCCTTAATCCGACAAGTTTTTCTGTAGCGCTGGCTCCCAGCCACGCACCAGGGCTCCGAGTAGAGAGAGGTCTGATGTGACAGACTAGACTGCAGGAGCAGGGCAGCAGTTCCCTGGGTCGTTTTGTTTCTGTACTCATTTCATGCCTATCATTGAATTTTACAGGTTGCTTTAGCAAGTTTCCTTTTCCTTTTTTTTTTTTTTTTTTTTTTTTGTGTGTGTGTGTGTGTGTGGTTTTTATTTGTTTGTTTGTTTGTTTTGTTTGGCTGTTTGCAAGAGTACAAATACATATTTAATTTGTAAGTGCTGCAGCTATACAGGGAAAAAAGGCAGAGGGAAGAAGAGAGATCAGGGATCCTTTTCCCCTAAAATATCACAAAAAAAAAAAAAAAAAAAAAAAAAAAAGCAGTGAAATGCTGTCAGCATCACTGCTGGCAGCTTGGTCATTTTTTTTTTTTTCCCAGCCCAGGGAAGAGGTGTAGGTAACATGCAGACAGATGGTGCAGCTGAATAATAGGTTGGATAAGAAATTTAACGGCATAATCTGTTTCTTCAAAGGAAGTTTTTCCTGCTAGTGAAGTTTACCTTTCTTCTGAAAAGCCCTATGAGGTTGTGGGGTTTTCAGTTTGTTTGTTTTACTAAATCTCATCTATTACAATGGCAGATACAGATTTACTTAAAATTCACATCTGGCTTCCCCTTTCAATGTTCTAGTAATGAAAGCCAGTAGAACAGATAAACCAGAAATATCTGGAGATAAAGGACAGCTTCAGGTTTCAAACTTTCTCTGATTTAGTGGAATGCTAAAAAGCAGAGCCTGAAATTTAGGACTGATTAGTGTGAATAAAATAATAAAGCAAACATCTTTCTGGGAACATTTATTTTCACTTTATGCCACATCTCAAGAAGAGGCATTCATGTTCTAGCAGCTCTGCTCATCCTCTGGATCAGACTGAACACCAGCTTTTGCTTCTTGAATTACAGATACACAGTTTTGTGAACAAAATAGGGAAATCCCAAGCTATTGAACATTGATGGCAACTTTCAAAATTACTTGAAAGTATGTGCCTCACAGAATTCAGTTCTTAAAAGTACTTGAAAATATAAGCTAAAATGAAAAGCTTTTCAATAACAAATGTGTTGTTCAGTATCAAAAACTACTGAGCCTGACAGATTATTAATTTTCCTTAAAATTTTATGAAGATATCCAATGGCCATTCTTTTAACAGACTTCGGCTCTTCTGGGAAACATGTAGGTCTATTCAGCTTTGATAGGAGATAACCACAACAATTTATTTTAGGAAAAATACAAACCTGCAGTCAGAATAAATTCTCCTGCAGTCAGGGAATTCCTGAAGAATATTTAAGGCTTAAAAGGAGCACTCTGATCATCTGGGCTTGTACCCATATCTGAACCCACAGGTATTTCACCCAGAAAGAAGTCAAATTTCAGTAATCTCAGCCCAAAGATTAATTTTGAATTAAATGTTCTCTTTTTCCACTGCACTGGGGGTTGCCTGATGTAGTTTTCTGGATAATGCAAATGTAATGCAAACTGCATTCCCACTGTAAACTAAAACAGAGTCCATTGCTACTTATTTGTTGGATTTGTTTTGTGCTGAAGCAACATTAGTTTGTTTTCCTTCATGATGCCTTATACAGGAGCTTACATATTCTGAACTCCCTGAATTTTCGATCCTGTTCAACACTCTGAGAAATCTCAGTTGAAGGGTTTAATGCGTTTTCCAATCAATGTGTAGGAAATTTGGCCTTATCAATTTAAATGCTGGTGATCCTTTCATTGCATTATGGAAGAATCTTCTCTAAGCAGAGATTATTCTTAAGAACTTCATAACATTTAAAGGTTAATATGTTAGGTAAAGAACAATATCTTAAGACAAACATTTTTATTACAGGACATGAAGGGATAGTTCTGATTAAATTACATGATTATTTGAATGGGAAGGAAGACAAAGTGCATCATTTCTTGCCCTCAACTTTAATGCCTTTAATCAAATAATGACCTTCTGGAAATAGTTAATTTTAAGCATTTGGAAAGATCAATACCACTTTGCCACCAAAAAATGGCCCAGATGATGAAATTTGATGTATTTAAAGTACCATTTCACCCTTTTAACCTAGTAAATAATTTAAAATGCTTTCAGTACTCCTATGCTACCATAATGTATCTCACTGGAAGTATTATGACTTTTCCAAAAGCAACCTTTCTGTGCAATGAGCAGCTTGCAAGTTTAATACTGAAGCCTAAGACTATATGCACATATTGTAGTGGTGGTGACGGTCTTTTTTCTTCTCTTTTATGTGTGGATTTGGTTTTGAAAATAAATGGAGATACCTATGATGAACACAGCCATTTGGAACAAAAAATGAGATTTGTAAAGCAAGTTGGACAGCTTTTGAAGGGAAAAAGTCAATATTTAAAGTTTAGTTCATGAGTTCTTTTCCTTTGTTTTGTCTATAAGCTTTTGTGTTAAAGGTGAAGGATTTGGGTTGCTCAGACAATTAAGAGCCCATTTTACCAAGTGTAATTTCATATCTGTGCTCTATAAACTGGAGTGCCTTCAGCATTGTAAATAAAAAAAATTGCCCTCTATTAGCATGTTTGTGGGCAGATTAAAAACAGTCTTCATTAGCATAAGTAACACTTACAGATTCTTTTAAAAGTAGAAAATTATTTGCTGAATGATAAATTGCTAGCTTTATAGTTAGTTGCTGAAAATGTGCTCATTCAAAATGCCTACTTTAGTTTAGTCTACAATACTCAATTTTTTTGAGTTCAAAGTACTGTTTAATGGATTATGTACTTAGTCTTTGCTCACAGTAGATGCTGAAATGCAATTCACATTTTTGCTAAAATGTTTGTATCAAATACCTCCCTATTTAGACTGATTTCTTCTAACACTATATATTTTTATTATGCTATATGCCCCAGAGACTGATACAAAATAGTCTCCGATATGCTATACCAAGGAAAAGCTGTTCACATCTTAGCACTGATACTGTAAAATGTTTTGCCTTCATGGATTCAAATTACAGCTCTTTTAAAAAATGTTTGATTCTTTGTTAGTTGTTCTGAAAGAAATATTCATCATTTGGTAAATTATCATCATTATAGCAAATTCACCAAACAAAATAATTCAGTTGCTCCACCTTGAAGCCCTTTCTTTCTGGACTTGTTTATTGCTGATTTGGATGGAAGCTTTGCCCAGAGAGCATCTTTCATGCTGGTAATGCTACCCTCTTTGATCTAGTTAGAATTGGTATTTATACCTTAAGTGTAGATTTCCTTTTTTTTCTTTTTCAATTAATAAGAAGGATATCGGAATGCAAGAATATTTTTTTAGACACTGTGCATGACAGAGCAGGACTTTAAGTACAGCTCAACTCAGTTTGAATAAAATAGCGTTTGGATACGTAAATAAAATGCATGTATGATTTCTTTAAAATAAGCGTGCTCATGGGTCTTGCAGACTCTAATGTTTGGCAGTTATCCTCTTTGCGCTTTTCTTGCAATAGTTTGGCAGTAGAGCTTTCACAGGTTTTTTTCCTTTAATATCTTATGTTTCTTTACTAAATCCCCACAAGAAAACCAGGCAGAAGACTCTTATTTATTTTAAATATCTTAGGTTTAGCATCTTTTTTTTTTCACCATTTTCTTGCTTACTGTAGCAAGACCTTTGCAGATGGTACTTGGTTACTTGAAAGTGCATAACAGTATTTTCTTTGTAGCAGATGGATTTAAGACTTTTAGTTCCCAATAAATGTAGGTTTACAATACATAACTTTACAGGATTTGTGTTGTATATAACAGGTTTGAACATATTATCTCAGAATTCATCTGCATGGCATTTTCAGCTTATCCAGAGCCCATGCCAGTATTTTAAGTAATAGGGAGAGCATAGTGATTGAAAGCAGCTAAAGGCGTGATTTTGAATAGAAACAAAGGTTTTAGAACAGAAGGTGTCAAATTAAACTTTGTCAGTTTGAAAAGTAGTAACATCCTTAAAGTTCTGCAAACATATTTACATGTGGCTAATGTTTATATTTTGCTTTGTACTCTCTTTATATTCAGTGTAATGTTGCCTGGCAAATTTACTCTGTTTTAAAATCAAGGTTTTTCCCAATGTCATTGCAGTTTTGGGGGGTTTGCCTTGCTGCATAGATATATCTGTCTAATTATTTTCAGACTGTTTTTTAATGATGTGCTGCATGTGCTGTAGAAACTGGCTGTCATCTAATTTGAGTTATAAATATTTCCTTATTATTTTAGGGTCCTGTCCACTTACTATAAGATTATAAAAGCATGAAAAAGCTGTGATCTGAGCTCTCCTTCAGAATAAATTTTATGAACTATACAGAAATTGCTCTAGATGTAGGTGCATGTAAGAAGAGAAAAATCAGCCTTGTTAAGTTCACTAGTAAATTAAACTATGTTAACTATAGCACTTCATACTTCTTTAGATCAAATAGAAGCAAAACCTACAAATTTTGAATAACTTAAAATCCCCATTAGACGAATCTGTATCATTATTTTTTCTCAAAGTTACAAAAACATTTCATACATTCTCATTTAGCTGACTTTTCTGAATAAGCTTTATGTTCAAACAGAAGTCTGAACTGAAATTAAATTAAATACTTATGGGTGTTGGTTGGTTGGTTCGTTGGTTTTCTGAACCAAGAGAAAACATGGTGGTATAAAGTCCTCCAAACTAAATAAACCTCTACAGCCTGTGTTACTGCCCACTCACTAACTCTTCTGAGAATTTCTGTGAGGTCAACTTTTACAAATGTTTTCAGAAATAAACAAAGACCCAAAATTGCTTCATGTCATTTCCATGTTGCCCATCTTATATTTTATCAGAATAACTGTTTACTTCTTTAAAAGCATGAAGAACAGAGTGGAAAATAGACATTTAATTAGAGTAGCAGTATATTCTATACACAGTGTCAGAAGCAACTGATTTCAGTATCTCAAAATCAGTGTTTCTCTGAAGGGCTAGCAGAGACATGCTTCATCTTACAACTCATCAAATCATTTTTACATAAAAAATAGAAGTGAGATTTCAGTGCAAAGACTAATAGCATAGTACTGAAAGTGCAATGCTAGTTAACAGTGATTTGTAAGACTAAAGACTGATCTAACAACTGTAGAAACACAGAAAAGGCAATATGAGGAGAAGGAATTTCTTAGTTAACAAAAGTGTTGTTGTGAAATATTTTTAATCAGCATAAACTTTGATTGCTTAGGAATGATTTTTACTACAGGGCATTTAATAAGAGTTACAACTACCTTTTCAAAAGAGCATCTGAAATTCCCATTGCCAGCAGACAAAACGTGCAGCTTCTAAGTGCATAGTGCAATTTCTTGTTAGGTCTGTGAGTATACCTTAAAGAGCTGTCATAGAAGGGGAAATGTTGTCTGTCTTGTCTTTATATATACATACATATATATATAACTTTCACCTAAATGCTTTTGCAGTTCTCCCTTCTCTTTCACCACCATTAGAAACAGGACCAACAGTTTCAATATGAAGCAGTGCAGACTCCAATTGTCCTTCAGTTAGAAGGACATTTTTTTCAGCTTCAGGGTGGGCCTGTTTCTTTTTAATTAAATTTTCATTTCAATTAAAAGATCTTGATTTGGTTCTCTTAATCTTCTCCCCTCCATCTCCAGTAAACCACCTATGCTTTCCTATTGCACATCTTAACTTGCTGCAGAAAGCTAGCACTGCTCTTGGGTATAGTCCTGCACTTGTCCCCATGGAAGCAAGGCAGGCAGAGAACCACAAGCAGCATGTGGATTTTGTTAGGAGCAGGGAGAGTTTGTTCATTGACCTGCTGACACATCCCAGGGCTCCTCATGATGGGGAGGGAGAACATACAGACCCTTGCTGCTGTTTTAGAAACACGCCATAGAGCCCAAACTGAGACAAGCTGTACATTATGTGCTCTGTAGGATGGCATTTGGCTACATTTCCCAATTAGCTTTTTAAGCCCTGGGGCAATACTCAGCATCTGCATAGCCAAAAAGTGTGGTGCGCCCTACCTCCAAGGTGCAAGGGGCCCCTCTGCTGTCGCTGCTCTCCTCCCTCTCAGCACACCTGCTGAGCACACAGTGGGTCTGGGCCCTGCTTAAATTTTTGCCTTCTCAGCTCTGCTACCAGCATCTCACCAACATTTGTCAATTGGGTTATTTCTACTTTTTCTCCTGTGTCATTTGTTCAGTTTTCCTCCAAGAGCATACACTTGAAATCTTTATACACACCTCACCAAATATTTTCTTATACAATATGAATGCATTAAGATTATTTGTTTACTTTCACCTCTTCCTATCATGGCAATATTTTTACACTGCATTTATTAACTGCTAGCTAAAGATATGAATGTCTTCAAGAAAATAAGGTATTTATTCTGTATCTATGTATCTATTGTATCTAGTAGTAAACCGGTCTGGATAAACCATTTTTCAACTACCAGTACATGTAAAAAGGATCTAAAAGCTTCTATACATTTATATTATTTGTTGATTCAATAAAATGTCATATTATCTTTCCCACAGCATTAAGAAATAAAATTGCATGGACCTAGTCTTGAAAACAGATCCTCGATGCTAAAAGGAAAAAATATGCATGTTGCATGCATACAATATTTTGTTTCTAAATTTTAATATACCAAAAAATTGTTGCCAACGCACACTGTGCTTGCTAGAGCATTTGCATGAGTCTTTTAAAACTGTCAGTGCACAACTGAGAAAAAAAAAAATCTTCAATTAAATTTAAAGAACATATGAGGAAAGAATTGTTAAATTTTCTAGATGAATTTTTATGTCTTTTTTTAGAAGCAAGTTCTTGCAGGCCATTCCTTAGCCTACTTCATAGCATTTCCAGAAAAGACTGAGTTAGGGTAGGTGCGCTTTTAGGCAACTTGCGGTCTGGTGACCTGGATGGTATAAAAGGGTATGTCAGAAGCCTGAGGATATCTTGTTGTGACCCCAACAGTCCCTAGTAATATATGTAAAAGTGTGAGACTTTTTTTTTCTGGGTCTGTAAGAAAAATACTGAAACAGATAATCAACATTCAGATCAGTTCAGCAGCAGAGGCCCCTCTACTTGTGGCAGATAGGAACACAATATTACTTTCCTGCATCCCATGAAAGGATTCCTCTCTTTTAAAAGGATGCTAGGGAGCTTCGCTATCATTCTGATTTCCATCAGGCAGCTCTGCAGTCAAAGCAGGTATCTGAAGTACTTTCCTGTTTGGAGGAGTAGTACCAGCATTTAGAAACTGCACAGCAGCTGATCTACCAGGTACTGAAATGTGGTGTTGATGCTCTCAGGTGGGTGTAGGCTTGCATAAAATAAAACAGGCAGCAGAGAGAGTATCACATACTGGCATCAGTGTGTAGGGGAGGATATAGGGGATTCTGCCTTGGTCAGTGGGTTTGTTGAACAAAGAGCACTGGGGTACAGGACCAAGGAAAATGTGCTTGTGTCTTACAAGGGTCTGAGCAATAAGGCGGTGGTCTCTTGGTGTGCTGACATTTGCTTCACGTCACAGTTTTCACAGTGAAAACCGCATCTTGCCAAGGGAGAAGTTAAGAGAACACAGTGCTGCTGAAGTCCATGTTTCACCCTCGTTTGCCCCTCATGAGGTGAGGAAATACTAACATTTTGCTGGTATTATCTTCAAGGGGTGGCTCTGCGAGCTGTTACGTTGGAAAGAAGATCCCTCACCAGAGAACAGGACCCTCTGGGAGAATCTCTCCATGATCCGAAGGTTCCTCAGTCTTCCTCAGCCTGAACGCGATGCCATTTACGAACAAGAAAGCAATGCAGTTCATCACCATGGTGACAGGCCTTCCCACATTATCCATGTGCCAGCAGACCAGATTCAGGTTAGTTTACCTTGGCCAATCCAGCAGAGCACTAAGTAAATAAAGCTTTAAACATAGCAAAGGAAATTAGTGTTTCTTTCCTCCTCACGAGACTAAGTACTGGTCTCCTGGTCAGAGATAACAGCGCACTGCCCTCCGTGACCTGAATTAAAAGACGAGTGGGTGACCCCCATGTTTTTCTTCTGGTTTGGGTTTTTTCAAGCTTGTGTGGAGAGGGTGGCTCAAGCACATGTGTGTGGGGCAGTACAAGCCATCTGCGTGAGCTGCCCCTAGCTAGACAGGAATCAGGACCAAAAGACAGATGTGTTGGGTGCTAGCTGTGCATTGCCAGCAGAGCGGGAGGAGGTGATAACACGCTGCTGTTGGAAAGCTAAGCTCAGCCCCTCAGCAGCGGTGGCTCACCCCAGGTAGGAGTGAGGGAAGGGGACATAATTCGTCGTCCCATTTGAACCCCAGCCGAGACCGGGATGAGTCAATGTTTGTTTGTTTTTCCTTTAGAGCCCCTCTCCCACCACCCTTGGGAAAGGAGAGCATAGAGGCGCTTTCTTACCAGGCCTGCTGACCACTGGACCTTGGCTGGGTGCTGCTCCGCAGGTGAGCTGGCACAAGGGCAAACGTGCCAGGGAGAGAACAGAGGGCTTGCAGGACCCATGCCACCTGGCTTGGAGGTGCTGGTCCCTTGGCTCTCCCAGGCTTCACGCACACAAGCCTGGTGGCCCCTCAGCCAGAGAGCACGGCTGGCTGGTTTTCTAAACATCACAGGCCAGATCTGCAGCTCTCTGAGCTGGAGACTATTTAATCCCTTCTCACTGAAGACCTGAGATCAGCCTTTAAGTGCTCCCTTTTACAGGGCAGATATTACCCCTGCTTTTCAGTTCCCAACCTCAGCTGAGACATAGTGCACAATTAGTATTACCTATACAGAAAAATATTTACAGAGCTAGGGAGGATAGAGTTATCTTGCAGCCAGAAACAACACAAGCATATATTAAAGATAAAGTAAACTGAATAAGTCAATCCCTTAGGATATCAACTACTAAAATAATTGTGAAAGCCTGGAAAGTTGCTGTTTGATTTAGCAAAAAGAGAGAGAAAGATCTATATTAAGTAATAAAACAGCACTTGTTTGAAAACATACATTGTTTTTAATAAAATCACTTCTTAAGGGGATAAAAGGAAAAGCTTATGCATGGTATAAACATTTTGCCACTATGCCATTTACTTAGATTTTCTTGCCTTGTTGATAAAAGTTTTGTGTTTGATCTCACAAATATTATTCACCTAAGCAGTTGCTCTGTAATCTCTTAATATGACTTGTAAGAGTATGGATTGGGAGACTGGGCCTGAGTTTTGTCTGTGCTCTTCTACACTATAATTGTTGGAGATGCAAAATTGTGTAGTTAAGACTTGAGTTTTCAAACTGTATATATAAAGCCTCCAGTCTTGTAAGATTTTAATGTGCTGGGAGTAGTCTTGAATCTCTGTGGGTTTGAAACCATGAATGGGACTGCTCACAGACCGTAAAACATGAAAGGATGTGAATAGAGATGAGGCAAGAGCCCTAATTCCATGGGCATTTGCATCAGATTTTACAATAAGAGGATCACTGAAATGGGTGTTGAGACCTACATGAAGTCTTCACAACCATAAGCGGCACTGCAAAATGGCCAGAAATTAAATTAATCCAATCCCTACAATATTTTGTGCTTCTTAGGGTCTGCAAGTAAACTGCAACCAAAAGCCTGGGAACCACTTCTGACACACAAAAAACTGTCAAGGGGAGACTCGCAAAGGGAAATGAAATGTAGTGATAGCAGCTGCTTGTTTTGCTGCTGTTGTTTTTTAATAACTGGTGGTTTGTACCATATGACAAGAAATTTGCTGATCCAAAATATCTTACTAACCAGTGCTTCCTGTGCTGTGAAGCAAGAGAATTGTCAACAAAAACAGTAGCTGATAAATTTACTTTTGATTTTAAACATGATCTTATAATGTACTGTACTCCAGCAGTGGAGAAAAACATCTCTGTCCCTAGGGCTCAGTGCCTCACCTTTTAAGAATGTTTCTGAATCCATGCTTGCAAAACTTCATTTTAAGCTCTTGTTAATTATTTACATCATGATTTGCTTTATCTTATTCTTCTGATGTGCATACTGGCTCATTTTTATTGCTTGAGTTTTTGGAATGCAGCATGTTCCCTTCTAATAATAATAGTGCAACTTATTTAGAGCTTTGCATCTCAGTGCTTTATAAATATTAACTAAATAATCCCCAGCACAAACACTGCATTAGGTAAATATGCTTGTTCCCCGTTTATACACTGGGATCCTTGAACACAGCCAAGACAGACCCTCTCTGTGGCCACAGGCAAGATGGGTCAGAGCCAGACTGGGAAACAAGGAGTTTCTACCTCCTGATCTCTTTGTCCTTGTGGAGGCAGGGTTTGGCAGCATGATGTTAGACCCTTCCAGCTAATGCAGTCTGCAGTAACGTTTGCAAGTTTGGGGAGGATTCAGTAGCTGCTCAGCGCAGATCGGTAGCAGGATATTCCACACTTTGCTAAAATGCTTTCCCTCTCCCTGATCCCCCTGGTCCCTCCATCTAGTCATTGCTAGAGATTTTTCTGCCCTCGCTTTTGGGCAGCAGCTGCTGCTGCTGGCAGAGCTCCTGTGTGTTTGCCCTCATCTGGCACTTTTCTCACTTTGCCCTTGCTACAGTTCTGGCTAAGCTGGTCAAGTTAATCCTACGCTATGTCACCTACTTAGCATTTTGTCTTGTCTGCACTTGACTCATGGAGCACATTCATTAAACTGTCGGCTGAACTGCACCGATGTCATGTCATCGGCGTTTCAGCTGGACCAACCCAGAGTGCTCCACCACTCTGCCCGCATCTTGCCAGCCCATTATCCCAAGTCCCTGCTCACACATGTGCAGATGTGTGCAAGATATGCAGAGGCTTACTAATTATTTTAATTCAGGTTCACCTTACTACCATCAATAGTGAGCCTTTTGTTTTGTTTTGCTTAAAGTTACTGAGCAATTGCTTATAGCTCTGCAATTTTTTCCCCTGGATTTTCTTGGTAACACAAAATATTGGCAGGAATACATGTACAAAAAAATGCTGTGCTTTGTCTTGCAGCAGCAGCAGCAGCAACAGCAACAGCAACAACAGCAGCAGCAGCAGCAACAGCAACCAGGTCCCAGACTACCCCCAAGGCAACCGACAGTAGCATCACCAGCTGAATCTGAGGATGAAAATCGTCAGAAACCCCGGCCGCGAACAAAGATTTCTGTTGAAGCCCTAGGGATCCTACAGAGTTTCATTCAAGACGTGGGCCTGTATCCAGATGAAGAAGCAATCCAGACTCTCTCTGCTCAGCTTGACCTGCCCAAGTACACCATCATCAAGTTCTTTCAGAACCAGCGATATTATCTCAAGCACCACGGGAAGCTGAAGGACAATTCTGGGTTGGAGGTGGATGTTGCAGAATACAAGGAGGAAGAGTTGCTCAAGGATTTAGAAGACAGCATCCAAGACAAAAATGCAAACACGCTTTTTCCGGTTAAACTAGAAGAAGAGTTATCGGTAGAAGGGAACACAGAGATTAATGCTGAATTGAAAGACTGATCTAAAAGTATTATTTTCTTTCAATAGTGCCACTGGTATTTACTAATGAAATGAAAGTTCCATCTTGCGTTCTGTCAAAAACCTTTATTATTCATTGTTTGGCCAATGAATCTTCCAAAACTTGCACAAAAGTTGAAAAAAGGATAATGCAGACTGCACTAGATGTTTTACTCTGTTTTACAAACTGCTTCGCAGCAACAGATGAAGCGTTGAGGATTGTTTGATATTAATTTGTGTTCACTGGATACACTGTGAGTGTACCCAATAAGCATGATACCAGTGATTTTGATTCTGGAGCCTTCAGACAAGCATTACAACTTTTGTGATTTACTGTTTTTTTTTGTTTTTGTTTTTGTTTTGTTCTTGTTTTGTTTTTTTGTTTTGTTTTGTTTTTTAATTATTACTGTAGCACTCCACACTTGATCTTTGGAAACTCACATTTATTTAAAAAATAAAATAAAATAAAAAGAGTTTGTTACTCTTGTTCTATTGTATGTTACAAAAGAACTATAGACTGTGGAATGCAGTTTAAAGATAACATATGCCAACAAATGCCTTGTATTATATGGCACTGCCGTAATTCAGATTTGTTTTCTTTTGGAAATAAAGGTCACTGTTTTCTTTTTTCCATTCTCATTGTTACATGGTTTTAAAGAAAATGAAAAAGAAAATGTGAAACACAATTTAGTCCTCATTATTTATTTGTAGATCCTGCAGCATCATGTTGTAATTAATTTTTTTGGAAGTTTCCGTTAAATGTAATATTGCTTCTCTTGTTATCATACTGATTTTTTTTTTCTATTTATAAATGTATTTTGATGGGCAGTAAAACAAAGTGTCTTAAAAGTTTTAAATAGAGAAAATGTGCTTTACACAGTTGCCTATAAAAAGTGCTCTATGTTATCCAAGCAATTCATACTATAAGCTTCACTCTTATTGTTGTATGCAATTTTTACTATCATGCAAATAAGCTTAGGTAAATAAAACTAATAGATCACCTTAGAAACTTATGCAATTAATGTGAAAATAATTGATGTTTGCAATGTGTCTTCCTTTGGTTTACAATCAATTTTAAAGCTACAGCTGTATAAATTTTCTGTATAAAGGTGTATTTCTTTTTTATGAGTTTATTGCTATGAAAACACCAGTTATTTTGTTACAGCTGGCTGTTTTTATAAGTGTATCACAATTTTCTTTATGCAGAAATGTTCTGACTAGGAGTGGTTATTGACTGTAACTACACAATTAAAATTGTTTGTATGGTATGATATGGCAGGGTTTGTCTGCGTATGTGTATATCTGGGAGGAATAACTTGTTCTTAGTGCACATCGTACCTTCTTGTCACCACTTTGAAGATGACATTTCAATTGTTCTCCTTTAAAATCACAAGCAGATTTTTTTTTTTAATGACCTCCTTAATATTTGAATATAGATAACATACTTCAAAAAAAAAACACAGTTTGGTTATGAAAATCATAACCTGTCTTTTCTTGGTTTAAAAACTTGCCTGCCCAACAGAGATAGCAGGATATTATTGAGTCAAAAGGCTATCAGGCATAAACATATTTACAGTTCCTGGCAGTAATGCACTTATAATGGATACAGCTGGTCTTTTACACTAGAATTATGCTAACACTATTCCTTGCACTTATGTAGAAACATTAAAAAAAATATAAACCATTATCAGTCACATACTACATAGGAAAGATAGGCTTTGCACATAGCAGTCCTCTTCTAAGCAAGATAATTTTAAATGATCACTAATAAGTCTCTTGATAAAACTGTCATAACTGGGGAGCCCTGAATTTACGCAAAGCTCTGGTCTAGGCTACAGAGGAGTCTACAGCTGAAACTTGTACATGACATGTATGCAGTTGTTCTCCATTCCTAAAGGAGGGACAACTTCCACCTGGTGTAATTTAGCTTTTATCATGAGATTCAATTTCAGCACAGCGATTCTAAAATGACTAAAAGTTTGCAAACCTCAGTTTTATTTCAAAAGCACAAAAGAGCTTCAAAAGCACAAGTGGCTCTTAGGTGGCCGAAAAAAATCTCCTTTTAACCCCATTCAGTTCTTTAAGATAATCATTAGGTAGCAAGGCAGGCTTTCATACCACATTTAAAATCACTGTTGCCATGGCCTTTGTCTCAGCACCCATGGATTTATTGAGCAGGTCCCAGCCATGGCACCTCTGGGCTGTTCCCAGGGCTGCACAGGGCTGCACCCAGCTTTGGGCCTGGTTTAAAAGAATGGAGCCTTTGTGCCATGCTGGGAGGGCAACAAGCCTTAGGAGGGGCACAGTTGTATCATTTGACATCACAGTTTAAGAAAAAGACAGCGAGACTATGCCATCACTTAAAGGATTGTATTAGGTATAAAGCTATTGATAGCCAACAGCTGTGCTGGTTGTAAAAGGGAATAACCTAAGCTCAGTCCAGGGAAGCCTCTGTGGTCACCATTGACTTTCTTCTCATACTGCAAATGGGATCATTTGTTTTGATTATTGGTTCTGGGATCCAGACTTGCTGTAGCCTGGGCAGTGCAAGCTGAGCTGATGCGCAGGACAGTGCCACTGGCACCCTGGGGACAGATGAAGAGCCAAGAGCCCATTGCAGTAGGGCTGCTTAAGATTAAAAATAAAAATCTCTTTTAAACTAATGTGTGCATATGCAGGATAGAAGGAAGAAGAACCACTTTCCTGGAATATACTCCCCTTCATGCTAAAAGCTAATATGTGCAGCACTCTTAATATCAGAAATAGGGCAACAAGTCCAACAGCCTATAAAAGCATAAGAAGAAATATTTATAAAATTGTCTTTTCAATTTTGAAAGCAATTTCCTTTTCTTTCATCCTTTTAAGTTTTATGGGTGCTGAAGTGGAGGCCATGTGGGCTTGCAGATGGTTATTATAGCTGTTTCTTTTCCATTATCTTTGTTTTTCCTTCTCCTAGTCTAACTGAGGTTATCTTCCAAGTGGTCCAGCCTGCACAGTCACACATTACCTGCACAGAGGTTTGAGTCAGTGCATTTTGTGTCCCCGTAGGTGGGCTGAAAGCAGTCTTTTACCATGGCCTGAGTGACCAAAGTATTTCTGTTAAATCCTTAGCAGCATCCTCAAAGGTGATACAGGTATTAAGGATCTCAACGTTATGTGGGTTCAAGAGGTTTATACTGTTAGAAGTTAAGCTACTACCAGTATATGTCACCTTGACTTTAGGACTGGTTAGACTACCTAGGAAATACCTTATGCCCTTTTCTGTTCCTTTTTCTCGTCATCTGGCAAAATCCTATCAACAAACTTTCCTTTTCTTCAGAGATCAAAAAATTGGGCTTGATTTCTGTAGTGAAGTCTCTTTCTAAATGCAGCCCAGACAAAAAGATGATTAGTTGGGAAGCTGTCAGTAGAACTCACTGCTGAGTAGGACTTCGCTGGCAGTGTATGAAAATAGAGTATTTTGTATGTACAGAGGGAAGTATGGGGAAATAATAGTGCTTACTAGGAATAAAATTTAAGCTGTGAATAAAGCCAAATGCCTAAAAAAGAGAGAACTGAGTGCTGGGTGAGGATGGCAGGACAGCTTTTGCTATAAAACTGAAGTTAAGCATTTACCATGTTTTATGGTTTTTACCATAAAAAGTAGAGTATTTTTACTCCCTGCTGGTTCCCATTAATCTATATTTAAGTGACAAGATTTATGCAGATATACTGGAGTCTCCAGTGAGCGTTTTTCAAGCCTGAAATTAAACCAAAGAGGCCCCAGATTCCAGGAGGGCCATGGCTTGGGGGCAGTCAGATGCCCTGGCCACACATACAAAGGCTGAGTGCCATTGTAAAGTCTCCCTGCCCTACAGCACAGGATTCCTAGAGCTGCACTTTGCATTGCTTCTTTAAACTCGGCAGATGATGCAGAAAGAAATGTCTAGGTTTGAAAGTAAATTATTGTGCTTTTTTTATTATTATTATTTATTTAAAAGGAAACGGTGAAGCAAGTGGAGGCGGAAGAGAAGGTTTCCCTGAACCGGTGATATGGTTTCAGTGATTTTCTGATTCAGAACTTTGGTTGCATGCTGGGAAAACAACAAACATTGCTGCTTAGTCCAGTTGCCAAAGCAAATGTCCCATACATTAACAGCAGTGTAAATTACATACTGCTGAAGATCTACTTGAGCATCAATAATACTTGATGTATTTGCAATTCTGCTTAACATCGACTGTGTTTTTTTATGTCAGGTACATTGCAGAGACCAAAGGTTTTTTTGTTTTTTACATAATGATTTATATTGTGCTTTGAATAAGAGTCCCATGGCAAAGCAGGGATATAAATATGCTCCCAGGCCTTTTTTGCACACAGATGTAATTTTAGTTTGGTCTCCTCACAGCACCTTGCGTCCACACAGTCTTTTACTACAACAAATGAGCTAATAATTCAAACTGCAATAAGTGATCCTCCTCGGAGCAGGAGCAGCACTACTTGGCAGTGAGTTTGTTTGCTTTCTGGTTCATACGGGAGCCTTCCCGACCGCTTGGCTACTGGCAGCCCTCCCACCACCCCACACTGCATTGTTTTGCACCGGCCTGGCCCAGGTGCCCTTCCTGCTCTGGGTCAGCCCGCCCAAATGTCATCTCTCCTCTTTACATGCAAGCATTCCGGTATATGCACCACAGTTTACTATTAGGCAGTAAATACAGTGTGTATCTGTCATCACCTACCTCTTATCATCACTGTTCATCCTGTGAGCCTTATAGGTTTTCTAGAACAGCTCACTTTCATCAGAGAGATTGTGCTGTCTGGAGCAAAGCCACCAGCAGGCAAGTAGTCCCTGGGGTGCTGGGGTAGGTAGAGGGGGCAGAGAGAATATGTGTCCCAGAGTGAAGCAGGAAAAGAAAAAGTGGATGACGACAAAGAAGGATGGGAGCATCAGGGAAGTCACAATAGCTATCATGGAAGAATGGGCTCTGTTACAAGCTGTGCTAGAGGGACACGCCAGAAATGCTACATTGTACCACCAGGATGCTGTAGAAGATGTTCTTCACCAGAAATATACCATGGTCTCCAGAAGAGATATAGCATAACGCAAAAGCCTCCTCACCTGTCCACAGCAAAAGAGGGCCCCTAGCAGTGTGTGTTCTGGTGCCACCGCACCGTGTAGTGCATGCAGGTTTTTTCCTTAGCTGCAGACTGGCAGCTGCCATGGCAGGTGAAGGTAGGACTTTCTTTCCAGGTCACTTGCTTAGCCACACAATATGCTAAAGCAACATCAGTCTGTGGGGAAAAAAAAAAAAAAAACTTTTCCTACAGGATTCCATGCAACCACCAACAGCATGTTTACAGCCTCAACTCCTCCTTCCTCCTTGAACCAGATGTGCCATAGGAGCTGAAACAAATCAGATATGTTGTATGGCCTGCATGCTTATTACCGGACGAGAGAATACAAAAAAAAAAAAAAAAAAAAAAAAAAAAACATTGCTTCTGTTGGCATGCATGCAGAGCCAGAGCTATATAAGCATGCACAGTTCTGGGGTAAAAATCTGGGGCAAACAGATTGCCCCAAGAAGCTTCAGACTGCTACTGATATTTAAAACAAGTTGCAATGATTTGTAATTATTGGGGCTAGAAAAATTTGTGCAGAATTTTGCTGACTTTGCCACAGATTTTCTCCCAGAACAGAATTCAAGACAAAGAGCACTCTTGTGTTACTCGCATTACAAAATAAACAGCCTTGCAAGACCAGCCTCATGGATGCTCTACATCTGCATTAAAGAAGGACACCATCCTGTAACTGGCAGCACCGCCCACAGCTGTGCATGCCTTCTTACCCCATCTCAAGGGAGCTTCCCTGCTCATAGCATGCTCCCAGATTCCTTCTTTCTCTTTACTCTCTTATCATCAACTTGAAAATGGCCCTTCTTCCTCAGACAACATTTTTACATGGGGAAAGCAGAAGATGCTTTTTAGAAAACATCTTACCTTAGAGCAAACAATGGCAGGGAAAGCTAGGCAAGGATGTCCTTTCAAAAGTGCAGGGAAAGTGATTCTTTATCATTATCAGCATGACAGCTTGGACTGGGAAATAAGTACAGGTGTTGTTGTTGGCTTGCCTAAGTGGGAAAAATGTTATATCCCCAGCCTAATACAAATTTAATAACAGCTAAGAGACTGAAGGAGACAGAAGAGGAAGACAGAGGAGAAGAAGTATCTGAGTGGAGAATTGTAAGACTATTTTAAACCAAAGGAAAGCTGAGTTAGACACCAGGAAAAAACTAAGTGAGAAGCACTCGTGGTTCACAGACTGTATGTAGGTATAGGAACAGCCAGCAAAAACACAGAAAGAAGGACCAGAGTTATGGACTTTCAGAGGAAAGGTTAAATAGAGAAGGCTTGCAAAAAGGTAGCAGCAGATTCCTTCCTTAACAAACACCTGCAAAATTGTGAGTGGTGAATACAGAAAGAAAACTCAACATTTCTTATAACAAAAATAAAGTCCATGTTTGTGATTACCAGGCAGCAGGTTTAAGCAACAGCAAAAGGGAGCATTTGAACTGCAGACCTCCTTGTCGCACACCCTGTTTCATAGCAGGGGCATGGCTGCTTTGAGTGCTCTATAGTCACAAGTGAGACAAATGCAAGAGCTCTGAAACCAGCAGCATTCTTGTTCAGGTACACTGAGTGCAGTTTGTTCATAACCAGATTTTAAAACAACTGACCTGAATAATTTCATTGAGGAGTGGGTCACCTGATTATTTACAAAACATTCCCTCCCACACAGGCCAGTATAAAAATTTATACCCAAAGCTCTTTGGTCATTGCCATGCTACCAGTGCAGTCACTATTCACAACTGTGCCCCAACTGCAGCAAGAGTGAACTGAGGCTCCTTTGACCCACTTACCTATGAAACCAGGCCATTTTTATGTGGTACCACCTTTCTTTCAGTCTCCCCTGTGCCCATTCCACTGTCATTCAGGTTTAGCTGCCATGTTCCATTCTCTTCTTGAAAAGCACCACTAGAAAGGTTCACGTGGGAGAAAGGTAAGTGAGGGCTTCTGGGACAATTGGAAAAAATAGACGTATATATTTGCATCATTCCCTCATGTGACATCAGCCCAAAGCTATTTAGGGTGCACCATGGGACGGCTGGGAGAATAATCGCAGGAACGTACTGATTTGATCCCAGGTCTCCTCCAGCTGTCACCAGGCTTTCTGCAATGCCCTCCATGGTGCAGCAAGCGGATGGATGGACGGACACTGCAACCCTGGGTACCTCCCCTGGGCATCGTGTGGCACATGAGCACGGCACTGCTTGCAAGCACACTGCTGGACAAAAAAGCGCACCGTGGGAAAGCAGATCAAAGCAATGTGATTGCATTTCACGTCTGATACAGCTCATTCCTGAAGCCACGGTGAATAGCCTAATCCAATGTATCATTCCTGTGCAGGCAGAGCCTCAGGCTGGCATCGTGTCCCGTGGAGCGCTGCTCCAGCGTGCAGCATCTGCCACCGCCTGCCCTAGGGCTTGGCGTAAGACTGCCCTGCTCCTCTCCACCTCCTTCTGGGAGATGCTTTGCACAAACCCTGACAGCCAAAACTCAAGCTGTTTCAGGCCCTTGAGCACACTGACTCTCTCGCCATGGCCTGCACTACTCAATCTCTGATCCACACTTTTGACCTTTAAGGATTCACAGGGGTAAATTTCCAGTGATTTAGCTTCAATTTCATGTGCAGATAGGATTCTACCCACTTACCCACTCTCTCCCCTGGTTAATCAATGTCAGCTGTTGATGGCAACCCCTGCCAGACAGCTAGTAGATGGGACAATTGTTCTCACAAGGACTTCTAAGTCCAGACTTTTAACCCACCAGGTCCAGTACAGAGCAGCTGCCCTTTTTCTACTGCAATCGCTGAGCTGCTCTGCTCCTGGTCTCTGGCTACTTACTATGGCAAGAGGAAAAATCTCTATTTTCAAGACATCATACTATAAAGTCTTAACTGACTTCTGCCTTTAAAAAGGAGGTGAAGCCCTACAGCCAGCTCCCACTTCATAAACAGTAAGCTATTCTACTGAGGAGGATCAAGGGATTTGATATCATCCCTCACCCTTTCCAAGACATACTCATGACCGCTGAACTGCACTACCTCTTCAACATACCTCCTAAGGGTAAGATTGTGTTAGGACAAAAAAAGAGTTAGCAGCCAACACCTTAGCTTAGCCACCTGAGCCCTCAGTTCTGCTGTGGCCCCACAAATGTCACGGACCAGCAAGTGTAACTTCAAGCAGTCTCTGTGTTGCGCTGGCTTATGGTAGAAACTGGCCTCATTGTCACCTGGCACTGAGACTGGGGCTAAACAAATCTGATTTAAGGTCATAATGTCTGGTTTTGCTGCAAGAAATGCTCATCACTATCAAACCATTTGTACTGCCACAGTTTAAGGCTATTAAGTTAGAGCCATGAAGTGTTATTGCCACTAGTCAGAAATTGTAGGACACACAGTCCTTTTGGTCCTTTACCTAAGTCTTCAGCATAAGAGGTGCAGCAGGTAGGCAGCAGGCCATTCCTGATACCAAGAAAATTCCCTCCTTCTGCTGATTTCTCCTTCCTGGCCTCATTCTGAGCCTGACTTCTGTGATTACCTCATGCAAAGCAAGAAACAAAGTGAATTTATATCCACACCTCCAGCCTTTCGTAATACTTGAATGTGAGCAATCACTAGCTATAGGAGCAGGAAATGCTTTTAGGGGATTTGTCCTGACTTCTCTGAGAAGCTCATGCCTAGCTCTGTAACCTGCAGTTATATCAAGGCTGCCCCGTGGAGGGATCCCTTTCAACAGTAGCTGAGAGTGTCTTTCAACACAGCAGAAGGATCCAATGCCTTGGGTCTGTGTAGCAGCACCAGTGCTAATGGGCACAACACTGAAATACACGAGGAGAATAGATCTCAGACAGAGCCATGTGAGGAACAGCACAGAGGAGGAAACACAGGAACTGACACTGAGAAATGGACAACAGAATAAAGTGGGAAGGGCAAAAAGGAAGCAAAAGACAAATAGATGACTGAAATATACATTAACAGTGGTAAAATGCCCCTGCCCTCATTCATACTTTATATATATAATTTGCCAGTTTTTCACTCAGCCAGTAGAAATCAAATAGAAAGTATTTCCTACCCAGTGAAGGAAGTGTTTTAAACTTCGAAGTACTTGGATTCTTCTAAATTATTTTTTATTTCTATTCTTTTGGCGGGGGCTCATAGGCACCATGTTTCTCATCTACGCATGGGAAGAGGGGGAGGAATGGGTAGGTTTGACTCATGCTAACTGTTGGCAACAGTTGTTTAATTTTTTGCAACATGCACCCAAGTATCAAGAGACTGAGTAAAATATAAATAAATATGCTCTTTGGAAACCCCATACATCTTTATGGCCTACGATACCTTCAAATCATGGAAAAACACATGTTTGTTTGTTTGTCTTTAAAAAAAAAAAAAAAAAATGGTGGCAAAGCTACCTCCCATTGCTGTAAACAAGGTCAGGAGGCCAAAATTAGTCTGTCCCATTTTGCACAAAACAGTCAACAACTTAAGATGTTTTTGCAATAATCAGAAAATTATTGACCGGTGTCAACACCCCCTTTCTGATAAACTGTTGAAATGTTAATATTCTTGGCAAAATTGTTTTTGCTCTAATTACTGTATCCATCTGCTCTATAAGATTGATTATACTGTGAGAGCGTTTGTTCTCTTGTCTCCTGCAATGATGGGCCTCTCCTTGGCTCAGAAACAGTCCTGCCTCATCTTTACACAGAGACGAATGTGCAACAGAAATCAAACCACCATTCAGCCCCCATAAAGCCAAATAAAAATTCCTTGAAGGAGTTAATACAACAGCCAGTTAATACAACTGGTTTTTGGATGGGCCATCCCTTGGAAAGCTATTGCCCTGGCCTGGACAAAAACAGCTGGTCTCCATCCAGCACAGGAGATCAGTGACTAAGAAGGCCACCAAAGCCCTGGAAGCCCACAAACACTGGCACATCAGCGGTGTTACTGATTCAGCTGAGAAGTTTGGCTAGTTGGAGACACCAGGTCTCCTCTGCACCAGCTCCTTGGCAAGGAGCTGCCAAGTAGTCAGAGGAGGAGAGCACTTCCCACCCTACCCTCCACGAGCACCTGCAGAGGCTAATGTTACCTGGACTGGACTGGTTATTTTCAGAGCCAACATGTAATGTACATGCTATCTGTGGCATATGCCAAAAAAGACTTGCTATAAAGTTATGTCTGGTATTAATCATTATTAAAGCAGATCAAAAGGAGAAAAAAATCAGCAGAAAAATAATTGTTTTATTAGAAAAATGCTGTTTTCACATGGCGAGCCTGGAAGAGATTCAAACTTGCATTTCGTTTTTGAACTGGCATTTCAAAATAGATGCACAAAAAAAGTCACTCAAACTCAAAAAAAATGTCTTTTTCTTTGAGCCTTCTTACACAGCAGCTGAACTTTTTCTTTGGAAAATGATGCTTTTTCACACAAACAAAATGAAATTCAGCAAAAACATCTATTTCAGAAATATGATTTTTCATACAAAAAAAAAAAAAAAAAAAAAAGCTATTCTTTTCCACATACCGAACTGCCTAGTCATGTCTAAAGCATTCAAAGCCATCAAACTATAAGGCTGAGATTGCTTTCAGGTTTTTATTTAAAAAAATATATATATGATCGTTCTAAAAAGTTTCCAAGTTCTTGACTCCGTAGGGTGCACTCAGTGCATATGCTCATTCTTGGAGAAAGAAGCCCAAAGGCTAGAATGTTCAAAAAAGGAAGATGGACTTTGAACAGATGTCTTTTTCATATTTTTTAAATCCTTGACATATGAGTACCTACCACTTTTTCTGAACTGTAATGCAACCTAAAGAGCCTCTGCTGGGTACTCATTCCCACCTTCATGTCATCCCTTTATTTGTGGCAGCAGGAGGGATTAAGCTGTACTTAGGTAATACAGGCTGTTTCCAGTGCCTCAGCTATTGTACTGTACAGACACACTTTCTGAAGAGTTTAGGGAAGGAAAGGAGAGAAGGCTAATGACAATATTGTTACCAGATTTATTAGAGCTAGTGTGGGAGAAAAAAAAATAATAAAGAAAATAAATAAAAATAAAAAATAAATTTCTATGTCCACTTCCTTAGTGTGCTATTACACTGCCTACTGTTTTTTTTTACACCTGAGAGAAATTTCAGTGGTAAGAGGGTGACTGCAGTCCAGCCTCAACAGAACACCCCTCTCTTGTCTTCTTCTGAGCTTACCTTCTCTTCCAGCTTCTTGCAGCAGTTCCCAACTCCAAGAAGAGCCAGCACAATGCTACATTGCTGCTGCCATTGCCCTCAGCATGCTAGAGCAGGAGAAGCACAGGAGTACTTTCTACAGGAGAAATGTAGGAGTTTTCCCATGCACCCAAACACCCAAAAAGTCCATTCTGCCACCACTCATACAAAGCCCTCGTGTCCTTGTGTCTGATGTCCACCATTCAAAAGATTTTCCACTTGGAAAAGAAACATTTGGGCTGTTGCCAAAGCCAGGGCACTCACAAGATCCCTTTCAAAATGGAACCTGTGAGACATAAACTCTGGATAGCCTATGCTGAAATCAGCAAGGATTTTCAATCAGATATGTAGCTGACAACCACTTTTAAAGTTTTTTTGTTTTGTTTTGTTTTGTTTTCAAAAAAGAAAAAAGAAAAAAGAAACTTTTCCAAGCTTTTTATTTTATTTATTTATTTATTTATTTGTTTATTGTCATACATTTATCTCTGTACCTTTAGTTACGCTGGCCCTAAAATGCCAGGTAGAACTTTAGCAAACACCATTGGAAACCATCATGGAAAGAACATTTCAGCACAAAGAGCTCTAAATCTCAGGAAGAAGAAGGATTAAAAGTTATAATCTCTGCCTTGGACAAATACAAATACCTAAGAAAAGAACACTGACATCGGTGAGGACTCTGCACTCAACAAAAAGCCATTGGGAAGTTCAGAAATCCCAAGAGAAGGTAGGGTTTCCCTAAGCTTTCAGCTGCCACAGTTAGTCTTTGTGCAGGGACCTGAACATTTTCTCATTGTCCCCTGCACAAAACACAGGGAGGAATGCAGCAGCTGAATTAGGTTTGATAATTTCCTGTCTGCCTACAGTCTCGGACTGACATCCTGATGCTGTCCTACACTGGAGGACTATTTTAAAAGCTGCCTTTACAGGCACGCTGGATGTAATGCAGTTTTATTTTTAAATGAAATCTTTGATTATGGAGAACAATCCCATGGCTGGGGATGCATGTTACAGAACCACAGAGTCTGTGGGGGACCATGCTTATCACAGCAAAATCGCCTTCTCAACTGTTCAGCATTGCTGCCGTGTCATGTTACAGTAATAACTGCAGATGAAGAGCTTTTAATTCATTGATAAAAGCAGAAGGCTGGAGTAGCTGGCTAGCTGTAATGAAGCTTATTATTCTGCAGCTAATTTGCCGATTATATTAGAGTTTTATTTCTGAGCACTTGTACCAGAAGACAGTATTATCAACACAACATCTAAACATAGAAGGTCCTGGGAAGAATGTTAATGAGCTATCACCTACCTCTGCAAAGGTCCCTGTTATTAATAGTGAGTAGCCTAAGTATAGATCAAAAACTCTCCCTGAAGAGTGTGCAACCTGTGTAAAATATGATTACTCATTTGGAACATAACCAGAAAGTAATGGCTAAGTCATGTCTCATTTAAAAGATTGTGGTTCCCTTAATGACTGTAAGTGGACGAGGGCTCAGCTGAAGCACCCTGGTCCAGCAGTGGGATTCCTGCGCTCCCTCAGCAGCCCCAGCCACGGGCTGGAGCCTGATCCAGGGAGAAAGCTGTGAATAAGGAGCTCTGCTGCTCCCTCTCTGCTGTCTTTCTCTCTCCTGCCTCTTTATCTCACAGTCTGCACGCAGGAGTTTCTGAAGACTACAGGGAATCTGTTCCTTCCTCCTGCCCCTAGAGCTTTGATCCCCCCAAGAAGTTAAAAAGGATACTGGCACATCTCTTTCTACGTCAGGGAGTAAGAGGGGCGTCATGATACACAGACAGGTAAAGAGGAATTAAATATCGAGGTACCTAACCATCACTGAGATTCAAGTGGACCTTCAGTCAGTCAAGTACCCTGGCATCTTCCTAGAAATATTGAAACTGTTCTTCTGTTTTCTGAAAATTCCTTCAAAATTTCAGTTGGAAAAGGAATTCTTCACACCTTGATATTTGCTCTTGCCAGTCTCCTGCCATGCCCCAATTCCTTCTGAGGAGAACAAAACGTCACACTGAAAACACCGCGTCTCTTCAGACCTCCTTGCAGGAAAAAAGAGTGCCACTGAGGTTCATTGTGTCTTAGGACTGAGGAAGAGCAAGCATTGCTTTAGTTGTCTGTCAATTTCATAAATAATTCTACTTATTCCTAGGCTTCTGAGAAAGTCATATATCAAGTTAGTCATTGGCAGGTTCAAGCTAGACCAAAGCACAGCAGAGATTGCTGTAGGACATACTTTGGTTTTGTATGTAGCTACACCGTAGTTCAGAGGGGCTATTTATCCTAATCCACAGAAGCCCATAATTGCTTTGCAAGCTCCCCGCCTGTTCAAGGGAATTACAAGCCTGAGAGTTTCTCTCCTGTGTTGTGTCCAGCCAGAAAAATTGATCTTCTACTACTAAGAAAGAAAAAAAAAAGGAAAAATGCTGCAGAACTCTTGTTTTCTTTAAAACACAACACAAAGTATTAAGCAGCAGCAGGTACAGTCTCTTCCCTATTCTTTGAAATATTGGTATATAAAAAAAAAATCTTTCCTTTCCTAGCAGCAGTGTGCTCAGGTTGTTAAAATCACTTTGAAACTGCAGTTCATGACTGATTTGTTAAGGCACTAATCGCAGGAGGTATTAATGTCAAACTGATAGTAGCTGACATCAGCTACCTGGCATCTCCTATCCCCAGAGTCAGAGCTGTGGCTGGGATGAGGGCTGAACGTGGACGTCCCACTGGGCAGCCACAGGGGTCAGCAGCTGGGAAGGGATCCAAAGCCAACCTTGCCCATCTTTTTGGGCAGCCTCCCAGATGACCCTTGCCAAAACAGGAGCCACCTGAAGCCAGGAGCAAGATCAAAGCAGCCTTCCAGCCTAGTCACCTCAGCCATGAGACTTGCTTAATCTGACCCTTGCTGTTTCTCCCAAAAAGGGACGTTTGGGGGTCAGTTCCACTCTAAACTGTGCTGTCTGTGCTCCAGCACATGCTGATCAGCCTTGAAACACCAGGCTGCCAAACACAGCAGACACACTGCATGCCAAGCAGCTTTCCAGGGTGATGCCTGAGCTGCTTCAGTCCTGATCCCACACTAGGGTGTGGAGCCTCTGCACCCCATGGAGGGGAGAGGGTTACCCCTGAGAGAGGTGGGGAACCGATGTGCAGGATCTGCAGCCTCTGCAGAAATTGCCTGCAAAACAGCTGAGGAGATGGACAGTGAAGGCAAACTCCCCTCCGCGAGCAAATGTCAATGTACCAGCACGACATCCTCTGCGTATAGGATACTTTTCCTATTAGAGACCAGTCCACGTAGCCACAGGCAATCTAGACTCCTTAGGGAAACAGAAGGTTGCCTACTTAGACTTATTAGGATGGTAAATGGCTGAGCAGCTGGATGAACAGGCAAAAATAAACTACCTGATATTCTTCCAAGTGCTATACAGAAACAATCCCTATTTCTCTTCAGTCCTCTTAGCTTTGCAAAGCCAAAGGGATTTAGATGTTTAACATTCAGGACATAAGGTCAAATCATCAAAATGTAAACAGGCAGCTTTGAAAATCTGTGTCTTAGGAGTCAGTCCCGCTGACTTTCCACCAGACTTTTGAAAACAGGGGTGCAAGGACCTGACAAGGCAAAGTAGCGTTGCCAGGGTGTTTTGAAGAAGGTCACATGCACAATGACCTTGCACATAAACAGCAATGGGGCATATAGGACACATTCCCCAAACCTGGTAAGATTCAGGCAGAATATCACAAAAAGCTTCCTAACATTCCTTCAGTAAGAAAAAAGCTCTACTGCTCAAACCACAGAAATCTGGACAGAACAAGGCAGAAGGCACCAAAACACAACTAACAGAAGAACCAACACTGTGTCATGTCAAAATCACCCAACTATGACAAAAGTTTATGAAGGGCTTATCCATATACAATAGGAAAAACTCACATTATGGTGTAGTTAATTTTTCTGTGCTTTTTTTTCCATTAAAATAACGTTTCAACAAACCACATTTTTTGGTATTGATGGCTTTGTGTAGAGTTTTTCTCTATTTTGGAACAGAGCATTAGGTATGAATAGTTGAAATAATTTCTTCTTGTAATTGTACATTACCTTGAACTCATGTCCCATAAATTTCTTATATATTGTGGAGTAAGTCACTATTGATTTCCTTTTCTATCATTTCAATGCTTGCTTTTTTTCTTTTTTTCTTTCTTTTTTCCTTTTTTTCCCCTTGAGGGAAAGAAATTCTACCCAGCTATATACATTGTAGATTTCATTGTATCTTTATATTGGTACAAGGCTGAGAGAGCTTCGTTTGATTACCAGCCCACCTCAGAAATCTCCTTTTCTGTGGTCCTTGAGCATGGAGGCCAACATTTTCCAACACATTGTATAATGTTAGGCATCTAATTCCATATCTGTACATGTAAATAAAGTTAGCCCTGCTTTTCAGAGGACTTTCATATCCCATCAGTGGGAGTTTTTATGGACAGAAGACTGAATAAGCATTGCAGGATTTAATTAGTACTATTACCCGAAGGAGTGCTTTAAAGATGGCTATATCAGAGGACGCTGATACAGTTCAGGAGATAACTGTTCCTCTTTTTTTTTTTTTTTTTTTTTTCCCTGTATATAAACTTTCAGTGATGCTTAAGAGAGGAGAATATTCTTCCTTAAATCAGCTATGCACTGCTTGAAGTGGTATTTATTTGATTAATACATCATGTGTTAAGCATATCAATATAAAAGAAAAAAAAAAAAAAAAACGAAAAAAAAAAAACAAACTATAGTTTCTTAATAAGCTGTGTTTCTTCAGAGCTATGCTTAACTGCAGACTTAGTGGAAGAACAATCAAGGACAGTTAAAAACACCTTTAGGACTTACATGTAGCACAAACCCACACAGCTTCTCAAAAGGAAAGGCACAACACAGTTGCCCATGAGATACATGAGAGATCTCATCACACATATCCTTGAAAAAGGAGGAAGTCTGAAGTCAAACATCACCACAAAATTTATGACTGTCTTCAGCTGGTGCCTCAGCTGGTGTAAATCAGTATAGCTCTGCTGATTTGGATGGAGTGATTTACACAGGCCGTATTGGACTGCTGTGCAAATCTGCTTCTTACATACCTAAAGAAAAAATAATATATAAAAAAAAAAAAATAAGGAGGGGGATGAAGGTTTCTAGACCTACAGCAGAAAACAAGACAGTGAAATCTGTACCTATATTGCCTTTAGGAACAAATAGGTATTTTACTGCTTAGCAGCCCCAAAGTAAAAGGCAGAAATTTGAATTTATAAAGTGCCACAATTACATTTTAAAACATTTTTTGTAACAAAATTAAATTGCAAGCATATATATTCCTCTGATTTTTTTGAGGCATCTGTCTTCATATGACTTCAGTTGCACATTACGAACCCTGTTTACACTCCCCATCTTGCTACATTCTTAGTTTTTACTGTATTATATATTTACTTACAGTGAAGCCATGAAGCCTGATGCCTGGATGTCTGTCTGTGCATGGGTCAGGTATTACATTGCTCATAAAATGAGTTAGATAAATAATCTGAACAGACCAGCCCTAACAAATAGTAGAATGGCTCCAGCCCAGCTTTATGTAGAATAAGGTTTGGTGCAGTGGGTTTTCTTAGAAGAGAAGACAAAGACAAGATCTGTAAAACAGGCATTTTAAAAGAATTGCTGTAAGAATTACAGACAAAAAGGAAACAGAAAAACTGTGATTTCATGCTCAAGAAGACAAATTTGAGTTTATAAAGGTTAAGAAGTTTCAAAAGGAATATTTTAGGGTCCCTGAAAGGAACTTACTCAAATTCCAAAGGCCTCTCAGGAGAAAGAAAAAAGATATATATATATATATAATTATAAATATATATATAAAAATATATGAATTAATTTTGCATTTACTTCAGTATTTCTTGTTCTTTCCAAAGTAAAGAGAGCTGTACATGAGAAGCACATTGTGAAGTGAACAGCTTATTTATTTAGACTAGTATGTCTTCCTGAGAGGTTACACCAGAAAAAAACAGGGTACCAGAAGCCTTTGGAGGTGGTTCTCCATCTCTGGGGTGAGCCCAGCCTCCCTCTTGCAGGGGGCAGTGGCAGAGCAGGGCAGCAAACATCCCTGTCATGGTGAGGCAGGGATGGAGGACAGGGAAAGTGAGGGGGCTGCTCAACACAGGAGCTGTTTGTCCTGCAGTGTGGGGCATGTGTCCAGGACCAAAACCTGGCCACTGCCCAGTGAAGACCAGCAACAGTCTCAGGGCCTCTTCTCTCTGTGGCCACTAGCAAGCTTCAGAGAGGACTTGAGCAGGTTTAAAGGCAGCCATTCTGCAATTATGCTAAATTTCACACCTTGCCAAAGCTCAGCCTGTGGGATCATTCCTCTGTTCCTACAGATCTAGTCATTTACTCAGACACACTTCACTCACCTCTCATATTACATCACTGCTTCTTCATCAGGTCTGGATTTGTCTAGATATACAAGGGAGTCTCTATGTACTGAGTTCATAAAAGTATAGCAAGAAAAACAGAACACACAGTGGTTTAAAAAAAAAAAAAAAAATCCATCGTACTTATATTTTCAACCTTATGTAAATCTCAAGGAGCCAGACTAAACTGAAGTGTCTCTCACATGATGAAGTATATATGTCAGTGAGAATCTGGTTAGGAAAACTATTTGCCTATTCGAGTAGCAGATAGTCGAATGGGGAGTCATATGAAAAAAGATCTTCCTGACTGGGACATAAACACAGAGGTGGGAAGAACTGTAAAAGTAAACTAGCAAGTATCGCAGCCATAACTAGTGAGTGCAATGTGTGTGCATGTATGCAAGAGACAGATGAAAGATTTAGTAGATAGATGGCAAAACAGGTGACACGACTTCTGATTCTGACTTATGGAAATTGATACCTCCGCTGAAGTACAACCTGTTCTCCAAATCCTGACATTAAGATGAATAGCAGCCAAACAGCAACCTCTAGCATGTGATATTTGCGAGAGCTCAAATATTGATTGCACTACTTATTAATGAGTTTCATTCATAATAAATACATGGTATGTTTGCACAGAGGAGGTGTTTTCTAGGAGAGGCATTACATGCTGTATTAAACAATGAATAATTTCTTAATCTTAAATGTGAGTAAACAGCAGGATAGTAAGTGTCATGGTTATAAGCAATTTCACGAAGGTGCAAGTGTAGCAAGTGCTCCAGAACACCTGATGAGGCACATCTCACTCCAAATGAAGATTTTCTTGATAGCAATTTCTGTGTGAGGTGTTCTGAGCTAGAAATGTCATAATTAATACAGCTAAAGGTTTTGCCTTGTTCACTCTAAATTCCATCTTGTTGGGTTGAAATTGTGACATTTTGTTATGGCAACTTTCTATGTTGTCCTTTTAGAGCTTCTACTTGGAATATAGTTACCTTTATAGTGTCTGGTCTTGGCTAAAACCACATTTTTGTATTCATTATTTAGATCTTGTTTTCTAAGAAAATATTTCTTTCTTAAGACAGCCAACACATCTGAAATTCAAAGAAAATAATGTATCATAAAAACTACACAGAATAGACTTTTCAAAAATGGATATTTAACACTATGTTTCTTAATGACTCTGTTCCCCAAATTGCTGGTCAAGTTGCCATTTGCTGTAATAAAACAGAAGATGAGATCTTGTGTTTAGGAATTGAAACCCTGCAGACCTCATCTGTCTCTTTTTTATTTTTTCATAGTATTTTTTCACTGCAGTTGCTAGGTGTTTAATTTCTTTGATTGGCTTTTAATATAAGAGACAAAAGCAATGAGTGTGGATAAGTAGACCATCCAACCAACAATAAAAAGACCACTATTTTATATTGCATATGCAACTTTTCTTGCACAGATGTTCTCTGAATACAGATACTGGTGACTGAGCTACTTGAAAAATTCATTGTAAAACTACTCCATGCTATTTTCTTTCCTTCACTGCTAATATCCAAGGGCCTCCTCCAATAAAAGGGAGTTCTCCGCCCAAAAACACGCACCCAGCTGCCTAGCCTGACTAGAGCCGTGGCTGAGACAAGCCACCCCTGTGCCTAGGGAAACCTCATCCCCGGAGAGAGCAGGCAAGTGAGCTGAGCTGAGCTGAAACCTCAGCCCCAGCCCTGCATTGGGGCAGGTATAACTGTTTCAAGTGACACAGAGGAGCAACTCTTTCCTGCCGACAAGCACAGCTGTGAGTACAGAGCTCGACAGCAGCTGCTGCTGAGGGAGGAAGACATATATCCCAAATACTCCTGTATAAGGGAATAAATAGATAAGAATTTTTAGAGGTTTGATTGGTGACATAATTCACTGAACAAATGGTGGGCCTTTAAAGTATTTGCAGAATACCCGCAGTAGCATTGTAACATTTCACTATTAGCATAGTCACCCTATTTTTCCATGAAATTTCCCATCAAATACTAGCTAGCAAGGGCGTTCTCAGGAGGAAGAGACAGCAACTCTCACACTTGCAACCAGAGCATTACTGTCTAGGTCTTGGGCATTCAAACATTAGGCTGTATCTGTGAAGTGGCAGCTTCAAAGTTACATCCTTGGCTCCAGTGCAGATCCACTGAGACCCCAAACTCTTTTATTAGCTTCTTGACAGTGGTGGCAGCCTCTTGGATGGGAGCAGCATCACTTATTTTTGAGAAACAACATATGGTACTTAGAATCCAGTGGTTGCCAGCTTTTGATGTAATTAGCCATGATCCCTGAACATCTGCACTCATCAGTTAGCCTTTAGGTTGGTGATCTATTGTTCTGCATTGGACTTGAGATCATTCCTTCTTTGGGCACCCTTCCTTCAACAATGTTGAATATCTCTAGCTAAAGTTATTAGCTTCAAAACCCTGTGAGCACTCTGTAGGAAGAAATCCTATTACAGATTATCACCTCGTCACACTTGAAAAGTTCTCCTGAGACTAGAAAAAGGCAACTACTTAAAAGGCACTGGAGGACAGTGAAGGACCACAATACATGGTAATGTCAAGACAGAAATATCCTCCTTAGAATAGCCATGTTTCCTAAATGAAATGGTCAGATTGACTGTCATGCATACACACTAGGTAAGCCCAGTAGATTTATAATAGGGAAAACTAAATTTAAAAATACTAGTCAGAAGAGCTTAGAAGATAAAACCATATCAAAATTTTGCTAGAACTTTTTGTTAGAATTTTGAATTGTCAAAGAATGATAGCCTTAAAAAGTGATAGAAAAAGAACTATTTATTTGGTTTTTTTGTTTGTTTGTTTGTTTGTTTTCTTTCTTTCTTTCTGAAATGCAAAAACAGATTAACAAAGTATTTGTGACCAATTATAACCTTGGATTACCAGATGGATTGAAAGAGACCATAAGACAAGAGAGAGAAACCATTAGTTAAACAAGTAATCTCATAGAAGCCATATGGGCTGTTTAGGCAATTAGGATTATTCATAAAAGAAGGGACTTAAAGAGTCTTTCAGAAAGTCCATTATCTTTGATAGCAAGGTTACATTGGGCAATGTGAACTCTCTGGAAAAAAAAAATGATGCTGGAAGACAAAATGCAAAGAAAAAAATCCCAGGAATAAAAATTAAAACTAGAACAGCAAAATAAAAATAAAAAACTCTTTCCCTCTCCACAGAGGTCTAGAAAATGGTATTAATTAATCCTGGGGCAGCAGGAGTTGAAAGGAAAAAGTTTGTGTCATGAATGCGGGGCGTTCAGCAGGAAATCACTCTTTTGCTCTCTCTATAACTCTAGCACTCATGCACATAACTAGAGGACATCTAACACGGGCCAAGGAGACTGTTAACACTTGAGATTGACAAGTTTAGTTGAAATAATAGTCCATCTCCTCACTAAGTAAGAGAAAGCTACCATGTAGTCTATATTGTACTTTCTTAATATACTTTCTTAATGCAAGCTGAAGGTTTCCTGCCATGCTACACTTCCCAGCAGTTTCTCTGCAACGTAACAACCATACACTGGATTTTGCAATGAAGCATTTTATTCCCAGTTAAGCATGCCACTTAAGTGTCACCTCAAAGTTACACATTGGATAATGTACCTGAAAGATAAAAAGATGCACTCAGAATAGCCCAAACCCATACAGTCTCATACAGATTGAGCTTGTTGAACTATCAGCACAGTCAGCCCTACTAGTCTGACCAACAGTTGGTAGGGTGTTTTTAGGGAATGCCAAGCAAGATTATCTTTCATTGACACATTACACCAGCCCTAAGAGTTTTAAAGTCCTGTCCTGATTCATAGTGGAAGCTCATTATGTAGTATGAATCCTGCACTCTGAATAGTATCAAGAAGATTAAAATCCTTCCATATGTAAGAGTTGGAAACTTCTCCCTGAGAAGCTTTTCAGAAGGAAGCAAGTTCCGTCAGGTAGGGATATAGTTGGGCTGTGTAAGAGACCTGCAAAGTGGCATTCAGCAAGAATCACGTTAACTCCAAACAACAAGCAAGAAGAGAATGCTTATTTTCCCTCATTTGCAGTGCCTTTGCTATACTTGGCTGTGACACAAAGAATTGAGCTCTGATGAGCATTGCAAGAAGAGAAGATGATTGTTTTACCAGCTTGAAAGAGAGGAGAATCTGGGGAATTCATTCTTATTTATACTATTATGAAGATCTTTTGTTTTTTGGCCTGAGAGTAAAAAGACTAAAGGACATTTAAAGCCTGCACTTTTTCCTGCAGCATTTTCATCAGCTGACACAAAGCTGGCCAATTTATTGCTCTGACTGACAGCAGCTGATCAAGTGTTCCCACAGCCACTATCACAGTGTGAAACATTGGGTTCAAAATGGTGATGGGTTCATTTGCTGTAATTCTAAATGGGACAGAGCCCAAAACCAGGATCCCAGCTCCCTTGAACTCGAGCTGTTCAGAATTCAGATCCATATCAAAATCTTCCTGCTCAAGCCCATCACTACTTAATTTACCAAGGCTGTTACTGGCACAGCACTTCATTCTGGCTGTCTTCACTAGCCCTCATGTGGCAGCCACAATAAATTATGCAGCTGGGAATGCAATAGCATCTGAAGCGATTGACCTGTGCAAGGATAGTGGTATCACTTACATCGCTGTGATGCAGCCCCATGCCAGGCAAAGCAGCCCTTTCCTCCACCAAGGGGACCAGAGGTTGCTCCCCTACTCTCCCACATGTGAGTAAATCTGGCCTATTTGGCTAATGTCGTCTACCTCCTGTTGGGTATTGATAGCATTAGATACCATTGGCTATAGCCAGATATAATTTCCCTTAAGCAGGTCTGCTTCCACCTTTCTCAGGAAACCCTGTTAGTGGTTTCACTAACAGCCCATAGGAGGACTTCTCATGAAGAGGCTTAAGTCCCTTTAGTGAAGCCTTAGCTTTAGCCTGCTTGTACATGTGCTGGGGAAATGGATACAAATTTAATAGCTTCTGGTTCATGTCATCAGTATTCCCATTTCTAAAGCAGGCAGTGTAGAGAAATGTGACCACCTGAACCTAGAGCCTAGAGGATGGCTGGCTTGACTGAGATTGAGGAGATCCATGGCAAATTTGGTAAAAGTAGGTTACAAATAGGAGCCAGAGGAATCAGCAGTGTGTATCATGGCTGTCAGACAGGCAGCAGTAAAAGCAAGTCCCTGAGAACTAAGCATCTTTTCTTATCCTGTCTTTTATGACAGCAGACGTTGCTCCACTCATTCCTGCTCCCTGCCCCAGGACTAACCCGAGCTTCCTTCCACGTGGATATTGCACAGCTTCACTGACTGCAATTGCACACACTTACTGGGATCCTTTCCATTCAACAAAGTCCTCCAGAGGACTCCTCTGCCCTCCTCACCATTGCCCTGCCATTAAGTGCTCTCAAGCTGCTACTACTATTTCCTTGAGTGCAAAAACTTCCTGGAGGAGGAGAGAGGGAAAAACTACGAGTTCCTGGCTTAGCTCCAGAGCCTGTACAGACCTGCTGGGTTACAGATAAGAAAATGACCTTCTTCCTGCAACGGGAGTATCAGAGCAGCTAGGTCACCTGTGAGACTGGGAGCTTTCCCTACTTCAGAAAGAAGTGCTTCACACCCTTCCCTTGGAGCAGGTTACCTCTGAACAGAGCTTCCCACAGGACTGACACTAAACAGCGTGGCCTATGCTAATGCTCATAACTAGCTTGCACCTCACTTTCTGTCTGAAGCATCAAGTATTCACCACGAGTGCTGAGCTACATATGGTGCAAGGTATACATTGTTCCACTGGCAGCCGTTATATGACACTGTAAGTAAAATAAAGTAACAGGTAGATATATTTTTCTTGTTAATCACAAACCTAATTTTCTATTAAAATGTATGAGATGACAAAATTTCAACAAACTCTTTAAAGCTATTACTAGAGGATAAAGTATTTCACCAAAGTATTAATATTAACATCATTAAAAGAGTTTTATCAAGTGTGCCTTTATCTCCAGATTGCAAACAATAGCAGCCTGAAGGAGAGATATGCCCTTGAGTATTGTGGTATGAAAACCAACAGCAGTTTTAGAGCCACATAAAGTCTTCTTGTGGCTTCAAAATTAGGGGAAAAAAATCTTGAAGCCACAATTATAAGAAGTAATAGAGTAAATGAATCTATTTTTCATCACCTTGGGCTCTGAAAAGAAAACATTTGAGAATTATATTGATAAGAGAAAGAGCTGATATATTCAAATGCATTTAATGTTGTTTTAATTGATTAAACTAGATCAGGAACATTTGAAAATGCATAAAGGAGCTGTTTCTGCATAAATATTCAAAATATATCTGGTTCAGAAGATAGTTGCTGCTTTGTACATGTAAGCGATACAAGATATCTTATCTTCTGTAAATTCAATGCAGTCTTGAAGTCCAGAAGACCAATGGTTTTAAGGTTTTAGGGTCCCTTTTTTGACAAGCCATTTGTAAATGTCACAGAACTGTCTCTCCCTCCTTGGTGCTTCAGACAGTCCAGCACTTTAGAAAAAGGATCTGAGAGAAGGGAAGATCAGGAAAAAAATCGGTTCTACTGTGACAACCCATGGTAGGTTTGTCCAAAAGTCTGGTAGTGACAGTGAGTTAAATCAAGGTGCAGGAAAGCCTGGGCAAATCCCCAACGTCTGTTTGGGAAAAATACATTTTCTTAGCATTTGATTTTCAAGAGAGGTCAACACACTTTCAGCTCTGAGAATAACAGCCCAGTTGTTGAAAATGCTAAGATATTGACTCAAAAATGTTAAGAGCACACCATTTGGGATCCCTAATCCTAAATTACCAAAGTACCTCTGTAGAATAGCTGACTACGCCCACTGTCCATTCCCAGGCCTGGGCAGTCCTGTGCTACCTGCTCAGAAGTGACTCTTCCCCCATTTGCTTTCATACTGTCACTTGCTACTTTGCTGTGATCTGATTTTTCATAAATCCTGACAATAGATTATTTCAACTGATTTACAGAAGGGGTCTTGTGGGGACGAGGGGGCAGTCTGGGAGAGAGGACAGAGGTAAGCAAAAGCCAGTCCATTTGAAGACCCATATCAGAATTCCCAATCTTGACAAGGTCCCTTTAAAATGTTTCTTTGTTTCATGATCATAAACTCGAAATAGTCCCCTTTGCCACATCACTGTAACACTGCTCTGAGATGAGGAAAATACAAGAATATTGTACTGTAGATGTCTGTCTCCCAGCTGCATTGAGTGATGAGGCTCTCTCTTCCCTGTATGTTCATAAGAGGTAATTTCTTCTAGAGTCTCTCCATAAAAAACTCCTTACAGGGAGCCCACCATTAATCTTGAGCACAGTAAGTATTAGCCAACATGGTAAAAAGAACATTAAAAAAAATCTTGTCCCTAAGCTGCAGAAGCCTAAATAATGACAGTAATAGCATAATCTCACTCTCACACACAAAGTTGTTAACTGACAAAAATAGAGTTCATGCAAAGCAGAGTACACAATCCGAGCAGAAAAGCACAACTTTCTTCACTAATTCCTAAATAAATAACACTGAATATATTGCTTTTAAGTGCTTCATTTATTTTAAAGAAATACTTCTAAAAGAAGTGTTCCAATGACAAACCATGAAGAGCACTTTATAAAAGGAGATTAATTATATCTTGAAAGTTACAAGTGTCATTGAGTAAGAGGACTGTTGTATAAAATACCAATATACTATCCTACTCAGCCACCCATTTGGGCTAGGCCTGATCCTGAATTTCCAGCTGAGAACTGGAATTATTTAGCAATTATTTAGCTGAGCATAAATATTTAGAGACAGTTTCTGCTAACAAATCTTGCCTCTAGGAGCCAGGCCCATAACAATATTCTTGGCACTAGTTTTCCACACATAAATCAACCCCCTAACTTCACACCTTCCTTATTTCATTTTTACAATTTTGTAGAATACCCAGCTTGGTTTATTTATGTGGTGCTGCATCTAGCATTCGCTATATGATGGCTGTTATTAGATCTAATTCTGGCTACAGTGCTACCATTGAAAGCAGCCATACAGTATTAAAACAAGAGACAGGGGAAATAGGATTCTTAGTAGCAGTGGTTAAAAAATAAAATAAAACATTCTTCTAGCTGAGGAAAGCACAGACAAACAAAATATCCTCCTTCCCCTTGAGTTCTGCTCCAAATCTCTGCACCGCTTCCCTCCATCCTATATACACACAGAAACCAGTCAACTGATTGCCCTTGGAGGGACCAGCAAATTGTAGGAGGAACCAAATCTGGTAATTTAGGTGCTCATCAAGCATTGGACAATGAAGGCCTGGCTCCGGCTGGAGCAAGCAGAAAGCAGCTGGGGCCCGGCGGCTAGCCCTGCCCTCTGAGATTTGCCTTTTCGAAAAGAAAGCCAAGTGAAAACAGCTCAACATTTGCAGCTCCAGATGAATCATGCTGCCAGGGAGCTAGCAACTGAAGATGTCTCTTAAGCCTGGATAAAGATTTCCTGCCAGAAGTGGCCCGGGGGGACCTGTTAGAGGTGAGGGTGGAGTGTCGGCCTGGTGCGAGGGACACGCAACCTGGTTTTCTTCCTCTGAGGAAAAATGACTTTTTGAACAGCAAGCCCCCAGTGCTCCAAACAAAATCAGGTGTTTGCCTCAGGTTGCTTCTTTTGCACTTTCAGGACACAAATTGAGCACACTGCAAGTTTACTATTACAATTTTCGAGACGGGGGTGTAAAGCCTGCCAGAGGACATGACCTTTGAGGATGAGGTGCTCAACTGCAAGTGGTGAGCACAGGGCAGGCAGGAGCACAGAGGCCCCCTGCAACACCCTTTGGAGGCTGGTGAGCTTCCTATTTGCTACCTTCCTCACCATATGACAAAAGCAAGTCATATTTTTAAAATGGCTCTTCAGGCCTTCCCAACATTACCCCATATATTACCCAGGGAGAGAAAGCGCAAGCCTGGCTTACTCTTACCCAGCCTGCCTCTTCTGCATGTGCTTTATTGAAAAAACTCTTGTTTCATGCTGCTGTAGCTTGAACCTTGCAGTTCCAGCACACTTTAATTCAATGGAAGTGTGCCCCAACAAAAAGCTTACCAGTCTTCAATTCTAAATGCAGAGGGAAAAGTAGCAACAGCAGCAGCACCACAGCTGAGTTCTCTATAGATGGTAAATAAATCATGGGAACAACAATCCCCAATTTCACATTAATTGTTTGGAAATCTCTACAACATCAAACATTTTGTTAAAAAATGAGAAAAAAATCAGCATAGCTCTTTTGTTGGTTTTGTTGTTGTTTTGCTTTAAAATGATTTGTTCTAAATACAGCTTAACATGCAGATGAGTGGTTTGAGACTAGAGTGTTTCTTCAAGACAGAAAAAAAAAAAAAAAAAAAAAAAAAGTAGTAGCAATGATTTGTATGGGGATGTCAGCAGAGAGGCTTTTTAATAATAGAGGTACCTGGAAGAGCACTCGGTGCTTGCACATGGGTGGGGAGACTCAGGTCTTGGAGCCGTCCAACCAATTTTCCTCTATCACTCAGCTTGGGGAACAGCAGGTTTCAAACCAGAGTGGTATATTCCCTCACTGATTGTAAGGTGTTAGAGGATAAAATAATAATAATGATGATAATGATAATAATAATGACATTGGTGGTAATAATAATAATAGTAATAATAATAAATAATAATAATATCTGAAGTTCCTCATAAAAGATTCAAAGAAGCTAATGACTTGCTAGGATTATTTTTTCCTTTGCTATTGAAATGTTCAGAAAGGAAAAGTCAACCTAAACATAGTGTGTTAAGAACCACTGTCTGCTCACATTGCACTTTGACATACACAGCCTGATATTGCACTTGTCCTCTTTTTTTCTTTTTTCTTTTTTTTTTTTTTGTTTGGGTGATTGATTTGCAATTCAAACCCATGTGTAATTACTGCCCAGTAACAACATTTCCTTTTTAACAGAGCAATTACTTTCCATATTTTTGCTTTCTATTGAATTTCAATGTTCTGGATCACTTGCCTCTATTGTTCTGTCCAAGCTACTGTTTTTCCCCACACTGAATCTCTTTATGCTGTTTTTGCCTATGATTCTAGCCTCTCTATAGCCTATTGTGATTTTTTTTGTATCTTCACTCAGATTTGCAACTTCTTTTGACTTTGTATCATCTGACCATGAATTATATTAGCATACTATTTCTTTCCTCTTCCAAATTTGATGCCTAACACCAGCTCCTTTGTGTAGATAACAAAGAAGTGGTTAAAATATAACTCTTCAACACATTCATAAAAGCTATTATGGGATTCCCCTAATTCATTATTTCATTCCTAGCAAGTATCTGACTGATATTAGTAGGTTTACCTGAGCCTACCAGAGGAGGTGCCCCGCTAGACCTTCTGTTCACTAACAGAGAAGGACTGGTGGGAGATGTGATGGTCGGTGCCTGTCTTGGGCAGAGTGACCACAAAATGGTAGAGTTCTTGATACTTGGCGAAGTCAGGAAGGGGACCAGTAAAACCTCTGTCTTGGACTTCCGGAGGGCTGACTTTGAGCTGTTTAGGACGCTGGTTGGAAGAGTCCCTTCGGAGGTGGTTCTGAAGGACAGAGGAGCCCGGGAAGGCTGGGCGCTCTTCAAGAAAGAAATCTTAATGGCTCAGGAGCGGTCTGTCCCCATATGCCCAAAGACGAGCCGGCATGGAAGAAGACCAGCCTGGCTGAATAGAGAGTTGTGGCTCGAGCTTAGGAGAAAAAAGAGGCTTTATAATCTTTGGAAAAGAGGGCGGGCCAGTCAAGGGGACTACAGGGATGTTGCGAGGTGGTACAGGGACAAAATTAGAAAGGCCAAAGCTCATCTGGAGCTCAATCTGGTTATTGCTGTTAAAGACAACAAAAAAAGTTTTTATAAATACATCAATACAAAAAGGAAGACTAAGGAGAATCTCCACCCTTTACTGGATGTGGGGGGAAACTTAGTTACCAGAGATGAGGAAAAAGCTGAGGTGCTTAACGCCTTGTTTGCCTCAGTCTTTAGCAGCAAAACCAGTTGTTCTCTGGACGCCCAGTACCCTGAGCTGGTGGAAGGGGATGGGGAGCAGAATGTGGCCCCCACAATTCATGAGGAGATGGCTGGCGACCTGCTACAGCACTTGGATGTACGCAAGTCAATGGGGCCGGATGGGATCCACCCGAGGGTACTGCGAGAACTGGTGGAAGAGCTGGCCAAGCCGCTTTCCATCATTTATCGGCAGTCCTGACTATCGGGGGAAGTCCCACTTGACTGGCGGATTGCAAACGTTATACCCATCTACAAGAAGGGCTGGAGGGTAGACCCGGGGAACTACAAGCCTGTTAAGTTTACCATCAGTGCCAGGGAAGCTCATGGAGCAGATTATCTTGGGCATCATCATGCGGCAGTTACAGGGCAAGCAGGCAATCAGGCCTAGTCAGCATGGGTTTATGAAGGGCAGGTCCTGCTTGACGAACCTGATCTCCTTCTATGACAAGGTGACACGCTTAGTGGATGAGGGAAAGGCTGTGGATGTGGTCTACCTTGACTTCAGTAAGGCATTTGACACCGTTCCCCACAGCATTCACCTCAGGAAACTGGCTGATCATGGCTTGGACTGGCGCACGCTTCGTTGGGTTAAGAGCTGGCTGGACGGCCGGGCCCAGAGAGTTGTGGTGAATGGAGTCAAATCCAGTTGGAGGCCAGTCACTAGTCGTGTCCCCCAGGGCTTGGTATTGGGGCCAATCCTCTTTAACATCTTAATCGATGATCTGGATGAGGGGATCGAGTGCACCCTCAGTAAATTTGCAGATGACACCAAGTTAGGTGCGTGTGTCAACCTGCTCGAGGGTAGGAAGGCTCTGCAGACAGATCTGGATAGGCTGGACCGATGGCCAACGGTATGAAGTTCAACAAGGCCAAGTGCCGGGTTCTGCACCTGGGGCACAACAACCCCAAACAGAGCTACAGGCTGGGAGATGTGTGGTTAGAAAGCTGCCTGGCAGAGAAGGACCTGGGAGTTTTGGTTGACAGTCGGCAGAATATGAGCCAGCAGTGTGCTCAGGCGGCCAAGAAGGCCAACAGCATCCTGGCTTGCATAAGAAACAGCGTGGCCAGCAGGTCCAGGGATGTGATCGTCCCCTGTACTCGGCTCTGGTGAGGCCGCATCTCGAGTACTGTGTTCAGTTTTGGGCCCCTCACTACAAGAAGCACATGGAGGTGCTTGAGCGAGTCCAGAGAAGGGCTACGAAGCTGGTGAAGGGTCTGGAGAACAAGCCTTACGAGGAGCGGCTGAGGGAGCTGGGACTATTTAGCCTGCAGAAGAGGAGGCTCAGGGACGACCTTATCGCGCTCTACAGGTACATGAAAGGAGGCTGTAGCGAGGTGGGGGTTGGTCTGTTCTCCCATGTGCCTGGTGATAGGACGAGGGGGAATGGGCTAAAGTTGCACCAGGGGAGGTTTAGATTGGATATTAGGAAAAACTTCTTTACAGAAAGGGTTGTTAGGCACTGGAATAGACTGCCCAGGGAAGTGGTTGAGTCACCATCCCTGGAGGTCTTTAAAAGACGTTTAGATGTAGAACTCAGGGATATGGTTTAGGGGATGATTTGTTAGTGTTAGGTCAGAGGTTGGACTCGGCAATCTTGTAGGTCTCTTCCAACCTAGACATTCTGTGATTCTGTGATTCTGTGAATCCTTCCCCAATGCTTTGCAAAAGAAAAAAAAAATAAAATAAAATAAAATAAGTAAGAAGAAAAAAAAAAAATCACAAATTTTCCTTATAGTTCTGACTTTCTCTCTGACTCTTTCCATAATCCTCATTTTACCCTTTATGGCCTTTTTTTTTTTTTTTTTTTTTTTTTACGGTGGACTAGAGATAAAAAGAAAACCAATTGCACTGCAGTCTGTAGTGCTGAGTCACTGCCCTCCTCCCACTCCTTTCAGTTGTGCCTGTTCTAGATAGATGGCTTCAAAATCAGCATCTGGGGGCTGGTAATTATGGGAGATGTGGAAACAGGACTTGGGGACAGGAGTCGTAGTAAAGGCTTTTTTGAGGGGAGGGAGGTTTTCTACAGCTATTAAGGATTCTAAAATAAACTGGATATTCCTTTGAAGTGAAGAATTCTGGCCAAATTTTATTTCAATATGTAGCATTTCAGACATCTAGAAAGATGAGAAGGGATTGTGGTTACTTAAATCCCAGGAGAAAAATGCTGAGAACAAAGTTACTACATATGGGAAATATTTTTCAGAGGAATTGAACATAAAACAAATGATTTACTAGTGATCCTTAGCTTAAGTTGCTTTTAGTGCAAACAGCCATATTGTATTAAGGGAGCTTTTGGTATGAGTGTAAGATGTGAGTTTATAACTGTGCTGAAATTGAACTGCGTTTTAAATCTTTATGAGATAGTATTAAAGATTCACTGATATCAGAATATCTACCATCTGGGCTATTCTCTGGTAGTTGGGAAATGGCTATTTCTTGGAGCCTCCAGGTCTATTTTAACCTGCCATCAGCTATAACACCTGTTCCCCAGACCATTTTGTGGGCACTAATGTCCTTTCTTACTCTCCTGGCGTTGCACAAGCAAATTAATGAAATTGAGGCATCCCGTTCTCCTGGAGGTTTAGTATACTCCTCAAAGCTTCTTGTTCCTACTTCAGCAGCAAATCCCAAAGTTAACAGGGCCAAGTCTGCAACACCAACACCCACTTCAGAATGAAGGTGTTTAAAAATACCTCTGATAAATAAAATTTTTTCCTTCCCTACCAGTCTGCCTGCAAACCAGTTGGTGACATGAGCCAACTGTGTCTTGGCTGCCCGTTGCATCCAATAATGTATGGTCCCAGTGTGGGTAAAGGACTGTAATTCACTTGCGGGACTCTGCCGATGTCAGACAGTGCCTGAGCAGTTTATGAACAGCAGCAGAGCCTTGAGAGTGAATTACGGCCCTGCATTCACTCCTAGGACATCTGTTGTTGTTCAATACAGATTATACTTTCTGTAAATTAAAAAAAAAAAATAAAAAATAAAAAAATAAAAAAAAGTACTACTTCTTCACCAAGTCTTCAGTTTCCAAAAAATATTTCTCTTTTTTTGCCCTTTATTTGAATCCAAGCTGATCCACAAGAAATCTGAGGTTTGTTGGGGTATTTTCTTGCCCAAGTCACCATTACCGTTTTAATTTTCTCATTCAGGACCATATTTTCAAGATTATGGTAGCCCTAAAACACAGATGACTATATGGTTTCTCTTTCATGCTTACGTGCATCTAACCATTAACTCTACAACGGCAAATTCTAAATCAGTTTAAAACCATTGTTGTTTACCATTGTTGTTTGATTATTATCACTTACAATCAATTTTCTTGTATTTTGCCTAATCTGAATGCAAAAGCCCCATGTGATGTCCCTTAATTTTATTTCCATAGTAGGTACAGTTACGCTGGGGCAAATCTGGAGTAATCCGGTGCATTTCGTTTCCTTGCCAATACAAGTGACTCATATCCTTGGAGTTATTCCAGTTCTTCAGAATTTGGCCCAGAGAAGCTAGCTACAGCATGTGACATCAAAGAGGCGTTTGTGAAAAACTTTGTTAAATGTTCTATTTATGAACATTTCTGGCCATGTGTCATATTTTCTGTAGGTTTCCCCCCTCCTCCTATTTTATTACTAGGGACATTTGCCTGAAAACAGACTATTTGTTACTTAGCAAGTTCATTTGCTCCTGCTGCTTATTCCTCACTTGAAGTCACTCCTGTGATTGTGGCATCATAATTAGTTGCTCCGGAGATGATTATGATGTCACAGAGGACTGTGTGTTATATGGCTGCAAGTGATGAATAAGCAGCAGGAGCAGATGATCTCTCAAGCAATAAAGACCATGTCTTTATGAAAATATCCCTGGAAACAGAAAGGCTGAAATTATATATTGAAGCAATGGAATAGTTTCTAGTGTGTCAACTACTTTCCACAAAATAGCACTTTCTTTTTTGCTTTTTGGTATTAGTTTTTTGTTTGTTTGTTTGTTTGTTTGGAGGGGAGGGGTTACAGCTTTTTATCACTTTAAAACTACTTTTGAAATATTTGGCCTCCACCTGTCCTTAGTAAATTACAAAGAGAGTGAGAGAACTGTTCTCTCCCAATAAATGGATGATGTATCATACATAAAAATCCACATTTGCTTGATGGTCAGTGATCTCCTTTCCCACAGGAAACAGTTAATTAAATGTCTATTGGCATACAACCTAAATCCCACCACTGTCCTGCTCCAGAGAGGAGGGTCTTTGCCAAGGGCACATCCTGCTTGCCAAGGGAGGCAGGATCCATGCACCTATTGCCCTGTGCCTGCAAGAGCAGCTCTCCCCTTCCTTGCTCTCCATCAAGAAAAGTGTCTTCCTACCAAGCACTTGTTGGCATGTCAATCCTTTCTCAAAATCTCCCTTCTGGCATGGTGCCCTCACCTTCCTAACTCTTCTCAGGTCTGCACACGGTTGAGGAAATAGTTCATCTCTCTTCCTTTTTAATCTGTTGTGGGTTTTTTTTCTGACTTCTATCTTCTTGCCGGCTGCCTACAATGGACAGGAATCAAACATAAGGAAGATTGAGTACAGGTCACGTTTGTAACAATAACTTAAGGCATAAAAAAGAGGAATTTCTAGGAGGCACAGTTGAAAGTAGCATGCCTCTTTGCTTTCTTTCTATGTACTTGGTTTTGACCCGCCTGTGTGCCGCAGTTACCTTCTCTAATCCTCTAAAACCTCTGGTCTAATTGTCAGATAAGACCTTATCTCTATCCCACCTCCACAGCATTTCAGTCTTTCCAAATATCAAAGCTAATGAATTAAACATTCCTAAAAAAGGCTTTCATTTATTGTTTAATACATCCAATATTGCTCTTTTTATCTGATTGGTTAATCTAACTTAATCTAGTGGGACAAAAAAAATCTGCTTGGCGCCACAAAATGCAAGAGAATGCTTTTGCCATTCTGACTACAAAGCTTGCTGTTTAATTGTACAAATATTTGTGGGTTTGGCTAAGGTGAGCACTAATTTGTTATTTTAGCAAAAAGCTTCAAATAATTTAGAATGTGCTGAGAAAATATGCATTGCCTTTTTGCAAACAGTGACATGCTAAATGTTTAAGAGAAACTACCACGCTACTGAAAGGACTTTGCAAGTAGATGCTTGCAAAATTATTAAAAAAAAAAAAAAAAAGTGAAATTTTCAGTGGTTATTTTCTGGAATGTTGAAAAATACAACCTGCAAGAACCTGCCTTGTGGGCAAACATTCCCACTATGCCCCTAGTTATTTATTCTATATAATGTTGGGGGCTTTTTTAACCTCTGATGAGGGCTTTTGTTTCTGAGGGCTTTGCCCTTCTGGACTTCAAGAATAAAAGTGTCTGCTGCTGCTAAAATAAACAGGCCATGATTGAAGATCTGCATAGTCCTGTCCTCAGATAAATGGGGACCCACTGAATTCAGATAAATGCCCCTAGCCCCTGAGGATAGAAACTTCAATAAATCTCAGCTTCATCCTGATTACAGACTATGCTGTAAGTGAACATTTAAAGTAACACTTGGTGAGATCAATAGCTGCATGCAAGCAAAGTTTCCCTGGGACTGTTCCCCTTGCTGCGCAAGCTCAGCCCAGCAGCACAGTTGCTGCTGAAGGGTAGGGTTAGTGTCAGGAGACTTCAGGGCTGTGACACACTGAGCAGGCATGACCTCCCATTTGCTTGCATCAAGTCATGGAGTTGCAACCCATCTGCCAGGATGCTTTTTGGCAGCCAAAATGAGCCACTGGGGATTTTTTCCTGAAATGTTCAAACACTGACACAAACTCCTATGCCAGAAATCCAGGAAAACCCATGTCTTGGGTGCACAAGGAGAACTCTTTCCCCTCACACACAATGTGATAAGCATATGGACTTAACCAGAAGAACATGTATTGCAAAAGAGAGAGCGGGGAAATAGAAAAGAATTATCTAGATTAATAATCCTCTATGGCTAACTACCAGCTTCCAGAGCATACTGGCTGTACTCCAAGCCTTTCCTCAGCAAGAACGAGTGACAGCATGGGTGACAAGCCCCTGCTCTCCTCCTCAGGCCTCATGGAGGTGCAACGTTTCCACAGCTATTGCAGCTTTGGGCGTCAGGTTTCATTGCCTCAGCCAAGGAACTACAGGTCTGGATCCCATTGCTCGCCCCACTATGACTTGCTTACTACTTACTTACTTACTTACTTGCTACTGTTCTCACCACAAAGTCCTGCCAGCTGAGCTCCTCAGGGGCCCAGCATTGCTAGCATGTCTTCCACCTTTGCAAACCAGTTCTCTCCTGATTGCATTAACTAACACAAGCTCAGTTTTGGGGCTCCCCATGTCTCCCCACAACTCAGGGCCACACACGTGGAGCACCAGGCTGTGGTGGCAAGTCCTCTTGGGGACGTTTAGCTGAGTGCAGTTGCCTGAGCTTTTCACATAACAACCCCTACCTGAACTATATTGTGAGTTTTAATAGAAATAACCTGCCTGGGGATTAAATCCATTGTCCTTTCCTTTTCAAGTCTCCAAGAAATGCTGAAAGAGCACTCCCACCCCTGGGGCCTCTGGGCTTTCTCTGAAGGTCTGTGCCAGGAGCTGCTGCCTTCCTGCAGGCCTCAGGCCCCACCTTTCCATCATAGCTGTTTTGTCTGTTTGCTTCCTTTTGCCAGAAGCAGATAAAATACAAATAAATTTATTTCTTGGGAAAAATAAGTAAATAAATAAATAAATAAATAAAATAAAAATAAACCTCAGATTATCAGAAACAGTCACAGCTCCACAGCCACATTCAGGGTTTACTGTGTTGGCCACATTCAGAAGGACACGAGGTTAAGCCTTTAGCTGGCTGGAGGAAGCTGCTGAAAATGTGAGCATGAAGGAGATGTTTCTAACGTCCCTGTGTAGTGCTAGTACAAAAGCAGAGTCCATGCATTGCTTTCTGGGCTTATAACTGGCTTCCTGCTCAGCAACAAGATACTTAAGTAAAGGCTGGTTAGCATACAGTTAAGACTTCACCTAGCTAAGAAGGACATGGAGAGAAAGAGCTGGTGGATAAAGCAGCAGCAGAGTAGTTGAGAATGACAAACTTCCTCACAGAGGTGACACAATCACAGGTCAAACTCTCCCAGGCATTCAAACATCCCCTTGATTGATCCAGTTCAGCAAATGCCTATAAAATAGATTATCTGTCACCCAGAGATGAAAGAACAGGACCAGCAGTTTCACATCCAGAGCCATAACCTTTGCATTTACTCAGCCAGCTCACACCCTCTTGTCTTGTGACTTGCTGTAACCTACAGGTGTGGGGGTGTGCCTGCAAATTCCTCACAAACATTACTGACACAGGATCACCACAGAAACCATTGCTGTTCTCCATGCAGTTCCCCACACAAACGTTCAGATGGCTTTGAAATCCATCTGTTTGCTGACTAGTATTCATCTTTGGGCATGGCAAGATGTAAAATCTTAAACAAGTGCCCTCTCTTCAAAAGAAGTTTTTTTCTTGCATCAAGGAAAACAGCAAAACAAGGAGAAAACAGGTCCCATCGATCCCCACAATTGGTATTTTACCTCCCAGAGGGTTTTGTAACTGCTGAGACTGTGGGAGCATCATCTTGCTTTCAGAGAGCTCTCTGATGAGGAATTCAGTACTGTAGCTGTGGCAAGGCATGAGACACGTGGTTGGGATGTAAAAAAGTGAAAAATAGGGCCCGAAGAGCTAGAACGTCTGTGATGAAGCTCCTCCTTCAGCAAAATGGGAAGTGTTAAAGCTCTGAATATCAATCAGCGCTTCCCACAGGCAAAGGGATTCACTGTCAGGATCAGCCAGTGTCTCTGAGACATTGAATCCATTCCTTAAATTAAAATTGTGACCAACTAAAGGCAGAGCAAATTACTAAGGTAATCAAAAAATGAGTGACATTACTCTTTTAAAATAAATCTACAAAGTAAAATTCACTGTAGGATGCTTGAAAACTTCATCAGTTCTGCATTTTATGAAAATGCTCCCCCCAAACACTTGCAAATCACAGAAAATTGTTAAAATGCACCACAGAGTTCAAGTTTACAATTCAATAATAATAGTTTACAGTATGATGATAATAATAGAATAATAATAACAAACATACATTGCTTTATTACAACTACAGATTGTCTGATCAAATGTCATTAAAAACATATGTAAAAAGCTGGAGAAAAAAAACAGAAAGTAGATTTTGCTGTAGCTGTTTATGTACAGTACACTTAGCTTCTCTGAAGCAAGTCAGTGGAGAGGAGGAACAACAGGAAAACTCCAAAATAATAAACAGTCCATTTTAAGGCATGTTATAGAACTCCTGACATTCAATTGTAAGGGCACTCTGTCCTAGAAAGATGACAGCAATTAGCTTCCTGCAAAGAACAAGGGAAAAACAGGGATATTCTCCTGCAGTTCAAAATACCAGTTGTAATTTTCAGTCTTCCATTTTCTCTTCCCTCAAGAAGCTAAGATTAAGCAACCAGCATGCGCTACCAGTTATGACCAGAGGAAAAGGTACGTGAATAATCCTGTCTTGATCAATGCTAGTGGCCCAGTCCAAAGCCTCATGGTCATAAAAAGGACATTTCCAATAATGCTTTTGCCTGTGCTTCACCTGGATATCTGTGTCCTCACTCTGGGCCAGACTGGAGCATGCAATCTCCTGAAAACCTTTAAAGAATGGATTCAGATGCTGTGGGAAGCCCTGAAAGATGCTCAGACAGATCATTGCAAAGTTTACTGTTGTGTTGGCCTTCTTATGGTGGCAGTAAGGAGACTCTTTTGTTTTCTCCTTTCTGAATTTATAGATATAGATAATTTATTTATATGTTCCTCCTCTTGAATTTATCATTTTCAGATAATCCTCAAGGTTAGAGTTAGGAGACACTTCTCCCTGCACCCTGTCCATCTTCCTTACATGGAAAGGGCAGTCCTTCTAATGTAGTTTCTGGTGGTGCTTGCATTTTCCCTATGCAACAGCTGAATACTAGGCATGGAAAAGAGATGAGTGCTTGTCATTGAAACAGTAAAGGTAGCAGAAAGAATGTATGGAAAAGCAAACAATGCAGGATATCAGGCCCTTGAACAGGTCTTTAATATCAGTTGTGTTGTCTCTTCTTTCTGACATAAACAAGGCACAAGTGAAAACCAGAGGACACCAACAGGTGTAGATCCTCTGGAACTTAAAATGAGAAGCATGTCTTGAAAGCAAGGACATTTATAAGATGTATTTCCCAATTTGTAGTCCATCACTTTTTTACATATGCAAAACAATGAACATTTCTCTTGGGCAACTATTCTACAGCTCAGTACAGACAAAAAGATTTTTTTCAAATATTCATCCTCAGTTTTCCATTTCCTATAATTATCACAGGATTCTTAGCTGTACCCTAATTATACCCTAGGTATATAATTAATACCCGAGATATTAGCTTAAAATAATTCTCTCCATCCTTGCTGTCTGCACCCATCTAATTCTTCTGGGAAGAAAAGATGTTAATAAAATAGATGAACTGTTGTCTTTTTTTTTTTTTTTTCTTTTTTTTTTTTTCTTGCAGCTTTAATAGAAAAAAGAGAGGACAGCTGAAGGGTAAATAGAAATCCTTACTCATTCTTGTATTTTTTTTTTTTTTTTTTTTTACACAACTTCTAGCTTTTCCTCCAGGCTTTTGCAAGTTTAAGTCTCTTTCTCCCAGTTCCCACTGTCCTCAATATGAGTGTTACTGAACTCACTCTGGTGTTTACATACAGCTTTCCAAAAAGCATTGTGAAAAATAAAATTTACCCTGTGGATTATATTCTTATTTAGATGCTACTCAGTAGTTAGACAGACACCATATGAACCACTCATTTCTTCAGTCTATGTCTCAAAGGGGTGTGAGTGGATCAGGTCTTTTTCCTCTTGAGTGTGTTACAGTCCAACATGTGGAGTTGCTTTTCTTCAGGAGAAAGCCTTTTGCCCCTCTCTTGTCAGCTGGGAGTTATCTGCAGGTATAAATAGGGAGAAATCTGGGGTACAGGCTGAAATGGTGACCTGTGAAAGCAGATGGATGAAAGCCTTTCTTGTTCTTCTTTTTGTCACTTGATCAATCAACTGTGCAAGATATGACACACATTGATCAGTTCCCAGAACAGCTTGTGAAACAATCATTACTTTTGACTGGTCTCAATTATATCTTATCTACACCAGGTCACATAGTCTATCAAAAATATAACTTAAAATAATGGTAATAGTAATTTGAAACTGGCAAATGCAGTGTTACAAAAAGTTAAATTTAAATTTCCCTGGGGTCAAAGGTATTTAAGGATAATCTAGGCACTGGCTTGAAATACAGCATAGTTAGCTACCAGATGAAAATGATTTTTCTTGCAGCAATTACCATGGTAGTCCCAGAAGGGGTTTGTTATGTTAAACGGTACTGAGACTCCAGAACAGTTCACAGGCAGGCTTTTTAGGCTGCTTTGGAGGGCCTGCTGTTTGCTTTTGTTGGCAAGCATGACCTATATGTTTATTTTATTTCTTCCTTACTTCACATGGTGAATTTTGTTCTCTGCATGTATGAGAGGATTACAAGCAAGGGATGTTAAAGTTTCTGTTTACCTACAAGGCATGTACAAACAGAGGGCCAGATCCAAATCCTGTTATCATCAGTGGAAAGTTGAGTCAGCATCTCTGAAAACCTAGCTGCTTTTTTCTATGTGCCCAAGTACAAATATGTGTTCTTCAAACAGCAAGTTTGAAAATTTGAAAAATATTCTTTATGAGAAAAAAGAGGAAAATCTCTGTCCCTTCTTTAATTTCCCTCTAGATGGTGGATGAGCTATTTTGTTTAAGGGGAACTTTTTTGTATTTTTAACTAAATTTGAGTATTAAAGTTATATGTCACCAAAAGTTATGCATCAGCTGTAGCTGAAGACCAGTTTTCCCTGGAAGGACTCATGAAGTCATTCTTTCAGTGATTCCAAACAGTTTTTCCTAACAGCAGACACTTCTCTGCCCTACTCACCCTGCTGTGCTGCGTGCTGCTCAGAATTTGTTTATTTTGGTGAACAAAAAGAATGCAAAACAACATCAGTATCTCATTTGCCAAGAAAAGAAGACAGAGAAGACCACAGAACAAAAGGGCCAGCCCAACAGTGAGGGTGGATGAATAAGCACACTGTATCATACACACAACATACAGCATGGAAATAAGTCTTCACTTGGTGCACAGGAGACCTCACCACAGTCTTCTCCAGGGAGTCAGCAATAGGTAAACAGAGAAGCAGCCTCTGTGTAACACATGAGCACATCCTGTAAAGAGCATATGTAGATGGTGACTCTCTCTAAAAAATGATACTTAGCATGCTAAGCAAACAAACAAGCAGCTGAATACATGCAAATTAGATGAATGACTTGGGTATAGGAGACAGGAACCTCATAAGTCAAATGTTTCCCAGCTTCCAGAAGGATTTGCATATTGCGTAAGGAGGGACCTTCTGCAGATGCAGGTTTGCTAGCTGCGTGTGTGCCTGGGGAGCTGTGTCTTTGTGGGAATGACAGATTGGAAGAACAAATTAATGGACTAAAAAAAATATAATAAAATAAAATCCACTGTAAGAACTTCAAAATGCAAGTGCCTAGATGCAACATTTCCGTTTCCTAGCCTTGTCTGTTAGTAGGCTGGGCTTTTCCAAATGAAGCACCTCTCCTTCCCAGATCATGTACTGGGAGTCAGAAGTCAGCTGCTACTTTATACATGGAGGATCTGAGAGAAAGAGGATGATTCCTGTGGCTCGGACACTGAAATGGGATGTAGTCCCTCTATCACTCTTTACCTCTGTTACTGATTTGTGAAACACTCAAAGCAATCCCAAGTTGTCTGTAAGATTATCAGAGTAGGAATTGCCACTAATGGTTGCCAGCACAATCCGTAGCACACTAGATGGTGTGCCATGTCTGCTATGTGACTTCGTTCTTCAGACAAAAATAATAAACTTCAGGAGGAGGGCTGTTTCGCTCTACTTTTCACAGAGTACTGAGTGGTGCTCTGTTGATGCTGAGTCAAAAACTTGCACTTTTCTTCCATATTCATTACTATGCTATTTGGAAGGCTCAAGGACGTGAAGCGAACTTTAAGCTGAGAAGATGTTAACAGAATGTATACATGGAAATCAGTGTTTCTGTCTCCATCTGTTTCTTTGGTCTCAAAAAACACAAGTGCTTCTGTAGCACAGTCAGTACAGCAACAACTTCTGGGACCAGTGGGCAGAAATTTTTCACATCCTTTTTTCAGCTAGACTGCCAGTATTGAAACCTTGTCACTGTCATTTGTAATGCACTTTTATTTTATCACATCAAGATAAAATTGTTTCAGCCCACTGCCCAGCACTTGCCACCATGACTACTGATCTGAAGCAAAGCTCTCAAGCATACAGAAAACTGGGGAGAAAGCCTGCAAACTGAAACAAACACAGAGCAGATTAAATTAGACTTTGCACAAAACCTACTGAGCTAGACAGTATGACCCAGGTTGTTTGGTCTTTCACACCCTCTTTTGATAATCAGGACAGATAATACAGCTCCAGTGTACATGAAAAAGGAGGGAGAGAGAGAGGGAGGGAGGGAAGTAGGGAAGGAGGGAAAAAGGAAGGGAAGGCAAAAGGATAGAGAAGGGGGCTGTACAGCTATTAGGGATATCACTGTCACGTCAATTACAGGTTGCATGAACTAGTATCTTCAAGTCTTCCTCCTCCTGTAAATTAGTGCCTGTTATTGAAGAAAAGTCCAAATTTGAAAATTAACATACTACTGTCTGGATCTTCTGTGGGATGTTCTTTGGCCTGGAAACAGTGCTCCTTAAGTGGGCGGCGACTCCTTCCTTACTCCTCTGTCTGACCTGGTTTGTATTGCTGAGGATGTCCTTCAGATAGCTGAGGATATAATCTCACCATGATGTGGAGATGTTGCCCATTTGGGCTATCTGCTAGCCTGCACTGTTCTAGCTCCACCATTCAGAAGGCCTTGTCTCAGTGGGAAATTGAGTTTGTCTTAAAGCGGGCTCAAAAATTTTGCCAGACATCATCACAAGATAGGGCAGCCTCGCTCTTGTTCTAAGTTGTCATAAAACCTTATGACAGAGGCTGAAGCTGTGGAGTTAAGTTATCATTGCTGCTCACCTCTGTTCTGCTGAGGTAGCATCACAGGGTGAGCAGAGGAGCCAGGAGTGGACGTGCAGTTTATTATCAGACAAAATAGATGAAGAACTGTTTATAACTTATCAAGTGGCTTCTGCACAATCCTTTGATCGGTGTTACCCACTCTATTGTTAACACCTGTGCAATACTCAATAAAACACTCCCACAAGCCCTGTTTGGAATCTCCAATGTGCAGTCTGTTATATTTCCTGTCGATGATGCAGTGCATAACTCATTTAGAGGGGCATGTGAAGTGTTCATGAATGACAAATTAAGATTTAGTTCAAACATCCCTGATGGGGTCTTGGTGCATTTACCAGGTTTATAGATCTGTTTCCTGGGAATGTACCTTATAAAGTTGCATTTGTGGGTTGTTTATTCAATGAACAAAGTGATCCATTATGTTTTTGTCACTGTTTTAGACATGAATGGCGGGTAGGGAAATAATTGCAGTAAATAGCTCTTCTTTCCGATTTTCACAAGAGTGAAAGTTGAAGTACAGCAAATGGAATAATCTGTTCAGGATTGCAAGCTGAAGGAAAAAACATACTCAAGTGCGTTTAATTCTCTCCTACTTCTTCCATCTTGGGAGTTTGAAAAATAATATAAAAATTCTGAAAATTTTCAGTTGATAAAAAGTGGTATGGGAAAATTGTATACAAAATGTTAAGGGCAGAAAATTTAGTTTTATTTTTCCAGGGATTGTGAATGGCAGTGGAGAGTAAATATTACAAGTACACATTTTCCCCCCGTTCTTTCTCCCAGAAAGTCTCTGGAAATTAATATTTTCATTTAATTCTTTAATTCTGTGTAGACAAATAGGACAGAAAAAGAGGGGCTTTTGTGGAAGTCCAGAAGAAGGTGAGGACAGGTAAGAACTCAAACTGTTCTTTCACCAACACTATGTATCACCTTCCTGAAGGAAATTTCTGTGTGTGGAATAAATTTTCCATGGATGTCTACAAGGACTTGAAAATCATTTTCAAAGTCATTTCCTCAGGAAAAATAGGTGAAGAAAAACTTTCAGGGTCTCCTTCTGCCCCGCTTAATAGTAAGCACTTAATCTGAATTCTGTGGGAATAAGAGTGCCCCTCTATGCAAACAACATAGGCTTCAACAGCACTGGTATCACTCTAAAGGATGATGTGATTTCGCATCATCCCCTTGCTTCAGGCTTGATGGCAAACACCAATCATTCTCCTTACTTCTCTTTGCAGTACAGATACAAAATGTCCACTGATGTGGGTGAAGACTTGTGTCAGGAGGCAATGTGTTCATTCCCTCTGCCACAGGGAGACGCTCAACAAAATTGTTAGTCTCTGGTAGCTTAACTGATTATCTTCCCTGTGTATTACAGGAGCAACCAGAAAAGCTTACAAGACACTTAGCATAAGACCCTTCCCTTTGGAGAATAATCATGCCTGGCTGAAGCAAATTAAATTGATTTAATAGGGTAGAAAAGAAACTTCCTTTTATTATTATTATTATTATTTGTATTTTTTTCTGAGTTCTCATTCTCTTAAAACAGATTGATCAATAGAGCAACACAGTGAGAGCGAGGACCTGTTTTCAAAGAGGAAAATATCTTGTGAATAAGGCACTGGACTGAAAATCAAAAAAATGTCTTTGCTTATCACATGTTTGCTGACAGAGAATCCTTGCAAAATGCTGGATTTCCAAGAACAGATTGCTGAACTCCTACTTTCATCTCAGGAAAACTGCAGCCAATAAATCATAAAACCAGAATTACAGAGACTTTGTTTTGGGGTAAAATCAAAACTAGAATTAAACATTCCACTTTCAGGAGATAAACCTCTAATCTGGGACTATTGGGCCAGTAAGCTGTAGCCAATAAATACATTTCACCACTACAAATGAAGGGCAAATGATCTTGCCCCACTGAGTTGCCAGATTTTCTCCCTTTTGTGCACCATTCCCATAGGGCCCCAAATCCAAAAGGGACCATGGTCAGACTGTTTCCATATTCTGTTTATTCTCCTTTGAGCTCCTGACAGTTCAGAACATAGTCAGGATGAAAGCTTGAAAGCCAAATCTTATCCTGTAGCTTCTGATGAAATTCAAGGGGCTAAGAGCACAACTCTCATTCCAGATGATACTGAAATGGATCATGCTGCCATGCTGTATGTTTCAAACCGTTTCAGCTTCTGTTTTGTAGAGAAAAGTGAAGAACAATAACATTGAGAAGACAAAGGACATGCAAACCCTGTATTTACATCATTTACCATTTACATAATTTGGAATTTGAATTTAATCTGTGGTCAGGAAGGAATATTTTTCTCTGTGTGAGATTGGTAGACTTGGGAGGAATTTTGCTTCCTCTGACAGTGTAATATAGATTCTTCCAGAGGTATTTTCTTTTGACAAAAGCACTCACAACTGCCTAGTACACTGGTGATGTCCCTGTCATCTCCTGCTCTTCCCCCTGTGGCACATTCCCGTTTTGTGGATGCTGCTTTTAAATAAGTGTAGGGGATATAGGGAAAGACTTTGCAGCTTGTGATACATAAAATAGATGTTCTGTGACCACCCTCCAAACAAAATGTCTCCCACAGGTTCCTGTGACTACAGGGAAATTATGTTCAACATTCCTATGCAGCCTCTAAAAAGAAATTTTGAAATTTAAATATTACTTTGTTTTCCTTAATTACAGAAAATAGCTGTGATCAACATTCAAGTAGATCAAAGAAAAAGATCTTCGAAACTTAACATTTTTCCTATAAAGTTACATATCTGCCACAAACTTCAGATATATGCTACTCTAGTCCTCTGTATTAGAATTAATTCCATGCTGTGGATTTTTAACTTATTTTGTCAAATTTAGAGATACTGTATTTTGCAAGATATTTGGTGTTTATTTACCTCATTCTTTTAACTCAGACTAATTCATTTCTGGATGTAGCCTCATTGCACAGAGAAGGAAGGAAGCATCAGTTTTTTTTGTAGCAAGGTCTCTTGGGCATCCTTTGATGGTGAATGCAGAAAGAAATTTAAAGTACATGGAAAGAAAAAAAAAATCCTTTGATGCTCTCAATAAGAACAAATGGCCTGTTCCCAAGTCTGCAAGAAGTCAGTTTTCAAATGTCCACATTTTGAGCTTTCAGTATTCCAATCTCTCTCACAATCATGGAGCCCAGGGTGATGATCCACTGCAAAATACACACTTCTGGGGAAATTAAGGATAGGTGCGTCTGACGAGAGTTGTATGAAACCCAGAAACCTTTCCTGCTGTGGAGACATTGCTTAATATCCTACTGAATTATACTTCTGTCTCTGAGTACAGCTATTAGAGGTGATTCTTAAAGATATTTGGAGACTTATCATTTACGTGTAAGGCAAACAGATTGCATTTGTAACATTTAACACACAATAACAATAATAAAACACACTGATGTGGGTTTTCTGTGTAAACAGTCTCTTCTGAAGATAGAGCCAGTGAAATGTTTTGAGAACTTTGACATTTATAGCTGTATTTATAATCTCTTTTGGATCATTTCCTCATGGAATCACATGTTTGTGTATTTTAAATTCTCTGGAGAAATAAAAATGTTTAAACAAAATAATGATGTGATAGGCATTTTATGAGGGCTTGTTCAACACACACATGTATAAGCAAGGCTGGATTTGTTCTGAAGTGAGTGGGAGTTTTGGGGTGGGGGGGGGTGCTATCAAGGAGAGACCCTCTTAACTGAAAAGAGTAGAAAGAGAGGCAAGTATACTCAGGCTTGTACAGAAGATGGGACTCAGAGTCTGGTAAGTAACATGGAAGTGGTTACACTCACTATGCCAATATTTGAAAGAGAGGTAAAGAGAGAGGAGCTATATATATACATATACCTTGACATGTCTAAGTGAATTCACATGCACACACATTGTGTTAATGCATAATTATGCATTATCTACCAATGCATGGTAGATAATTTATTTGCCTGCCTTTCTACTGCTGACACATATGTGAGCACGCTGCTTTTTCCTAAATGCGATTCTCATTCCACCAAATTCTAGTAGATTTTCACTGTATTGGGAAGCACGAGTAAGGCACCATTTGGCTACATGGTAAAATCATCACTGATGTCCCTCAGCCTACACAAAGAAAATACATCTTTACAGTGGGAGACAGAGAAACTGCCCTCCTAAACTCAGGAAGAAGAAGGCCCCAGGAGACCTGTCCCAGTATTGCCCCCAGCGTGACTATTGCTTCACCATCCAGACCCTCATCGCCTGCAGAGTCTGGTGGAGGGGGTTGAACTCCACGTTCCAAGAGCAGTCACGCATCTCAGTTCTTCCAAAGTGCTAAAAAATTGTATAAGCACAGAGAAGCAAGTCCATTTTTAAACTTAAGCAAACACTTGCCCAGAATGTTTTACAATGCTCAGTTTAGCTTTCTCTTCTATTTTTTTTTCATATTTAAACAGTATCACAAGTGTGTCAGGAGCGTTTCTAAAAAGAAAAGAAGATACAAAGAGCTTGTGAGCCCTGGAAAATTCTTTCTATGTCAGCCTCAAAATTCTCACCAAGGCTGTGTAAGAAGCTTGCTAGAACAGCACCAGATGCTCAAGTGTCTTCACTAGTTGGAAAATGATGGCAATTCAAGAGCTGCACATAGCTCTCATTGAAGTCAGCACTGATATAAAGTCACTGGATGAAACCCCAACTTTGTTAAATAAGTTTCTCTTTCTACCAACTGAAGAAAAAAAGCAGGTATGGTTGAAAGCAGAGGCTGTTCCAGGAGTAGTGAGCATTTCAAGTCTAATAAGTGCTCTTGTAATAAAGACTTTTTCTTCTGAGGATTTCACAGTTCTTGGAAAGACATGGCGATTTGCAACTATTCCCTGTAAAATATGAACCTCAGTTGTACTTTATCCCAAATGCTGATTTTGCTCTGGTTCCTGGCAGCAAATATATACTTTGTGCTGTGGTATATAGGTAAACCTAGGAAAAACTCAAATAGTAGAGGAAAAGTGCACAAATTATGGGATGAAACCAGCTATTTAGCATATTACTGCCTGAATACATGCCTTAAAAGACAAGACTTGCTTTAGTCCCAGCTTGTGGATGAAGAAAAATTATCACTAAAAATAGTTCAAGCGATGGAATGATTTAAGCAGAGATGTCTGGGGAATAAAAGAAAAAGCAGAAGGAATAGACTAGTATATAAAGCTAATGTAAATAAAACAATGACCTTTACTTCTGCGACGATTTCAAGTCCAGTTTTCTCTCTTAAGTGGAACTAAATAAAGGTTGGTGAGGAGGTTTATTCCCCTAGGACCTGTGTTAGGACCATCAAACATCCCAGTAGAGATAACTCAAAAGGTCACAACATAGCTGCTGACTGTCTTTTAGGTGTGGAAGGGCCCCAGAACTTCACACATTTATAGAGTCCTCCGATTGATTGAAAATTATCATTTGTTGTTTTCACCTCTTAGCCTGTTCTCATCTTTGTTCCAGAGCATTCAAAGACTAGGGAATTCTGTACAAAACCAGAATGAAAAAGAAGATAACTTTTGTCAATGGCTTGTCAGCTATATCCTACTGTGTACTTTTTGCAGTCTGTAAGGTGAAAATATATTACTCTCCTAAATTGCTCTGCTGTCCCTCTACAGGTATTCAGTTATGGAAGTTTCCAGTTCTTCTTTAGAAAATAGACCCAGCCCACTAGAGTTTTGTAACAGGTTAGAAAATTTTTGTAGATTTCTCATAAGGATAGGTAGCTGTGGGAATCATGTCTAAGTTAAATACAAAACAACAACAACAACTGAACTACTCATATGACTAATGGAGACAATGAGATATTCAATATTTTTAGAAAGCACACCACATGCATTAAACTACCTGCTAAAAAGGTATTTTCTGAAGTTTCACTCTTTTCCTTTCCATCTTACTATGCATCGCTTTCCTTTTTCCCTTTTTTATGTATTTTCTTTCCTACCATTCTTTCTTCCATTGTATTCATGTTCTAATATACTCATCCTTATGTATTCATCCACAACCAAGGATCTGTCAAAATAATTACGTATTTTTGGCAGAGAACATGGAGTTAGCTAAAAGAAGGTATGTTCCTTTGGTTTTCTCCTGGTCAGACCTACGTATGCTGAGCAACAATCAGATCAAAGGCCAAAAATACTTTCTGTAAGCCACAGAACTCTATGCAGGTTTTATTAGAGTTGTAAAATGTCTCAGGATTGCAAACTTAATTCTCCAACCAGATCACAAACCAGAAGAAAATATCCCAACCTTTTTTAACCAGAATATATCTACTCAAGTGTATCATAAATGACTAAACTAAGTGAATCAATAAGCAAGAGGGGTTTTCATTTATAGATAGAAAGAACTAATCGGTAGTAATATGATTGTTCTCTGTAGAAAATGGGTAAGGTATAGAGTGCTGCCATTGAGACGTAGGCAGCATTAGTCACTGTCAATATTCTCAGAGAGTTCTACTCATTGTGATGAAGCTTTATAAATCTTTGTCATGTCTTCAGTGCAGTAGACACCCAAATCTACTTACGTTCCAGGTAACATATTAACATAAATAGCCAAGTAGTAAATAGGATATCTGACAATTTCCTTTAAAAAATGGAAAATGGGGGTTAGATTATTAGATGATATTGTGCTGTATTATCTTCCTTTTTTTTTTTTTTTTTTTTTTTTTTTTTCCTTCAGTGATCAGCACATACAGGGAATGGAAGTAGATTTCAGAGATATTAATGTATGGCATTAAACATAGATTGAATAGTCAAAAAAATATACATCTTTTACATATGGAGTTAATGTCTCTCATATATCAGAGGTGCTTCTCACCTGAATTCATGCCGAATGTCTTTCAAATGTGTTTCTTCTTAAAGATATTTTTTGTACCCTACCCAATCATACTCTTATGAGTCTATTCTGGGTCTAATCCTCTTCAGTTGGCAACTGACACAAACCTATTGGACTTTAAATAAATTCACACTAAATGACGTTTTGGTCCCTTCTCATCCAAGGCATGGGCGCAGTTTTCTCTTTCACTTTCCGCACCTATCATGTCAATGTCTAGAAACCGATGCCCGAGAAGTATAGGAAAATAACTCTTCATGTCTGATCTATGCTATTTTTGAGCCATGTTGCAGAGTGTTCAGATTCAATCCCAATTAGTAACAGTCACAAGTGCTGTAAAAATCCACCTACAATGTCAGTTCAGGATTGAGACTGGCCTTTGTTGTACATTGGTATGCTGAAGCTCTAATATTATCTCTTTCTGTCCCCTCCCTCTAGCTCTGTCTTTTCAGGCAATGCTACCCACATTTAAACATCATGAAATGTCATCAATGGACTACTTCTCACTATGAAAAGAAGATGAGCTAGTGAGTCAATATATTCCTTTCAGTCTATAGCCAGTGTCTGGCCCATCTGTCAAGGATACAAAGTTCATATCTCTGAGTCCATTTTAGCTTTAAAATATGATTTTAACAGAAGTTCCCAGAGGCAAAAGGATTTGACCCACTGCCCCAGCAGACCTGGGATTAGGGCATACACTGATAAAGAATCTTGGGCTAAGAAAAGTAAATCTAGGTAGGCACTGTGATTTTTTTTCAGAGAGAGAGAGAGAGAAAGAAACATTCTTCATTATGACCTTTTAATTTATGAGGCCAATGTACCAGGAAACAACTATTTGATTCAGGACTTAAATAAGATGCAGTGATAAATACCCACAGTAACTGTGTGCATGTAACACATGTAACTGTGTATGCAGAAAAGATACAGAGAGATAAAGAGTGTGTTTGTACAATTATACTTATGCCCAAAAGTAATTACCGTGGGGCCTGCACTCTGGGCTGGAGGACAAAAATAATCACGTATTTTTCCATAAAAATAATAAGGTAATTACTATGTAAACATTATGTCGCTACATGGTAATTATTGTGGACCAGGTTTTGCTCCCACTATTCATATTGACTACTGCTACCAGGTGAAATGGCCCCCACCTCCTTGGTACCGAAGTGACTATTTGGATGCTGTGTACTGAGTATGAGTAAAGGTGACAGCCTTGTGTAATTAAATGGTCAATGAGCAATTACTATGTAAGTACAGCATAATGGAACCTTGCAAAAGAATCTGTAAGCAGAGGAACAAACACATTTAAATATTGCATTATTAGAGTCAACCTGTCCTGTTTCTGTTGTCAGTGAAAATATACCTTTGTATGTATTTTTTTTTAATTATCTTTCTGTTCCCCTTTTAAAGAATGCTTGGGTTAAAGAGCAAAGTCTTAACAAAACCACAGAAGCTAGAGATGCATGAGAAGCCGTATGTCCCTCTCTTCACCTGTCTGTCCACTGAGTTTGAGCATGCTAGTACAGTAGCCTTGGAGCAGAAGCCAGCCACATGCCAAGAGTAGGAAAGATGCTAGCTGACAGAGGTGGGTGGCAGCCTGATTCCTGCCAGAGACTCTATCACAAAACTGTTCAAACTGCTCTGTGCCTCAGTCCCCCAGCCACAAGATCAGAATAGTGGGTTTTGTTTCTTTATTTGTTTGTTTGTTTGTTTGTTTGTTCAGGTTTTGGTCAGGAATGCTTTGAGAGTAAAACCCATCCATTAATGTCAAGCACTCAGGAGCTGCAGGGACAGGACATCCGTAGGAAGATTCTTCCTTCACCTCAGAAAGCCTCGTATGTGTTCATTTGAATTTTCCAACACCTGCAATAAAGACAGTCCTTCTATTCTCTTCTGGCTGTATTTCAGGACACAAAAACACTGTGGGAATGTTAATCATCCTGGTGATACTGTTCCTGCTCTTATAAAAATCAATAGCAACACACCCTTTGATGTTAATGGTAACACAGTCATGCCACAGGCTTTATAATATGCCTTTATAATATAAGGAGAAATATATCTCACATATATATATGAGATATATATATATATCACCTTATATATATATCTATATATAGATATATAGGTATATATCTCATGCTTTTTCCAATCAAAAAAAATAACAGGGTTTTGCTCAGGAGTGACAGAAGAAAACCCCAAGTCCCAGCTCTAAGATCAGATTCCAGTTGGCTTAAGATGGCAAAACTTTGCTAAGAGACTGCTTGGAGACTGATGATGTTGCTACCAAAGCAAGAACTGTACCCACTGCTGTCAGTGGCAAGCCTGAGCCAACATCTACTCCCTGCACTGGACCATGCAACAATGGTTAGTTATCAGAGCACATAAAATGAAGATGAACAGTCAGGAGGCCAAAAACCTCTTAGCATAGAACAGAGACATTATAGTGTCTAATTACCAAACTGTCCTGAAAGGTGTTTGTGCTTTCTGAAGCATTCTGTCACAAGAACATCATCAGGCTCATTATAAATGTAAACCACCAGCATCTAATTGGTATTCCAATATCTTTGAGCTGTGACCTAGAAAGAAAGAGCAGAGCAGAAGAAAGTAGTACAAAAAAAAATTCTTGTCATGGTCCTCGAGTGGTAGGACAAATGCCTGTTCCTATACTGTACATATGTAAACAGCTCTTTCTCAGCTGCAATTTAATGTTGCTATACCTTCGATTGCAATTACATAGAATCACATTGCCACAAATCTTTGTAATGCCAATCCCATCTTTCCACCTCATTGACAGCTCTGGAGATGCATCTGAAATTCATAGTAGCCTCATAGCCTATGGCAAGAGAAATCCATGCTGCTAAAATTTTATTTTAGAATTCAAGCTGGTTTCTCTCAGTCTAGGATGCTCTGGTTTTAATCTTTTGCTGCCTAGCACAGTGTATCAAAATAACCAGCCAATATTGTTAAACTGTCAGGGGTCTTCACTGCTGCTGAATTTTACCAGTATAAATAAATACTGTAACTTAAGGAAAAAAAGAAGCCCTTTGGAGCAAATTTTTCACATTAATAGAATTAAGAGGAGAGGGAAAATTGTGTATAAACTTCAGCTTGATGACAGCAGTCTCCTTTCCTATTTTTTTTATTTTTTTTTTATTTTTTATTTTTTGGTACAGAAAGAAAAGGCTTGAGTGGAATATTCAGGCTGATTTACTGCTCAGGCTGATAGGGACTCCAGGCTGGATCCCAAAATTTGAACAACGTTCAAAGGGAGAGATATTTAAAAATCCCAGAAAAGGAGATATTTCCAAATTAATGGCATTGCCCAAATGCCTTGGCTCCTTGCACCCCACCAGGAAGGTTTATTATTTTCTGGTAAAATGTTGCTTGAATGGGGAGTGGTAGTCAGTGATGCGTCAGTGCTGCTCTTTGAAGACATTAAAAAGCTGAATGCACAACAAAGAACAGATGTTCCAGCATGCTTTATTTATGCACCCATCAGCAATCTTCCAATGACCACAAAACACAAGCTTTTTTTTTTTTTACTCCTCGCAATATTATTTTCTGATCAACCCGCACTCTATTTTTCCTCCAGCTGAAGTCTTCCGTGAATTGGTGTGTGCCTGTGCGTGCACACATTTGTGTGCGAGTGTGTCCCTGTGTGCGTGCATGTGCCTGTGCATAAGTGTGTGTGCCTGAAAGTCTGCTTCCATCAAAAGCAGGCTTCTATTGAACTGTCGAACAGGTGTGGATTCTGCAATTAGATCACATTTCAGAGAGAGAGAGACACTGAGGGTAATAATGGCGGTGAATTCTTCATAGTCAGATGCAGCACCATAGCGACCAGCAACAATGAAGAATAATAGGTATTAGTATTAGGGTGATTATTTTTAGTTTATAGAATCATTTGATTGAATACTGCCATAAGGCACCGTTAACGTGTGCACAGCGCTTGCCAGCTGTAGAGCAAACTTGTTTTACTGGCACTTATCTGAAATTTTCATCTCTCCCCCACCCTCTCTGCTCACAATTGGAATGAAAGTAGCGATTAGGAAGTGAGATGTAATGCAGATTAAATGTTATGATGGACTAAGATCCTGATAGGTTATTAAAACTCACTTGCGTTTGGGGTTTTAAAGGCGTAGTGTTTGCATATTTTTCCACTGGTCTACGTCTTTTGAAGATAAAACAAAGGGAACGTTTTAAAAATCCATTCATAACCAGGAGGCTTTTTAATAGTGAGCTCCCAAATTTATGACCTTCCTGTGTGTGTTTTACACCTGTGTGTTGTAAATATATATTAAGTGTGGAACAACTGTGTTACCAGGAACTGTGGATCTGATTTAGGCAGAGCTAAGGCCTCTGCACCGCAGTGGGCCAGATCCTCAGCTGGTGTAAACTGGCACCTCTCCACCCAACTCAGAGGTGCTACATAAAGTTGCACCAACAGAGGAGCTGCAGTGAGGAGAGAATGACAGCCTTAATTTGGAATTTCCCTGCATCTGTTGGTATAAATCAGAGGCCTAACATTATTGTCACATAATATTCTGGTGTAGCAGAGGTGCTGTGAATTTTTAAACATAGAGGGAACTGTTGATCTATTGTTCCTCTTGCACCCTCCTCCCTCCCTCCTGATTTCAGCTGGCATTGTAAGAAAGCAAGAGTACTACAGCATTGGGCAATATGGAAAATTTCAATCTTTATTCTTAATAATAAAAAATATTATATTAATAATAATTATATATTATATTAATAATAAAATAAAATAGATTTAGATGCTCTGTTTTCTACTTAGGCACAGAACTTGGTTCTTTCAAGGCCCTTGTAAGAAAAATAACTCTACCTCTGATGTCACCTGGTATCATAAATATGCCATTATTCCTTCTGCAATAATAATTGCTATTAACAACAGTAATAGAAGTAGCAGTATTTGATAGCAGCAGTATTTGATCATCTCCAAAAAGCATACTAATGGCTTCATCACAGAGGTGAATGTTGTAATCTATTTTTGAAGACTAAGTAAATAAAGACTGTCTCACTCAAAGACTTAGCATGCACTGTGTAAATACTGCATTCCAATTTCAATTCCCTTTGTGTTGTTAATTATAATTATTTTTCAAAAAAATAATCATTTTAAAATATCTTTTTAAATGCCTTCCATGTTAGATCATGGTTGTTTTATTTGCAATTGATCCAATTAAACAAGCACAGCATTATTACCTTTTGCCTTGATGTTATGACAGAGTCTATGCAGATGTTGCAATACCAACTTTCCCGTATGATTCAGAATTGCAATCATACTGTGCATTGACATACTGTTCCATTTATTCATCTGATTGAATACTGCCACAAGGCACAGCTAACGTATGTTAACAGTGCACAGTATGCATAACCTAGCTTTCGTACTTCGCAAAAATGCTGGCAAATGCAACAGTGGATGCAAACTAAAAATCACGTGATGAATTTTGGCAAAGATTGGCATAAAAACACCTCCAAAAGTTACATCCTGTGATGTAAATCTCAGTATGCTTTATACAAGTCACAAAAACAGCAACAGGAATCTGTAGCCTATGTATGCACACATAGTGTGCACTGACACTATAATAAAAACACTATTGAAAGTAGTATTTCACATGTGTCTTAGCTTCTTCCTATATATGTAGGGTTTTTTTTCTGCTATTATTGTTCACAGTTTTTTTGTTTTAGTGTTGGGGTTGATGGTTTGAAAGGCACAGTGCTGAATCCATTCCATTTTTTTCTTTACACTCCTCAAAAATATGCCATCGTAATTTAATATGCTTTAAAATTTCAGTACTGATGAGGAGTTGCATGCCATTTTTTAGCCCACTGAACAAAAGGCTTACTGAGTCACACATAGCCTATTCAAATAGGAAACGCAGATGCCTGCTAATTTATCTTCTCACATAAAGTCCGTTTACCAATCCATACAAGAATTGCCCCCATGTCTTTGTAGTACCGCAACCAGAACGGATGCTGTCACTCAGGGGGGACATGTGACCATTAGAGCCACCTCCTTGGGGAGCTCTTTAGCATACTGTCCTCCACTGCTGTAATTAAAACTAACAAGAGCAGTCTACAAAGGAAAATAAGAAAATGCAAGGAGAGAAACCTGAGTATTACAGCTTGCAGAAAGCTGGAGAAAGGAAGTCGAGGAAACATTCCTATACATTCATTATATGCAGAAGAAAGCATGATTTCTATTGAGGTTATCAGTGACAAGAAAAAATAATACATAGATAAGGCAGACCGATCATCAGATGAGAAGATAGTTCCCAAATTGTTAGTTTATGAATGGGTTGGTTAGAGAGAAATACTTATTTCTTAAAAGAAAAAGAAAAGAATGAAAAATATGCCCTGTTACATTGATAGGAATAACTTAAAATCAAAATCCCAATATTTCCATATTTCTGTCAAAAGGTGATGTTAAACAAGAAATTAGATATTATAATTAGGGTGGGACATTTTTCCTCCTGAGGATAATGTATTCACCAAATATACAGTCTGAGGTTGACCACAAGTTTATATATTTAGTTTAAATTCAATGAATAGTTTCATCCATGAAAAGACTCAGAAATAGATTAAGTTAGAATTCATAAGGCACACTATTTTAAATAGCAATGTTATGACATTTTGCTTAGGAACATCTTGTTTTGAAATGTAGCAAATGAGTTTTTTAATGATATAATAGATGGCACATGATATTCCTCCTACAGGATCAGGACAACTAACCTATGTATGATGTTGTACACCTAGCACCTACAGTGGTTTTTTTGTCACGCTCCTGTATATAAAAGAAGATGGGTAAGTTTGTGAAGAGCTCACATGGAGGAAATGGGAGCACGTGAAGGGTGACCGACTTATAAGAGGCACTTAAGATTTTGACTAATTTAAGAAAACTTGTCATAAGCTAGGTCTCTGATAATTGCTGGGGGACTCACCATTACACTGGTCGGGAGAGTGCTCTTTTTTTGGTACCCTGCATGGACCTGTGCATATACAGTTGGGCAGCAGTAGGCCATAAGGCAGCGAACACCAGCATCCCTTCACTTCAGTTTTATATCAATGTTTTGTACCAATGTTCAATAACAGTGTGAAAATACAGCTTAATAACAGTGTGAAAATACAACATATTGGTTATGGAGAGGGAAGAAGAGAAAGAGGAGATGTCAAGCAGTGGTTAACTAATAATTAGGACATCTCATGACATGGTGAGCAATGTATGCTGTTTTGAGCCCTGCGGCTGTCCTCAACACCAGTTTAGGTTATCTGGGCAGTAATATAGAACCAGACCTCACTGCAGATGTTCCTTGGCTGATGTGGGGAGAAATGAGAGGTGCAAAGTGAGAACACCACAATCAGCTTTCCCTTCAGCATTTCAAAATAACCGCTACAAAGGAACAAGCAGAAAAGGTGTCTTGGCACCACCATTCTAGAAGCAAAAGTATTTGTTTACTGTTCAGTTTTCCTTTCTTTTTTTTCTTTTGGGGGGGGGGG
>CM021766.1:37697716-37712579 GCA_011076525.1 Nettapus auritus | reverse complement strand
TTGAACACAGCAATAAAATAAATTAAAAAAAAAAAAAAAAAAAAAAAAAAAAAAGAAAACAACAACATTGGGTTCCTTTAAATCCTGACATTTACCACACCATGGGATTTACTTTTACTGCAGTATTTAAAGGATTTCCTACTCTTAGACCTGGGGATACTGCAAATAGCACAGTAAATTTAATTACTATGAGCAGTAAATGTCAAGATTTTAATGGTGCCTACTGTATGCCACTTGGTTATACAGTCACCCATATGTGTTAACATATAAGGCCTGATTCTGTTCTCAGTTATGCCTCTATAAGCCTGGAGTAAGTACACTGAATTCATGTGAGTTACTATCATATGAAACCTATGTGGCATCAGAACCTAGATCTGTATCCAAGATCTAGTTTGGAAGAAAATTATTTGTCTAAATCATGATTGCATTCATTAGCTCTTTCCAGGAATAAATAAATAAATAAAATCCTTGGATGGGTCATTGGTATCCAACTTTTGTTTCTCATTGCAGGGGTGCTAATCATGTGGGGAGAGATTGGTCGTCGTTGTTATTGCATTTATTGGTCTTGTAGATCAGAAATCCATGAGGGCAGAGATTATGTTCTTTCTGTCAGAAAAAGACTCCACCTCAGAATCAATATCAGGTGAGGTATCACACAAAAATAAACTAACTTCTACTGTACCAACAGGACTTGTTTTCCCTATTTAGGCTTGTAGTAACACCCCAAATAGCATTCTTGTGCCTTAGAGAAGCTCCTTATCTCCATCCCATGGATTCTGTGTATTAACGCATCAGAATGTCATAGAGGATATTGCAATCATGCACCCAGTCAGAAGGTACCACTGAATGAGGCTGCAGTTGTCCAAATAATGTGTACCTAAGTCTGCTTAACAGAACAAAATGAAAGATCTGTGAAGGCAAATAAATGTCTTTTAAATCAAAAAGCTTTTAGCAAAAACTTCCTCTGGAGCCTACACCAAATATAAGTCCCTTACAGTTGACTCTCACAGAGATGCCGTGCAATGTCACCAGCCCCTGCCTGCAGCCCTCCTAGGATATCACACATATTGTACCTTGCTGCCTCCAAGCCAGCAGCCAGCAGCATGCACTCCCTGTAAGGCTTCTTTGAGACAATTCACCCCAGCAGATGTCCAGTCACACTGTAGGTAACAAAGTGGAAAATCATTCTGAACAATCTCAAATTCCTAAAACATGCTTTGGCTTTCTCAGAATTTTATTCTTCTGATGTTAAAAAACAGATGTTAGATGCAATCTTGAAATTTGATTCTGAGTAAAGGATTCCAAAATTTTGGTATTAATAACCACATTTCCTTAGATGTACACCAGTTCTATTACCCAACAGAGGTTATTTCAGATCCTTCTATTTTCAGTCTGCCACACACTAAGTACCCATCATTTTATGACACACAGTTACATGGACTAAGATAATGGTAATTATATCTCATACTTCAAAGCAATTACCCGGTGAGGTGAGGAAGGGCTCCTTCTTCCACATTCCACAACAGAGTATTTGCAGCACGGAGTTATTCACCTTTCTGAGATGCATTAGCTATTGGTCAGAGTCAGAAGCAAGATACTAGATTTAATGGATTAAAGGTCTGATCCATTATCACACATCTTATAATTATCCAGAAGCATAAGTCTTTACAGTAATTAATCAGTGAGAGATTAGTGAATATTCCCAGTGGGAAGATACTAAGTCTGAGAAATAAGTGTAGTTTGGTGATGTCCTTAATTAGATATTGACTCATTATCCAGAACGTTTGTGTTTTGGACAAGATGGTCACACACACACACACATACAATAAATAAATATCAATAAAAATATATTTGCCTGTAGTCTTTAAAGAATGAAGGGTAATTATTCCAGTCATTTACATATGAAATCTATAGACTCAGTTCTAAGGGATTCTGCTTTCAGCTTCTCTCTGTAGAAATGGACATATATTTTTGGCTAATCTGGATGCAGTTACAAAATGGAGGGGGTGAGCATGAGAAAGGCAGCAATTCTGCCACACTGTGATCCCCATAAGATAGCCAGTTCAGAGAGAAGGGGGTTTCTAACCCTGTTATAGGCTCTGGACCAATCTGACAGCATGTATGGCTGTGGAGCCTCAGTGACTATCTAAGGAAATCTGAAGGGCCAAGTAAGAGATGATAAGAACAAGGAAAATCATTTCCTCAATTTCAGCTTCTGGTTATTAATAGCTTGTGATGCTACTTGAAGATGCTGTGGGTTTTGTTTCCCTAATTGCCCTAATATCCAGTAGCTGGCCTCTGTGAAGCAACCTGGTCCTCGCATTTTGAGACTAACAGGCCTGCAAACAGCAGAACTGGGAGCCCAGCGAGCCCTTACTGGTCACTGAATCAACTCATTATTATCACCTCATTATTATCTTTCTGGATTCTATCCTATTGCAGGACTCCTGCAGTGGTCTAGCTCAGTTTCTGTTTTCCCACAGTCCAGGGGTGATCAGTCATCCCTGTCTACACACAAATTCAGAGCACCCCGTTTTTCACCCAGCAGATAGTGTCTACGAGATATAGTTACTATGAAGTGTATTCACACAGTAAGCATCCCTTCCATCAAAATAGAGGTGCTCAGTCTTTTTTACCAACATCCCTCTTAATATTAATGTTATTTGGGATTTTATACAAGGCAACTCAAAAGGAAACAGATTTTCATAAGATTTCACAGCCCCTAAGGAGACACAGAGATAGAAGTGCGTCTCGAGCCTCCTCCACTCCTCATCTCACTCACAAAGGAATGGGCCAACACTGTGATGAGGTCTGTTAAAGGCTCCCTCAGCTCTTTAGTCGCCTCCTCTCATTCCTGACATTGTGTCCCCTTCTGTGTGTGGCACCATCTCACATTTCCTTTCCTCCAAATAACTTCTCACTCCTCCCTCAACTCCCTCCTTTGAGGAACCTTCCTTCCTTTTTCTTCTCACCAGTCATATCTGTCTCTCCCCCCGAGCTGTGAGATTACTGGAACAGGGAATATGCTGTATTCTCTAAGTACTCTATAAACATGTTTAATAACAATCTTTTTCAACCCTTGATCTTTCCTGGATGAATCCCACTTAATCTTCACTGAGATTTTTATGAATGGTTTTTCCTTACCCTTCAAGGCATCTTTCTGCTAATATTTTTATGTCAGCAACTAAGTGGGAGATAGACTGTAGCTGCTAAAAATAAAGAATAAAAGACAAAAAAACACTAATTACTCAGATCAAAACAAAATCTGGAGAAGTGAGTCATAACTCAAAAGAAAGGGAAGAATGTCTTGCTTTTTAATGGGAAAAGAAAAAAAATGTAAAAAAATAAAATAAAATAAATTCTCCCCATACACTTAGGGGATTATCGTCATCTTTAAATTAACCAGACTAGATCTCACTGCAACTCACACTTCTAGACTGCAAGTAAGAAATGAAAGATGTTACTAAAAACCACACAAGTTGCAAGGCAAGAAAGCCAGACAGATTGAGCTTTACAAATGAAAGAGATGAAATTGCCACAGTACTAAATAAAAGGATTTAATCAAAGCAGAGAACACAAACTACTTCTGACTATGCAAAGCCAATACGACAGCACAACCAGTAGAAGGCTGTATGCTTGTACATTGTGCCAGTTACCAAACTATCATGCACCAAAATAACTTGTAAATACATATCTTTTGCTTTGGGCTCTTATTTTAAGGAAAAATTCAGCAGCATGCAAACTATAAATACTTCTGGATCCATCCTTGATGCAACTACAGTGCAGTATTTGGAACTAAGTCTTTTATGCATTATTTAGTGTTTCAACTGTGGAAAAATACTTTCATAATATAGTAACTTAGACGTCTGAGATAATGCTCATGGGTCAAGTTCACAGATGATGTGAAGAATGATGTAAGATATATATGAGACTTGCCATATCTTACTCCTTCTGTAGTTTTTCTTAATACAGATCAACTCTTTCTAATTTACTGATCATTGAATTAACAGCCCGTTAAGACGTGTCTGCATGCATGTGGGTATTTTTTGCTGTTATCAAAGGTCTGACATAGCTCTTGTGTTTGAAGCTGGTAGAAGATGGTACTGGATGACTTTGAAGTTGAGAAATGACTGAAACTTGTTCATCAAAATGTCAAAGATTGCTATAATAAAAATTCAACTCTATCCATTAGTTATTAGAGGTTTATGAAAAATGAAATTTCAGAGAGGTGGGCAATTCGTTGAGATTAGCCTATCAAGAAAAATAGGCCAACAACTCATAGATTGCTGGAGAGGATGGTAACCTAAACACACTTAATGAAATAGGCATATCCATCAAAGCTTAGCATGGACTACATACTGTTCATGGGTTGTTTATACATGCCATTACTAGAGACACGTTTTATTTGCTGAATCTTTGTCTGCTATGCACTCAGTGCTTTAACTGCTATCATTACAAATGTTTACTTCTTCTCTAATGTATTATCAAATTGCATCAATTTTCAAAATAAAACCTTTGCCCCTGATATATAGTTCATTCTAGCTAATAACAAAAAAACAGGAAGATATTTTTTTTTTTTTTTTTTTTTTTTTTTTTTTTTGCCTTTGGCTTAGAGATTATATACACTGGGAAGGATTGAGGGCATAATCAATTTTTAAAAAATTATGCTCCTAAAACCCAGTTTACACTTTTTGAAACTAGAGCTTTTAATTTCACTCTGCAAAAATACAATCTGTCTTTAAAACTAACTTGGGGAGTAACTCTAAAATGGTAGCTTAAATATCAGCTACAAAAGACTGTCCTAATGTTGAAGAAGGTTTCAGTCTTGATGCCCTTTAAGGTCTGTTAAAGAAGATAGCCCTTCAGTGAAGAATCTCCAATACTGCTCCATCAAAGTGTTCATTCCTTGCAACAGGATGGCCAAACTCAAAGTTTTGTTCTACAGTCAAGAAAAGGAGTATGAAGACATAGTTTTCAGATGAAAAGGCCAACCTCAAAGGAAATTACTATTAAGGATGTTTTGAAAGAGAAGGAATGAGAGTGAACACTGGCTGGTCACATATATGGAAGGCAGCTGTATGGGATATATTTTCCTATGCATCAGTGATACAACTGAACAGTTGTTTTATTAAACTGTATTATGAACTCTCTGATCATAATAGCAGCTGCTATTTGTATCCCTGTAGACTAATATGCTCTATTTTGCCTATTAAGCTACTTTGGGGACAGTTTTGGAGAGGGGTGGAGTGAGAAGATGCGCCAGAATTCCACATTTTAAGCAATATGCTACCAAATACTTTAAAATGAAAATTCTCTATTATTTTGTAGGTATGTTATATATTACAAGCAACTCATACAAGACAGGGTAGCTTGCTGTCTTTATACTGCTACAGATAAACTCAGTAAAGGCTTGCTTTTCAAAAAAAATAATAATGGGAGAAGTATACATAAGTATACACTCACAAATACACCATAGACTGGAGGTACTTCCAAGAAAGTACAGATTTTTGAGAAAGAATGAACTATCCAGGTAAAGAAAAAAGAGGCAATGTCTGCCATTTGTACCTGCCCAGTCATGTTCACATCTCATAATTTGGTAGAGAAACAGTCACTTTGCCACACAGTTCTCCCACCCAAATCTCAGTTGTATTACGTCCCCTATGTTTCAGGATCTGTTTGTGCATACCCATATTTGTACATTTATGTGTCTAGCTGCAGTAGACATGGATACTGGATAATTATTAGTTTTGAAAGGGTTTTTAATTTTAGAAGATGCAGTAGCACAAATATTGTCAGACTCATATTCCAATTTAAATATTAGAATGGTGTTTCATTGTCTTTCAGTATAAAAAAAATTAGAAGAGATTATGATTTTTTTTAAAATGATGCTACTTTGATATGATATTGCAAAGAGAATAAGGCACTTTCCTTTAAACTGATTTTCAAAGCTATATCTGAGATCTATATCTGCTGTTTATGGATCACAACTAACTTTATAGTCATGTATAAACTGTACTTCTGAGTGCTGTAAGAGGTATCCCCTGTCTCACAATAAAAATATTATGGAACATTATATTTCCATATAGTAATGGCACTCTTATTTTACTAGTAGGAAAGGTATTGTACTAATTTAATTGACTAACATAAAAGTCTCACAAGCAAGATCAATATTTTATTTTCTCAACAGTTTTTGTCAATGAAGATTTAATTTCCCATGTAGAGAAGGTGTCTGTATAGCTCACAGATATAAGTGGGGTGTGGCTTTTTTTTGTGGCACCCATAGGTTTCGACTTCCCTTCTGTGGCACAGTCTCACGGGAGCCTCAGTGCTGAAGCACAAGTCTAGATGTCAGTAAATAGGGGCTTTATTTGTGACCTTATAATAAACTTATCCCTTGACCCAAAATCACATAAATTCTCTATGTTTTAGTTTATGCCTGAACTATAGACTTCTGACAGCTTAGATATGTTAGTAGGGATGTGAATATCAGAAAACATAGAAAACATAAGCAGAACAGAAAAAAGAATACAGCTTAGTCTAGGTTTTACATCAGAAGATAGACATATCTATATAAGGGTAAATATCCTAAGCTCTGTAGTATATCAAGTGTTTTTTTTAATCTTCTTTTTATTTTATTTTACATAGAAATACACATACAAGTTAACCTAAATAAAGCATTGTTTAAAGACAATAAAATTAGAATGTTGCAAATATGCAATTATAATTCAGAACCTCAACACAAAGGCCACATCTGTGAACTTTCCCTGAACCTAAAACTAAATGATGTTTGAAAGAAATTTTCAGCTGATCTGGGTCAACTGCTGAATTTTTGTGGAAGCCATTGGCTGTTCAGTGGCCAGAGTCATGTTTCACATTGAGATCCTGTATTTCCTCAAACCCAAAACTCACTGAAAATTCAGAGGCTATAAATCAGAGCCAGAACTTCAGAAACCTCTAAGTAGACTACACTCTGTCCAGAGAGCAGATTTATTTACTGTTCTGTTAATCCCTACAAACTCCTCATCTAAAGGAAAGAAAAATATCCTTCCCTCCTGTGCTCTCAGCCTACTCTAGAGGAAACCCCAGACAGAATTAGGCACAGGTTTCCCAGGCTATTGTTGTCACAGACAGGAGGAAAAACTGAAATGCATCAAAATGTTTTAAAAAGAAAGTCAGAGATGTAAATGTAGTCTCATTTTACAGCATCAGAGGAGAAAATAAAGACTGGAGTATGAAGCGAGCAAAGTCTGATGCAAGTGAGGTCTGATGGAGTTAATGGGAAAGCTACAGCCCCTTCAGCCAGTTCAGAGGCTTGGCTTCTGAGAAGACAGTCCCACCTGGCAAGTGATGCTAATAATAAAAATTATTGTAATTATATACATAATTACTTTACATGTATAATTATTAACCAATGCTAATAAAGGCAAAGCCTGAAAAAAAAAAAAAAAAAAAATTAAAATCATGTTGCCGTATGCACCTCAGCAGCATATTTGTTTATCATTCTTTTAATTTTAGAACATACTTTGTGACTTCTAAGGTACAGATGTTGAAAGGAGAGAAAGGGCTGTAGCTGAAGAGCTTTTCACATTTTTCTGCCTTATGTTAGGTAAAATAAATTGAAGAAATTATAAGCCCGGCTGCAAATACATTTAAAGAGAACATTTGGGAAAGCTGATTCCTAGAAAAGCCCCAGAGGGCCCTCACAGGCCTCTCAGGACCTGACCAGCCTTTCTTGGGGCCTCGCCCACACCCCGGGGGAGCCATTTCAGCACACCATGGGGTCTTGGTGCCCCTGCTAGGTCACAGACCCAACTTATACAAACCCCTCCATAGGCTGACAGCCTGGGCTTGTCCCTTCTGTCTGCCAGCCCCCCCAGTACCCTGACATGGCCGCATAGCTTCCATTTTGCACATCACTGGCATGTGATGAGGGAACAGACTTGAAGACTAGTTCAGTACTGTTAAATAATACCTCTACTTATAAATCCTGTTTTGCTTATTTTGTTCACTTTACATCCTGACACGTCATTCTTGCGTTTGTTCAGGCCAGGTGGAGACGTCTTTACGCTACTTGTGAATTCGGTATCAGTAAGGATTCTCAGCCTGGATCTTAGAAGCTCTTTATACCTCTCCTCAAACTTGTATTTTTGTATCCCTGGATTTGATAAATAGCATATGTGGTGAGGTGGGAAAGGTGTTCATAATTTGCAGCTGAAGTATTGCCTGGTGAAGTGTCAGCTTGGGTTACATAACTCATATATAAACAGACTTTTTGTGGCTGGTAGGAGAATAATTGGTTCACCTAGTCTATTCCCCTACCTCACACAGCTGCATAGGCCTGTTATTTCATTATTCAGTAAAGCTTGCAATGACCACCACATTCCTTACAAAATAACATGCCTAACATTATGAAAAAAAAAAAAAAAAAAAAAAAAAAAAAACACATGAATGAGATATGGCCAGTATTTAAATGCTAAAATCTAAAATAATAATAATAATAATAATTTAAAAAAAAATGTTTTTACTAGACTATTATGCTACTCTGAGGCTGACCAAGTCTGAGGCTTCATTTCATGGTCATTCTCATGGGGTACTGTTAAGTGTGGAACTAAGCCATTGGCCTGGGATTCAGATAGGCATTCAGGAGCTTCAAAGTTCCTGAGATTCCTCAGCCAGATGCCTCAAGTGCAGTGGAGTGATCTGGGCCTTTTTTTTTTTGCGCATTAAGGACGAAATAGCCTCCTCCAGTTTCAAAGCTAGGTAGACTAGCTCACATGGGTAACCAGTACAGTGCAGCACACCAGCTGAAAATTCATGACTTCCCTTATTACACACTTGCGTTTTCATGCTAGTAGACAAAAACCTAGGATATGTTTGGTACTCTGTAATAACATATCATTATGACTTCCCAAGGAGTGAAGTCAAGAGGAGTGATTAGACCATTGCTTGTGCCATTTATTCAGGAGAAGCTGGAGTGTTCTAAGAGAAAGTAAGGGTTCAAGGAAAGTCATCAAGGTTCTCTTATGAGCTTCTCATTGTATAAACTACTGCAAAACCATCAATACATGTTTACTTCTTCCTGTCAGTATAGGAGATGTCAATGTTTTGGCATGTTGAGGGACAACATTGTTGTGTGCACTGTATAGCTATGTGGAATAATAGCTCAAACTACAAGTACTTCACCCTCTTTTCTATTAATTATCTTAACCTCTCTGGACAGGATGTAGAACAAAAGAGAAGTGATTAAACATATCAGTGTGTTCCCCAGCATTTGATATGCCAGTGCTGACTATATGTGGTTCTTCCCTGCTGATGAAAAAGGCACCTGTAGAAAGCAAATATTGAAGTAATAGGCTACCTTGACAGGTACAGTTGAGAATTACTGCCCTAAGGAATCACATGCTGACACTGTGTAGTGAGGATATGGTTCACAGACAGAACATTCTGCTATGACTCCTTCTGCTCCAACAAGTTCAAGTCCTTTAAAATCTGCACATACTTATACATCAGGCTGCTCCATACACCCTTAATCTCCATTCCCATCTTCACATCTTTCAATACTCCTTTTCCACAGTACAAAGGAAGGCACCCTTCCCATGTCTGCATGACATAGATTTGCTTCTGGACTCCTCCCCATTCAGTCGTGGATGGTCCTCCATTCATATTCCATTTTACACAGTCTTTTTAAGCTGTATCATACATATGTCACGTATCATTACAATGTTTACAAATTTACATTACAAATTTAATACTATTAAATTAGATTTCAAAAATCTTTAATGATGAAGTAATAAATATGCTATTAATTTCTTTCTGCTTCTCACCTGGACTTTATAGGTGTATGACTTACAGATTTATTTATTTTTTAATTTTTCCAGACTGTACAAGGAAACAAATATTTAAATCCCCTCTCTTCTCACTGGAGGTGTGAAGGCTCATTAGGGAATGCGAAGAACTTTTTTCCGGAGATGAGTAACATTTAACACATGGCTGACACTTGTCTAGAAGCAACAGCAGTATTAGTATAAGTACCGATGGCGTGAGAAGGAACATGCCTATGTAAAATGCTGTAAAATCTGTGAAAACTGCTCTGTCTCCTCACTTCAAATGGGGAGCCCAAGAGAGGAAAGAATTTTTACATCACTGAACCATCCCTCTGTTGCCTCACATTGTACAAGACTTGTACTAGAATATACTGGCAAATGTCTAAGACACATCTTCTGCCAGGTCTTTGTAATTAGTATTGCTTATGTTACCTGAATTTAAAATTTAGTCAGTTTCTTATACCAGTATCAAAGATAATGCATATAAAATTATCTTCTGTTAACATTCAGCTTGAAGTTTAATTCTTACAAACATCTGAGAGAGTAAAATGAAATTGTACAATGGCCATGGAAAAGAAAAGGTAAATATGACATGTCTCTGAGGCCAAGTCAATGTGTTTAAAACCCTAAAGTTTCCTGCATCATTCTTGTATTGAATTGCATGTATAGTTTGCAATAGCAAATTATCTCCTCTTTCAGGTGTCCAATCAAAAGTTACATGAAGTCCCCCTATCCCAATTCCCCAACTGCATGATAGAGAGCAATATAATAAGGCCCCATTGACAAAAATATTCCTTGATTGCAAGGATTGTCGATATCCTGAAAATGAGTTTTCACAACACTAGAGGTGCACTTCAGCTCACTTTGCCAGGTGTTTGCATTGCAGTGATAATTTCCAGTACTGTGCTGGCTGCTGAATATGGCCCAAAATTGGAATCACCCCCATAAGAGTATTCAGATTGCCTAGAAAAACCTGGGAAAAGAATAGAACAGGCTGCCAAAACAAGGAAAAGAGCAGAGCACCCAGAATGCAAGCTGCATCACAGCAAGCATGCAGCATTCATTCTTACAGCCTTATAACAGAAAAGTTTCTGCACAGATAGGCAAGAAAGCTCAGGGAGCATCCCAGAACTCATTTTTAGTTCAAATCCATATTTTGGGGGGGTTGTTGGGTTTAATTCAGATGTATGTGTTTGCACGCATATTGCCTCTTTCCTCTTCACTGGGGCATTTCCACAAATGGTTCCCTTAATCTGAATCCACCTCCCTGCATGTGTTTGATAGTGACTTTCCAGCTTAATGATGAAGGAAGATTTCCTCCATTCCTCAGCAAAAGCACAGCCTTTAGTGCTGGTGTCTTTCAAAGCCTTTCTTTGCTTTTCCTGTGTATGCAGGAAGATAAAAGACAGATAAACAGGTAAGAGAGAGTCGTAGCTTACCATGGTACGAAGGACAATAGTATATGACCCCTCACAAAACTAGAGCTTCACATAGGCATGTGTGACACCCCAGATGTTGTACATGAAACCCCACAAAGGTGACTTCATGCTTGCACTGAGTGTAGGCTGTCCATTTACAGTGCCAAAAAGCTGAAAAGAGCTGCCACACACTATTTCTGTTTCTTGTACCCTGTGCCTCCTTTTAGGTAAACATTGCCTCAGTTGTCCACAGTTTTAAATGGATGATGAGAGAAGGCATTGTCTAGAAGTCTTTACTTTAGAGAAGGGAAAAACCTGCCCCTGAATGTGTAATGCTGTGAACACATCAACCAAACTGCTCCTACTTGGAGTCGCTTCAGTGAGCAGACTGCGTCTTAGAGTACGGGAGAAAACAATAAGTATTGCCTAAATGGAGACTTGCTGTTGATAACAATTTATTTAACAGAAAGTTGAATTCCTTCTGTCACACTTTTTCCCCTTCAGCTGCTATCTATCTCTTACTTAATCAAAACTTTTCCTCTTGATATAATCTTATCTGTTTTGAGCAGTGTTCCCTTCTCCAGAAGAATTTTTTTTAAAAAAAAATAGTGATTACAGACACCCTTCCTTCCAGTTACCTGATTCCAGCAATGGGAAGCCTGATTTTCAGTAGCTACTCTTAAGTTGCTATTTTGCAAATTGCAAGTTGGGCAAGTAACAGTTGATGTCAAAAATACTAGCCACACTTGAAAACATACAAATAATGACCAAAAAAGTTACAAATTATAAGTCTGAGGTTGGATGTTTGGTTTGTTGTGTTCTATTTTGTTTTGTTTTGTTTTGTTTTAAATACTTACGATGCTAAAAATGACTTTATAATTCACCAGTACATAATTTAAAGTTGTTTTTTTTCACTGATCTATGTGATTACTCTGGCTTTGCCAATGGCTTACTCCTCAGCAAAGGAGAGGAGACTCAAGCTCATTTGTGCAGACTGGTTCACAGTTCTTCAGACACAGCTACACAGTCAGTACAACTCCCCTGCACCAGCTGCAGGAGCACAAATTGCTAATCCTGAAATTGTCCGTGGAGTACAGACACCCCAGACCAGTCCATCCCACCAGCTCTGCATGGAGAACTTTGAGAAAACTGTTTCCCAGTTGCTCTTTCCAGGCTCTGGGAGCTGTAGTCCATTGCATAATGAATGAAACCATATGTTTATAGAAGAAGTGTGAGTAAGGAGTGTGTGATATGAACAAAAGATGTCTATTCCCACTGACATTGTCACTAGAATCCATTTCTTCTGCAGTCATTGCACTGCATTGAGACTGCAGGCACGGCTTAATGCAGCCCAATTGCAGCTGTGTCTGCTTTGGTTTCCTGAAAGAACTTGCAAGTCTAGCATGGCAACTTGTCATCTGCAAGCCAGGAGTTTTATTCACAGTTTGCTAGAAGCCACATTAAATAGCAACATCAGTCTGGAGATCAGCTTCTGCAGCAATGTTCTTATCCTTAAGCCTGTACAGATGGGTGATTCCCTGTGTGCTTGCTTTAATGGCTGTGCTGCTGAAGACACTAATATTCTAAGACATATCTCTCCAGGGGGCTCTTGATATGAGAGTAAAATGAAATTTGTGTCCAGTTTGCCCAGGCCTCACCAGTGCCCAAACAGTAGGATGCTGTATTAGAAAGACACCCTTTGCAGGTGCTCCTTTCACAGAAAGGCTGTCAGAAAAACCTGAAACGCACACATTATTAACCAGGCTCATAAATAGCAACTTCTCCAAACAACTAGAAATATTTATGCTTCCTATTTGCTTGGAGTTCAGAAATCTGTGGCTTTGTTACCAGTGCCGCCTGTGAGGTTATTGAGAAATTAATTCTACTGTCAATGTGTATAGACAGAGCTTTGCTATAAACACACCCCCAAATAATATGTATTTTGTCTTCCTTTCCTCCCTCCAAGCACTGTGCTAACAATATGACTCTTTACTATCAGTACAACTTGCGATTATGTAGCGATAAGCAATCCGCACTCAATATGCCATCCTATTAGGCAGTGTTAAGTTATTACAGGTCGTATTGCTGAGCCTAAATAAGACCTGACAGAAAAGCTCATTAAATCTGAAAAAAAAAAAAAAGAAAAAAAAAAAAAAAAAAAAAAAATCCACTTTTCTTTTATTTTTTTTTTTTTTTTTTTTATCCCCTAACTAGATTGAGTTATTTAACTCAAAGCTCCCAATCACCTTTGTGAGAGCAGCCTCCTGTGGTGCGTCAGTCCCTCACAAAAGGCCTGTATGATTCCCAACATTGGATTAGCACCAGTTGCACTGGTCCCTTCCCTTGGCTGACCCTGCAGGGTTCAGGGAGCTAATGTACTAATTCCTCTTCCAGATCCTTAGGGATTTCTGGTCTCACAAGCAGACAGCACAGTCCCTGGAGCACAGATGACACAGAGAGCGCCTTCTCTTTCTTCCTATTTATGGCACCTTCCCAGCAGACAGACACTACCTGTAGAAGCTGCCCTTCTTGCTCCACATGCCCTACATACAGCCCAGAGACCAAATGACAAACCAGTGTATAAACAGTGATGAAGAAGCAGAAAGGTCAGCTCATGCCACTCCTTGATTCATGGTTTGCCCTGGAGACAGGACTTCATGCTTTAGCAAGCATACCCTGCTATCCTGCTAAATGGCAGCCTTAAAACACCCTGACTTCTGTCTTCCATATTCACCGCTCCAGTTACCTACAACGCCGGTCTAACTTAAATATGTGCAATTATTCACAGTTAGAAGGAAAACAAAAACAAAAACAAAAACACAAACAAAACCCACTATCACTTATTCACATTAACAAAACAATCTAAATACAAAATTAAACATCAGAACTGGCAGATTCATTGTATGATTCCTTTTCACTGGGTAGAACTTCCACTCATTTTAATTCAGTGTAGCTATGGGGCACAAAGGCTGCTAAAACCATGCTGTCCTTTGTGCAGCATTTTGGTCTTCAATACAGAGCACGAGGAGCCCTAGTGGTATGTCCAGTAAAGTGTCTTCATCTCACAAAATGCTTTAAGCTCCTGGTGAATGTTAAGCAACTAAGTAATCCTACTGAAGTCATCAGGATTAGCCAAATGCTTAAAGTTAAGCAGAAACATGTTTTCCTGGATCGAGGCTCTGGGGTATACAACATTGTTGTTAGCATGTTCAGTATAAAGTATAAAAGGAAAATCTGGATTTTTAAAATCCTTTTGATCATTTGAAGCAAGTTGGTATCTTGACTTGCTGAACTCAGAAGTATGCCACTGGATGTGGATGTGCACGGGAGAGGATTTCCAGCCTTGGATGCTAGAAGTATGCACAGGTGACTGGTTAGCTGGGACTAACTGAGGCTCTAGTGACAGTAGCAAGAGTCCTTTGTCTTGGAGGTTTTTCCAAGCAGTTAAACAGTTACCCTCATCAGTACAGTCACTGTAACCAGTGAGGAATCCCAATGATCCTAAAGCTTACATCCTAGAAATAACCAACATAATTGAGCCCTCTTTCTAGTTTGGTCTAGGGAAAAAGAAATTAAAGAAAGAAAGAAAGAAAGAAAGAAAGAAAGAAAGAAAGAAAGAAA
>CM021766.1:37676872-37694372 GCA_011076525.1 Nettapus auritus | reverse complement strand
CCAGCCCCAGTTCACTTCCTTTGTGTCTGACATCTGCACCATTAGACACCGGAAAGGTGGGCAGGTAGCCCAGTGGCCACAAAACCTGTTTCATTTCTTGGCTGTGCCCCAACAACCCCGCTGCCCTACCCACAAAAATCTTCCAGGATGCTAAGACCGCAAATCTGGTCAGCTTATTTTAGCCAACTGCACTATTTAGAAAAAATAAATAAAACAATTATTGCTTGCTTCAAAATGTTTGTCTGCCTCTTTAGTTTTCACAGAGTGTTTCCTTTTTTTTTATGGCTAATATTTTACGGCAGAGAAGTGATTCCTTTAAAAAAAAAAAAAAAAAAAAAAAAAATCATTGTTCTGAGATAGCTGAACCTGAAGCTGTCATTTTTATTTTTTTTTTAATTTTTTTTTTTTATATATATTTTGGGATTTTCCAGGGGGCTGCAGACTCTGAACAAAAGGCATGAAATAAAGTTGGAATAAGATGTAGTCATACAATAGGTGAGAAAGTTATTTGTATAAAAGCCCTCTAGAATAGCATTGAGTAGCAACATTATTGGGAACCAAAGAAATTGCTCGATATCTGGGCTGCCATTCTTCCTCGGGGAAACTGTATTTAACAAAATAAATAAATAAATAAATAAATAAAAAGACACAAAGCACACATAAGTGCCTCTCATAACGTGAAAGATTTCTGTTTAATTTTGTTTAAGTGTTCTGTGCTATCAGTTGCTGCTTGAATTAAATGAAAAGCAATTTCAGTGGTAAACTGAACCCTTAAATGTAAGAAAAAATTTCCATTTTCTTCTGAGCTATGATCTTAAATTATAGCAGTGCCCACTAGAGCTGTTTGAGCTCAGGTTGTATTGGTGTGTTTGTTATAATAAACCCCTTACTTAAGCAGGATTATAACTTGGCCACAACAATACCTAGCAGAATAAAAGGTGACAGGCAAAGGCTTAGTCTGGGAAATATATTTTTTTAAAAATACATATTTAAGAAAAAATCATCCTAAGTTTATCACTTTAAAGAGGATATTGTTAACATCATTACTTACTAAAATAAACAGATTTTGACAGCTGCCTCATTTGTTCACAAGTACAATTAGGACTTTTAAATGATCCTTATTTTGAATCTCATTTTTAAAACACAACACAGATCATGTCCATTGTGAAAAAACATTTGTAATAGCTGACTGAAATTCCAACAGTGATTTTTGGTATCCAAATAAATGAAATAAGAAAACTCAATAGCAGAAAAATAAAAATAAAAGTAAAAAAAAAAAAAAAAAAATTGCACTGCTTGAAAATCAGCTCCATACCAAAGTACTACTGAACAGCTTACACACATCATCAACCATAAAGAGTCATATAGGAATCTTCTCAAATATATACTCTAATTTAAATTATTATTTTTTAAAAAGTATAATCTTATACTTGAAGCTGAATTTAAATAATCATAGCTGATGTAAAATGTCCCTCACTGATATGTGGCAGCCATTTTAGGTATTCAGGTTGTTTGGTTGTTTTCTACTAGTATTTATACAGTAGAAATACAAATACTTGAAGTATGGCAAATCTCTTCAGCATATCATAAACATGGTGTAGTATTTTAGGATAACAGGTTAATTTCTGAAGTTCCTTCGAAGACAACACTTTTGGTTTTAAAATAAGATCAGAAAAAATAAATTTAGGGGAAAATCAAGTATAGATATACAGGACTGATATCCAAACTTTCCCTAAGATTGTTTTGCCCTTTCATCACACTGAAGGACTTAAAGTATTTTGAAATATCAGTTAGTTTTGTTCCTCAATGCCTGTAAAAAAGTATGAAAAGTGTGGATTATCTCCATTTCAGAGAGGAGGAAATTGATATTGAGGGACATAGTCAGGGCCACACAAGAAGGTTGTAGAATATCTGAGTATGGACACCTTGTTGTGCGTTACTAATCCTGTGCCACCTTCTGTTCCTTCCTTCCCAAAATGTGTCCCATCTCATCAGGACTGGACAGGATAAATCCATGCAACAAGGCAAAGATGTTGCAAGTCTAATGACAGTGTATAGCTTTTTTTCACTATCAGCTTTAGAAAGGCATTTCTTAAACTAGATCTGCCTATTTGTTGTGTAATCATCACTATGGTTTCTAGCTCTGTAGAAGCTGAAATCTCCACTGTGATAGTTTTCAGACTTTGGCCTATTGAGCCAAAGCTATAGTCTATAACACCTATTTGGGAGGTAAGCAAGCAGAGCAAGAATTAAAGGTAATTTCTGTTTTAATTCCAAGTTACTCGGAACTGTGTCGTGTGAATCCTAACCAAATAATGAATGGGTGAGATTTAGAGGTTCAGCTTGAATAGCTGCCTACAGCTACTCACACAGCCCAAGTAGCAATGCAGTTGTGCCTTTCACAATTCCTGCTTTTTGATTTGAATCAAGATTATTTGACTCATTTTTTTTTTTTCCATCCCCATTTTAAATCCAGGCAAAATATATTGCTTGTTTCTGACTTTCAATTGAAGCATATTCCCACCTGCCTTTATCCTGTCATTGTTTGCCTCTTTTCCACCACAGCAAAAACAAATTATTACACTTTTAAGGTCCTTCATAGTTACAGGTCCCCCACAGATTATTTTTTTCTCTCCCTGCATCAACTCACTCACTCTTGTCTGGGCACTGACAATTATGACAGACTCTACTTCCCGTCAACCAAAGTTTTCTGTAAATACCTTTATGATTTTCAGCAGACTGTGTCCCTTACATTTCAGAGGAGTTTCCTAGAAAGTCTGCACGGCCCAGCCATTTCTATATATTCCTTCAGCTCCCACCTTGAAACTCACTTATGCCGTGATGCTGATAAAGTGACTCAACAGTTTTTGTGTTGTGATTTGTCTCTATTATGCTAATGATAATAATTTCCCTTTTATCTGATGCTCCTCCATTGTGTTGTGTTCACCTGTTGTTCCTTGTTATGTTCATAGACTCTCCCCGAAAATTCATTTAACACAATGTAAAGGTTTTCACTGCTTTCAAAATGCTTGGACCAGGCTCCTGGATGTTAAGTCCTTTTTATTTTATAGGAACAGTTAAGATCACAGTGGGGGTCCTATCCGAGCAAATCGTACATCTGACAACATCTTTCCCTTCCTCCAGCCTGCAGCTCCACAGTAGTTAACTTCTTCTGGTTTTGGATGAAGGAACTTGCCACAAAACACATTTGTTTCATTTAAAATTAGATTTAAAATAAAAGTGGGGGTTCTTCTGACTTTGTTCTGAGTAATCTTAAGCTTTGTTCGGTGGGTGTTCTCCTTTCATCCATCTATTTATCCATTCCTATTTCAAATATTCACTTAGGTAGCCACTCGACTAATCCAACTAACAAATTAGAATAGCCACCATCCCACCAGCATTTAAAATCCCCTACCCTTATTGAATTTAGATTTTTTCCATGACCTACCCCAAAACAGGAACACAAAAGCTTCTTAGACCTGTGACAGAATGAGCCCATTTCTGGCGGTGACCTTGTTAGGTGTAGCACTGTGCAGTCATACACATATTTCTATTTGAGATATTATGGTGCTGGACAAAATATTTCAAAGGAAAGGCGTACTTCAGATGCCAGTGAGATAACATGAGGCCCTGTAAAACAGGGGCACTCAAAGGCCCTGTTTCCATCATGTCCCTGTTCCAGACAGAGAGTAACCCAGAGAGGTCTCCTTATCTCCCTGTCAACCGTCAGGGAAAGAATAGCAAATTTTAAAATCAGTTCTGGAAGAGTTTGCAAGTTGGCACAAGAGCCTGTAATGGCTCTAAACCTTTAACATTATTTTAAGGCTATATTTAAATATATATGTGTCATTTAAAATAACTCCCCTGCCCTCCTCCCATTTGCTATTATTCATTTCAGCACCGATGCAACAGCCAAATGGTTTACCAGCCTGTGTCGCTAACACTTGCATAATAACTTGAGATCTCACAACCCCTCTATTTATCAAGCAACAATGTTACCAAAAATAACTATATGCATAGCTATAAGGGGAGCTGGGGAGGGGGAGAGGGGGAAAGGGGATGGAGAGATTCGTCAATACACTTCGAAACCAGCAATAAGGAGCTAGCATGGAAGCTCTAGCTGTAAGTCACTTCTCCTGACGGGGCGCCTGTGGCACCTTGGAGGCAGAGGCCGAGGGGCTGTGTAGGCTGTGCTGGGCACTGCTCTGAGGGCCTGGGGGTTCCTGAGAGACTCCTGAGCGATGCCATGGCACAGATCCCCGCAAACCAGTGGCAAATAACACGGGGGAGACATCTCGGGAAGGAGTCACGACACCAGTGAAGCAAACCCATGGCGGCCCCGCCTCCACTTCATCTTCACACCCTGGCAGGAGCCGTTGTCTCCTGTGCTGGGCACCTGCTCTTCTTGCCATCACTCACAGCAGAGGGACTGCGGTTCCCTACAAAATGCAGCCCATTGTCCAAATACTGCAAAGTCTTCCCATGTGTGCGTACACGCGCGCAAGCGTGTGTGTGTGTGTTTTCTTTCAAAGCCTGAGCATTCCTGGGGGTGGGAGGGAAGGAGGAATGGAGGCAGCAGCTCTTTAGAAAGCCTGCTTCATCTGTGAAGTTTACAAAATACCATCAGCACTGCTGAACTAATGAATAACAAGAATGTGTTGTCTCTAGCTTTCATGCAGACTGTTCTGAAAAGATTCAAAACTGTTTGGGACCTGCAGTGTTGATCTGCCTATTCCAGGTACAGCTTCAATGATTTTTATCTCAGCTTGGAACACAGAGTGTGTTCTGATACTAATACTGATAAAAGCATAAAGGCTGATGCCATCTGCCATGGCAACTATCAAGATGGCAGCTGCTTTTCATCAGCTTTATCTGAACTTTGCATTAATGGGAATTCAGACACTGTGGGTGCGTTTTCAAAAAGGACATAAAAATGATAGCACTCCTCTGAATAAAACCAATTCGTCAAATATCAACCTACTCTCATCTCCTTTATCTTTCTGGTAAGAAAAACGAAAAGGGGGGAAAATTCCATGTGTGCTCTCTTTAGATCACCTTGTCTCTTTATCAGCCCTAGTCTCTGATGCCAGTGGTATTAGACGCTTCCACTCACACAGGAGCAGCAGCAGGGCTGTAACCCTGCGAGGCTCAGACTTTGAATCCCAGCACTGGCATCGCTACTGCAAATGGGATTCAAATGTGCAGTGTCTGAGGGCAGCGCAATCAACAAAATAGCATGCTAGTGTTCAGAGCTTACCACAGGCAATAATAGAGGCTTTTCCCAAAGAAAGAAAAAGAAAAAAAAAAGAAAAAAAAAAAAAAAAAAAAAAAAGAAAGGGGAGGGGGTGTAGAAATAAGGAGGAAAGAAAAATGTTCTGGTTGTAATTCTAAGTGGTTTTTTTGTTGTTTTTTTTTTTTTCCTCAGCAACAGTTTACAGCAGGTACACCTTCTCCATGTTCATTAGCAGTGCTAGAACATGACAATTCACTACAGAAAAGATGCTAATTACAGCACACAAGCTTTGTGTTGCTGGCTATAAAAGTATATATGAAATATAAATATAAGATGGTAGTATACTAACATATTAGAATGCTGTTATACTTCTACTGATTTTGCTATTTTCCAGAAGGTTATTTTCCCTGATTTTTTTCCTCTGCTAATTAAATCTTTATTTGATTTATTTTTTTTGGTTTAACTTAGCATCTGGCTCTCTCCTTCTCAGAATAAATTTTATTGAATTTTAAATAGATATAGATATATAATGGATGTATCTAAATACAAAAAATATAGAAAACAATGATTCTAAACTGTACTGGAATCCAAAAATTTACAAAACATGTTCTCAAAAGAGAGTTTGTTGCTACTACAGATTGCTTTGGCAAGTAAGACTGAAATGCTTGAACGTTAGCGAAAGAAACACTAATTAGAAACCAGAATTTGACACAGAAAGCAAGTTAGACTTAGAAAGGACAAGGACCAGAGGCTGGCTGGATTGTGCGAAATACCGGGTGACTTCAGCTTTCCAAGAAGTCAGTGGTGGTTAAGGGAGCTCTCTGGCATCGTAAGTCAAGCCCCAAGGGACCGAGTGTACTAGAAGCAAGAACAGCAGATCAAATCATCAGCTGCTGTAAATCAGCTTAGCACCACTACAGTCAAAGCTAGAGCCTGAGCTGGGCCAAAGTCAGTGGCAGCTTACTGACTGGCTCAGCAGGGCTCCACAGCCCCGCAGCACTCAAGGGTGATAGGAATCCACAGATCCACGTCTGTGTTAAAATTATGAACTGAACTATAGATGATGCTGACCTTTACAAAATATTTTCCTTCCTTCTTAATATTTGCATCTGGAAAAAAATATTATTAAATGCCTGATTCTGTCACAACATATATCGTTGGGAGTCAGGGAGGAGAGAGATGGCTGAGACTTACAAAAGAGATTATTATGTTTTCCCCCTGCAATCCACCATTTCAAATACACACTCATTTTCTCTTTCTGTTGTTGTGTCATATACTAAATGAGGGTAGTAGGCAGGTTAAGACAACCTTCATTTTCTACAGTGTGAAAAGCAACAGAAAAAAAAATGTTTACTGAATTTCAGTAGAGCAACAATGTAATGTACAAAAAAATCTAAAAATCTTCCACCAGAAAATTAGTGTGACCAAAAGCTGCAAGACCAAGGAGACTACATAGAGGTCTGGTCGTATTGTCTTCCAGTAGCTTCTTCCTGTTTAAGATGCCTTGATATACCTAGGAGGAATATGAAAAACTCAAAGAACCTGAGCAATGAGAAACTTGAATTGCTGAAACCTTTGTTATCAGCAATAACATTTATAATATATTATGGGGACAGGAGATTTTCTGTCTCAGCCATCTATCCCACAGCATTTAGGCTGTAAAAACAACATTTTAGGCTAGCAAAAAAAGCTTTTATCTAAAGAAATAAAAAATGAAATAAAAAAAAAAAAAATAAAAAAAAAAGTTGTTTTGCCATACACAAGAAGGCAACGGTAATAAAATGTAAGCATAGACAAAAACAACGAAGCTCGCAGCTAGGAAAGCAAAAGCAGAGCTGACATCACACAGACTTTTAGGACACAATTCTGTGTGTGAAAAAGTCGATTCACCTCTCCCCCTTGCAAGAACATATTATTAATGTTTAATGCCAGCAGCAAAAGATAAACACTTTCTGGAATGGGGTGAATGAAAGTGTACACAGAGCCACCACATTGCTCTGTTGCTCTGTACTGGCTACTCTTCTTAGAAGCTAGTAGTACATCGATTTTTCAGTAAAGAAAGCAACAGGGAGAATTTTAAGTCTTTCCAAAAGAGGGACAATTTCACTGTCTAATAAACCCACCTTCGTAATCCTTCTCATTCTTTATGACTCTGTGGCTTTACTGTTGCCATCCATTGCTTTTATCATTTGAAGACAACCAGAATTTACCATTAATTTCCAGGCAAGCAGGAATGCTAGAAAATATCAAAGCTTCTGAAACTTTTTCCAACACAAAGACAAGAGATGTTTTTCTCAGATAGAGGTGTTCAGAAAAGGTCTCCACCCAAACCCCTCTTTCATCCGGGAAAAATATATAAATAAATAAAGCATGTGTTACATAAAGCATTAAATCAGCAGTTGAAGAAAGAAACAAAATTACTGTTTGTGCAAATATATCATAAGCAGCTGATCAGGAGATCACATCTGGAGTAAAGTGTACAAATGAAAAGAAATTTGAAGAAATTGAAGCTGAGGATAACCAAAATTATATGAGAACTCAAGGACCTGAATTATTTGAAACTTCGGAAACAGTTGCTCCATGTTCTTCAGTAAGGGAAAAGATACTAAATAAATACAGACAAAAGCAAAGCAAAATGAAGAACTCCTTTACCTAGAAGAAAAGACTATCAAGTTGGAAAAAAAAAAAAAAAGTCAGTGAGAAGAGCAGGCCACTGAAAGTAGTGTGATTAAACTCTGTTTAAGTCCATATAGAGGTCAATGGAGCTTACCATCAACTCCTTAGATTTACAGTTTTGTTCTTGGAGTAAGATTTCTTCAAAAGATAACAAACATATAAGGTAAGCACATTAAATATTACAAGTGGCCTAGTCTTTACAAACTCTAAGGTAGCTAGTTACCTTATAGTACAGTATAGTGGAAAAGAAAATATAAAATATTAGAATAGCATTGCTAATAAAATTATTAGTCTTGAAATCTTTGAAGGTATCCTGGTTTAGAATAATAGAGGGACCAGCCCTGCATGCTGAAGCTATGTATGGACTTTTCCACTCAAAAATAACAAGACCCTAACAGGTACATTATCACCTCGCCCTATCACCAGTTCACAAGCTGCTGCACTGTATTTCCTTTGACTTCAATGAGTGGAATCTTAAGTGGGATGTAGGTAACCATCTGCAAGCTTTTGAAACCAAAATGGCTTTGAAAATATGGTGCAATTGGTCCAGGTCACTCTCCTGATATATGAGTTGCCCTGACAGAATGCTCCTTAGGAATGATATCAAAAGCTGTAATACATGGACATGCAAGACTGAACTTTAATTTAAGGCAGATTATAGATTTTGTGGTTGAATTTGGAAATTTTGAGATTTAGGGCTGTACTGTTCTCATTAAGACACTGATAAACTCTATTCATGCTTACTTTTCTCATTTAAATGTTAGAACAGTAAGATTTAGTGCAATACACAGTCTTGGAGAGGAAGCAGCCTGCAGTTTTCTGCAGTACCACATCTTTTCACATAAAGTGGCTTTTGACCTCTGCATCTCTGACCACATCTTTGTACAACATCAGGACTGTTTGCATTCAGCAAGGAACCTCATTCCAGTTCAGAGGGACTGTGTGCACAAGGAAAAGTTAAATACTGCCATCTATTATTAATAACAGCAAAAAAAAAAAAATCTGATGTCTAGCATTGAAATTATTTTGACATATTAATATCACATTGTAACTGTGTCACCAAATGGGGGGCTCTGCGTGTTCCCACTCTTCAATTAGTCTGCAGTTGTAATGGTCTGGTAATGGCGTCTCCACAGAGTTACGCTGAAATTACTTTCCCCATCCCCATCTTATACTGTAATGGCATTGGAGCAAGGTCTTCATAGACATGCCTTGCAGTCATCATTCATCATCATGAAACTGGTATTCTGCTAAATAAACTTTCCATGACTTTTTAAGAGCAATATGAACTCATCATTCAACTGAAAGTTGGTACAAATGGGAAAACATGAGGAGCAGGAAGCTGAGTAGCTGTTTTGCAAATGCAGATACTGTGGCTGCTATGAAACCTTTATATTTGTCAAGGCCTAAGTCCACTTAAAGGATTAAAAACTTAATCCTGAAGTCTTTTCACAGGGAAAGTACCAAAGTCTTTCACAAAATGCATTTGATTTCAAATAAAATATTCCACAGTTTATTTTGTGGTTTGGAAAAAAAAAAAAAAAAAAAAAAAAAAAAAAAGTGAAAACATTTAGTGTACTTACTGGTCACCCAGCATGTAAGTGAGCTGACTCTAATTCTAAAATGAACACTTCTTGTGAGACCTTCACTGTCAAAACCTTCAATGGCTCTGATCTTGTACAGGCTTCCACTTTGGGCTCTTTTAAAGAAATATTTTTTTTTTTCAGTGCTTCCATGAAGCAGATTTCAAAGACCTCTGAAGGTCCAAGGATCACGTCATTTAGCTTGCTTAGATACTTTATCTGTATCTTGTCCACTTTTGTGTGCTGCTGAAAGATAAACTGGGGGTATATAGGAAAAGATCAACAATTTCTGTATTTATCTGTTGTGGGCACTTTTCTGCACAAAAGCTGCTTTTGTGCAGTCCAGTACACATTCAAAACAGACTAATTTTAGATAATCAACAAGTTCATTGCATGGGGATAAGAGCATCTGTCCTTGCAGTTAAGCTATTCTATTATGTTTCCCTCAATATTTGGTCTATCCCATCATGAAAAACAATCAGTGGATTTTGGTCTCCATATATTCTATACTTCTGGTATGCCATGTATTCCAAGGAACAGGTCTCTGATTTTTTAATCGGGTGCATCTGAGAGGAGAACCAGATACTGAGACTCGAAGCTGTTACTACAAACAGATCTCTATATCTTATTATAACTCCTGCGTAAAAACTGAGAACACATCTATGAGCCAAGACTGAGTTTTAATGGAAGAGATAGCAGTATATAAACAAAGTAGAGATGGTGGGTAAGGGCCAGTGTTATTGCTGCTCCACAGCAAGCTCGAGGACTGCTCCAGGGACCGTGCCCGTAGAAGCATACAAAGAGATCGTGCTCAGTCCTACAGCGCAGAAGATCATAGCCTGGATTAGCTTTTCTCAGGCATTGTGTTTGACATGTGATAAATGATCACAGATGATCAGAAAGAGAGAGGAAGGGAGAACATGAAGGAGCAGTTAGCTATGCACGGAGGGATGGATTTCCCTCATCCTTGGCATATACCACAACAAGCAGTAACTTTGCAGTCTGCGCGTGGGTTGGCTCATGTTGACTTGATGGCAGAGCATACTCATTTCATGCATTTAAATGAATGGTCCAGCATACAAAACCATGAAGAATCAAAGTAGCAACTTCTGACAGTTTTTAAGGAAAAGGTGCTGTTGGAAGCAGAGCAGGCTACCAGCACCAGGAGAAAGAAAAAAAACAAGGCTAGAATACCCTATTTCCACAGGTAATTTGCTCACAGCCCCCAGAGCGCAGAGCACTTGCTGTCACCCCAGGGTTTCACAAGGGATTTTTTGCATTCCTGGAGGAGACAGTCCTAGTGAGCCCTGATTCATACCACCTGCCCACTATGAGTTGCCACAGCCTGCCACAAGGTTTGAAATCAATAAGTACTTTTGTCTATGTCACAAATGTTTTCTGTAGCATATACATAAAGTCTGCAGCAGGAGAAAAAAAAAAAAAAAGAAAGGTGCCTATTTTCCTCAAGATATTGCAGAAACAACTGAACAATCAAGAGGTCTTTCACTTGTTACAATGTACAGACAAAGTAGAAGTTTTTTGTTTTTATATATATATATTTTTTGTTTGTTTGTTTGTTTTTACTGGTAGTGATCATGCTGGGCCTAGAATTTAAGATACAGATTGATTGATCTCTTTAATCTAATATTTGTTCATGGGGAGGCTGTTATCTTTATTGTGGTGACACCTGCTAGTGTCGTTATAGTTAAAGGCTTACTGTATTTCTATTACAAATGCTGGTTTGGGGTTTAATATATCAGCAGGTTTGCACTGCATTGGGCTAAACACTGGCCTAGGAGCTGTCAATCCTAAGGCACAAAGGGAATTTTTTAAAACCAAAAATTGATTCCATTCTTTAATAGAATTGCTAAAATACAGAGGAAGAAGAAAACAGTTGAAGTAACATGGATTTCAGTATGCAGCTGACACCAAATCTCACTCTCAGAGCTTTATATTCAATACAAATTAAAAGCCATGTGTGAAGATGCTGTCACCTGACTTGACAAAGAGGCTGATAAACCACCCAGAGATGTAGTTTCAGAAGTGATGTGACACATCTTGTGGTCTGTGGAGGCCACTCTGAGCCACCCTGCTAACCCAGAACGGTCCTCAGCCAGCACAGCTAGCTGCTTCAGGATTGCTCTGCATTAAGGGGCCCTCCAACAGCAGCTTTACGCTCCTGCCTCAGGCTCACTGACTGCTGGCAGCAGGGTAAGCAACAGCAAGAAAAAAAATGAGTAAACATTCCTTTTTGCTCACAGGGGTGAACTCTTTGCTGTGCAGTACAGCTTACTTTCAATTACACCACTGGGGGTAGAGCTGTGCTGCTCAGGGTGAAGATCCGTGTCAGCCTGGGCAGTTCTGGGCATGGGCAGGCAGTGGAATCAGAGTGGACCAGGGACTGCTCAGCCTCTGTGAGAAACTGCAGTCACATATGATATCATGTCACAAAATGGTAACAAAGGCATCCTGAGGCTAGGTTCAAGTCTTTTCCTATGACACTGTCCCCTCAGACACAATAGTTACGCCAAAAGCCAAAGATTCAAGTTGAGCCCTCTCTTTAATGTTTTCTCTTTAACGTCAGTTCTCCAAGCTCCCCTCCACTCCCATCTCAGTTTTCACAGCTCCCCTACGTGCGTTTCCACCGTCTCACTCCATTTCTGCACAGCCCACTATCCTCTGTCTTTTTACAGAGATGAACAGGTCTCGAATATGATAATATGCCACATGGTAAGAAATTCTCTCTGAAAATGCTGGCACCTACACTCCGAGTACAAATCACGTGTGCTCATCGCACTTCCATACACAGTGTGGGTGCTGGTATGCATGTGCTGACACAGATATGGTGGGCTAATATCCAAAACTCACCCTTTCCCAAGGATCCTCCCCTATTTTTAACTCAGACACACCGAATGCAGACTTCAGCCCAAGCTTACCCCTAGACTGGCTACTTCTAAGGATCACTCCCCAAACAACTCTTTGTAGCCTTGGCACCCGTGTTGGTGCTCAGGAGACCTGCCTGATCTGCTGCCAGGGTGAGTCGGGCATGGGACTGTATCATCAGCCAGGTCCTAGCACACCATTTGCTTTAGCATGTGTGTCTGCAATTGAATACATCTATTTTACATTCAAAATCCACGATACTGGAGAACAGAATGGTACCTGCTCTGCAGAAAATGTCATCCTCCTTCAACACCCCAAAAAGACAACTCAGTCATTTATCTATAAAGAGTAGATGAAATAGGAAAATATCTCACTCCAGACTCTTGTTCTACCTCTAAATGAAAAGGTGTGTTCCCCAATGTGTTTTGTATGTTTTTATTTAAGTACATACACACACGCCTGCATTTTTTATATTCTGACTGACTAACTAGATTTTTACATGCTATTTACCTTGTTCTCTATCTTCAAATTCCTCATGTAGCTTCTACTTCTCCAGAAATTTCACCAATTCATCACTGTGAACATGGTTATTTTTTAATTGCTATCCATACTGTAGTAAATATAAATGACAAAAATCATCAAACATATGTTGCCTAAGTTGTATAAATATGCATATATGTTAAAGATGTGGTAGCAGGCAGGTGCACAGGAAATCTTCATAAAGTTAACAGCTACTGCAGCAATAATAAACTGATGTTACCCTTTCAAATGCTAGTCAGGATTTTGCAAGCATTAGCCACCACTGTGTGATTTGAGCAGTGCCACTAATACAGATATAGTCAAGCTGGCAAGTCCCCCCCTCTGTCTCTCCCTTTTCTCTCTCAAAGAAATAGAATGAGTTTATTAAAGTATAGATGCCATTTTCATCTTGCAACGTTAACTGTGTTGTCTGTATCCCAAAGGTACTGAGCCAGTCAACGCAAACAGCTGTGCCACCTACTTGCAACAGTTGTACACCCACCACAAAGCACGGGTAGGAGGAGCAGGTTAAAGCGAACCGTAAAGCTGCTAGTGTACCTCACTTTGCAGTTTACCCACTAGCTCGAGGGAAATTTCATCCCTTTGGAGAATATGCATTGTATGTAGAGCTCGTAGCACAGAGTATTCTTTTGCTCTCATCTCCTATAAACCACCTACTGCATTTTTATGTTCTACAATCACATACACCAAAACAGTGTTTAGCAAATTAACATCAAGCTAAATAAAAGGCATATCAACCAACTTAGCAGGCAGCTTTTAGATGCTTCTGTACTAAGAATGTTGGGTGATCTGTAGGCTAAGATAGCTGTATTTCCCTCATATTCTCATTATTTGCTTTTAGTATAATTGGATGAGTTTAACAGGGAAATTAATTCATTTTCACAGGTTTCATCAGTAGCCCTGATTACTGCAACATGAAGGCAAGCTGATGGAGGAAGGCACTGATTCAGCACATCTCTAAGGGCAGCCTACACAGATGAGGTTTCTCTAGGAACCTCACAATATGGCAAAACTGCCCTTCTGCTCTGTCCCTTTGTGAGGTGAATCCCCAGCTGCAGAAAGTCTCTGTGCACAACCACAGACAAGCACAGTGTGTGTCTATGCATGCACACATGTGTGTGTTGGGGAGGGGGGAATGGATGCTTTGCTTGTGTGCAAGTGCAGTGGATTTTCAACTTCCACTGCAGACAACTGTGCTTTGTTTGCTTTCTATGAGAGTAAATGAAAAAAGCATCTCTTCTTGGTCTCAGCACTGAAGTCTTGCCCACCATAAGCCAGCTTTGATGTGTTTGTTCATTAAAGCTTTTGTCTCTGAGATGAGATATGACAGGATGTACAGAAATAAGAAAAGTAGCACATGTACTTACATGCATTAATATATGTGTGCAGTTGTACGGTACTTCTAGATCCTGCCACCTCTAACAGCAAGTGTCTCACAGAGCAATGCAGCAAACCAAGACTTCCCTAGTGCCATTAACATCCCTAGCACAAACAAAATACCTGCAGTTTTACAATGTAATGTTTATTTGAGGACAGTATCTACAGATCAGTGAATGTCTAAACCTTGTAATCCTGATCCTCTAACAGAATAACAGGAACACAATCAGTACTAAGTGTTCATTAAGGAAAAAAAAAGAAAAAAAAAAAAAATTAACTACAGCATGATCAGTTGTGAGTTTCTTCCTGCCTCTTCAATATAATTAACTAGGGCTTTATCTTACCATTATCCTTGTATGCATTAGGGACTCAGTCTAGGAACTTTTTCCTCACAGGACTCTAATATACTCTTATCTATTTGTATTAATTGAGTTATCTCATACTGTCACAGAGTCAGTAACTGAAATAGATATGCAGAAATAGAAAACAGCAAGCACTCTTGAATGTTACTTGAACTCCGAGGACTCTAACTGGGGAAGTGTTTTGGCACCCGTCGCAGCTCTCTCAGAGGTCTGGTTCCCCTCTCCCTAGGCCGTGGGTAAGGAAATTCTACTGACCAGGACAGCTCCATTATTCTGCTCAAATCATAATACCATTATTCAAAAACTAGTTGTCTTACTTTTTCTCAAGAGAACTGATGACCACCTCTGATTTTCTGGGAAGTAATTTGCCATAAACTTCACTGGCATACAGCACACAAACATCACTGTGTCAGCAATCTCTGTTGAGGTAACAAAAGACATTAAAAACACACATAGCACATAACTAGAAACCAACATGCTTTATTTCTGTCCTGTCTGCATCGTGCTATGTACAGCTCTCAGTCTATGTTTTCCTGAAGATAAACTGGATGATTCTGATTTCTCACTTTCAAGAAAATTATTGTTGCTAAACCCTGCCCTTCACACACCCCACAAATGATTGCTGTACAACATAGTCATGCATATGACACTGATCTTTGAAGACATAGTATAAAATGCAATGACGAGAAAGGATAAGAAGTTGAAAAGCAGAAAAAATGAGAGTTGCAGGGTTCAGGTCTGTAGTGTCCTCAGCAAGGCCGAAAGAGCAATGCTGCTAACCCAACAGGCCTGACCAAACAGTCATCTTTGATTTAGAAATACCTGCTGGGCTTACTTTTTTCATGACCTTCTGAGGTGGGCTCTTAAAAGCATTGGTCCTCCTAGACTGATGTGGAATCACTATAATACTAGGTAACAATCATAAAAGAGCTTGTTAAAATTGTTAAAAGACAAGAAATTCAAGAGGGCCAGACCCCAGGATCTGAGCTTTAAGTTTACAAACAAACAGGGGAACAAAATTGTAGCCCTGCATCTGCAGAAGTGAACCTACTAAGAGCTGGGCTTGCACACAGAGACAAGCAGCAGACCTGTGAAACAGATACCTCTCTTGAGGCCACATGAGACTCCCGAGAGGCTAATCTGACTGGGCTCTAATGAGTAGGCTCAACTGCTTACCACACAGCTTCTGGAGGGCTAACTGCACAGCAGCATATAAGTGGGTGGTCATTTGTGAGGAGGCCGCAAAGGGTTAAAACAAAACTGTTAATTGTGAAGAGTGGCTGCTAGCAACTTTTCTCAGTTTTCAGTACTTTAGACCCTTTAAGGGGTCTTGTGGACTGTAAAGGTAGTAAGATTCCTAAAGACTGGAAGCGACTCAGAGGAAACCACACCCAGCCTAGCTCTGCTGTCTCACAGTATTCTCTGCAGCGACAGACTGAGGAAACAAATTAGGGCATATAAAGTCAGATCCATCTCAATTGTAAGACCCTTGTTCTCCATCTATCCCCAGGAGGGATACCGCTGAGTCTACTCAATATAGTCAGTGTTGTTTATATACCCATTCCTTTAAATCTAGAATAAGAATATAAGATAGGTCTAAGAAGTGTTTCTTGTTCTCTGTTGCAGCTCTAAATATCTTCATCACAGGTATCTAATCACATGTGAGATGAAGCCTTAATATAAGTGATGTTGAAGAAAGGGAGTAGAAATTTAAGACTCTCAAGATGCATCAGGCTATTCCTATCCCATACTTAAGCACTGGAACAAATGATTTTTCCACCATACCAAAACCTATAATGACTGCTCCAAAACTCAGTTGTGTTTCATGTCTCATCCCACATGCCAGAAGCCACAGTGGATCCCAGTCCAACTGCTAATGCTTCTTGCCTTTGTAAATGTATGAATGTCTTTAGTACAAACCAACACAGGCAGGGCAGATTTTTATCTGATACAAATACTAGGATAGTCCTATTTAAACTGGTGGATTGTTGTATCTCCCTGTTGTTTATTGGGGGACCTGTAAACAGAGGTATGGAGTCAGGTACAAATACTCCACAACTGAGATCAAGATTGAGTACCCAATAAATACTACTTTTTGTAGCATTTGTTTTAATACTGAGGACCTCAATGTGAAGTCTGTCCAGTCCAGAACTGTGGACAGGGGCCATTTCAGTTCCAGATGCAGTTTAGAGGGGCTTTTTTTTGCCTTGGCACAGATTGACTAAAGTATCGACTCATATCTTCTCATACCAGCAAGTGGAGTTTCTGCTGTAGGAGGAAAGCCTGCAAGGGGTTACTGGGAACCCTCTTCTGCCCTTGGCATTTCTCTTTCAGGATACTCTCCCTGTGTAACTCCATATTTCTCCTCTGTAAGAGCACAACTTGACTCCAAAACAATACACATAAATTAGAAGTTCAATTAGCAAGATCAAGTAGTCACAATTAATTAATTCATTTGGATATGATCTAGAAACAAACAAACAAAAAAGTCATTGCTGTGAAGATAAAGACAGACTTATTTTCCTACATGGATTTGCTTGAAAGGAATGTGAGAGGGACTTAGGCAAATGGACAAGCTCCAAATAATAAAGTATCAGTTTAAGAAAAATGCACAGGCCAAGATTACAGCAAATTATACACTCCTGTACCCAAGCAGCATTCCCACTCTTGAACTAGAGATATGCACACTTAGCTCCAAGGATCAGCACAGAGCCCTTACCCTATAATAATTTCTTAGTGAGAATCTGTATTTTCCCTTCTTTTATTTGCAAATGGCTGCACCATTTCTTATTAAACTTTCATTAAAAAAAAAAAAAAAAAAAAAAAAAAAAAAAAAAAAAAAAATA
>CM021766.1:37648282-37676772 GCA_011076525.1 Nettapus auritus | reverse complement strand
AAAAAAAAAAAAAAAAAAAAAAAAAAAAAAAAAAAAAAAGTCTGACAGCACAGTTTCTGCTGAAAGGGGAGAAGTTTAAGAAAATAAGAATAATAGAATAATTAAGGTGGGAAAAGGCCTCCAAGACAAGAAGACAAGATCATCTGGTCCAACCATTACCCTACCAATGTCACCCACTAAACCATGTCCCTATGCACTATATCCAGCCTTTCCTTCAACACCCCCAGGGATGGTGACACCGCCACTTCCACCAAAAATGACCCATTCTCTGAGAAACTATTAGACCAGTTGAAGTATAGACACCATGATGTATTTAGCCTGTAATCCCCAGAAACATAACATTGATGGGCCATGCTAGACTGAGAACATTACTACATAAAAGCCTGAACAGGGGCCCTCCTCAAAATATTTCTGATCAAGTAGGGAGAGGAAAGGGCACACCTATATCTCTGTTCTCACCCATTAATCTGTCTGCCCACTTCATGCATGCCAAGGAAGATTAAGCCTGAAGGCCAAATTCTTGTTTCACTTACTGCTATACTCTTATCCAAATTCAGTCAGTATTTTGTTGTTGTGACCAAAGCAGTTTATAGCACTCTTAATTTCTGCTATTTCAAGATGCCAGAATTTTCTTCTTCACAGTGGTTGGAGTCAGTCTTTATTTTTTATTGAAACCTGAGATTTATACAAAGCAAAGAACTGTTGGAAAACCCCTTACAGGTCAGGGCTTCTCCAGAAGCTTCTTAGAAGCCCTCTGGAGAGTGGCTAGTCTCTCAGAAAAGGAATATAACCAGCTGACTCCAAGTGCCACTTGATCAATAATGAGATATTCAGAAGGAGTCTTAATTTTATATAACCGGAGGGATGAGACTATCATCTTCCCTGACAACCAAACACTTAGCAGAGACCTCTTAAAGGGAATCATCTCCATTAAGTTGTTGCCTACTTGCTAGCAGTATCAGTAATGGCACTCACCAGCTTTCAGCTGGAAGTGATTGGAGGAGAATGCAGCAGGTGAATTAATACTTTGCAGGGGCATTGCACATGTACCCGTAACATTATGTCATTGTGACACTTGTCCATAGAGCCCACAGGGACTTGCAATCACTTCTAAGACTATGCCTAAGGTGGTAGTTTGCCCCAGAAGGTAAAGCAGATCTGTCCCACAATGTGTGTGTGTGTGCATATGCAAGTGCATAGCCATTCCACAAACCATGTTTCATGTGTGTATCATAACGCCAGAGTAACATCTCTTGACAGGAAAAATTAAATTAAAGTGTATTGTTCTAAAAGACTACTTGTGGTTCATGACAGTGTAAAAACTTATTCTGACTTTTAAAATTCACACTATGATAGCATTGTTATTACTCCTGAATAAGCTTTTCAGTCAAAAGTAAATATTTAAAATGGCAGATTGATGACCTAAATACATAAATCTTCTTTTTAAAAAAGCTCGTCTTTCTGGAGATTGACACAGCCTATCATCAGTAAATTTCAATATTTAGTCAATACCAAATAACATAAACAACTCATTTATAATTTCCTTAGACAGTTTATTTCCAACTGCACAGTTTGTAGATGAGTGAAATAAAATTCTTCTCAGGCAGGCAGTATGATTTTCCCATGGCTTGGAGAGAAGAAAAAGAAAGAAAATTTATCTCCAAAGCTTTAAGCTTCTGCTTGCCATTGTTGAGTTTGGTAATTGGTCTGACAAAGACAGAGGGGGAAAAAAAATTTCCACCACTCCAGTAAAAAGAACAATATTTGATTTCATGCAACAAGAATCAGACCAGTAGTTAATTATCAGGAGTTTTAGGGATAAACAAATAAATAAATAAGGAATGGTCTGACTAGCTAATAAAAGAGGAGAGCTTTAGATGAACAAGACAAAAAAAAAAAAAAAAAAAAAAAAAAAAAAAAAAATCTCACATTGAAACCAGAGAAATAGCTGAAGAGATTTCATGGACCAGGCAGATGACAATTCAAGTACCTTCTCTGTGATGTAACCCAACACTGCGTAGTCTCTTAAAAACCCTTCAATCAAGTTTCATTTCATTTAAATCTAAATAACACCTCAGCTACCTCCTACAGGGGAGGACTTACAGATTTCCCTCTGGAAATACATTTCTTTCAACTTCAGAGTGTCCAAAAAATCCCCACAAATTTTGTTTTACCTTCTGTGATGAGGAAGTATTTAAGTAAGACCAAATTATGAAACTGAGGTTGCAAAACATGTAAATTGTTCTGAAAAAAAAATAATCCTATATTGTTTGCAGTCAGGTACTTTTGTACCTTGCACTAGGTCTCACTTTATGTTGCAACTATATTTGGGTTGTATCAGGTTTTAATATAATCTAAATAAAATTTATTTATATAATCTATAAGTTCTAACTTCCTGACTGCATGAAAACTGAGTGGTATGTTCTGAAATTAATACTTACTAGTCAGTGTCTCTTACTCTAATAGACTCTGTGACTTCTTAGCCCAGGTGTACATCTCCGCTTTTCAGATCATCATATGACTAGCATGTCCAGAGCAGATAAACTAAGTTTTTTCCCTAGCTGAAATGAGAAGTCTTTGTTTTCCCAAAAGCCCACTGTATACTCCAAATTGTCTAGGCTTACCAACCTCTAACCATATCTCTATAGATATTACGTATATGTCAATGTTTTCAGAAGATTTTTAGTTACATAGCTGCATGGCATAAGTCAATAATTTGTTCTAAAAGGTCTTCAAACAAAATTCACAGCTAGTCTGAAATGAATTTCGGTTTACTATCATGCAAGTTATGTCAGGCAAAACCAGGACACAGCAATATTTGCAGACCAAATACAATTCACAGTGGACCAAGAAGTTTGCCAAAGACTATAGAAACATTTGGAGAGTGTGAGGATGCAATCTCACTTATATTCTACCATGATGTCAACATAAAAGTTTTTGCCTGAATTCAGTACCACCATGATGAATAGCATGTGGCTTCATCACATTATGAGACTTGAAACCTGTTGGTCTCAATTTAAATTGAGATGATAGCTAAGCCCATCTACTTTCAACATCAACCAATCAAAAAAAGATGTGATTTTCCATAGAAACATCTCTACCAATAGTTTATATATGCTGAAGTAGCCAATTACATCCTGGCACACTCAAAAATACATAGCAACAGCAATGACAGCATGGCAACAGCAGCTGCTGCACAATGGAAAAAATTAGAAAATTACTCTTTAGAAGAAAAAAATATATTCTGTTAATTCATTTTGTTTATATTTTCATTCATGAAATAGTTTTAGAAAACACTGTATATGTAGCTAACTCTTCTTGTGTACCTTATTACTGGATGGGTGAATTAACATTATTATCAAAAAAATTCCTTGTAGTCGGACTTCCACCATAAGTATAATTCTGCACATGGCAAATCATTCAGAAAGTATGGAAAATTCATTTTATTTCATTCCAAATGGAGCTATACCAGCGTGCATAAGTTGACTATGCTTTTCACAGCCAGACCGTTGACTTCACTGTGACAGGACAACCATACTTATCGGTGGGACATTACCTGAAAACCCATGAACAGCCCAGCCATAGTGGAAGGTCTGATTTTTCCCTCAGGCTAACTCATCATACATTCTCCTCACACAGTATGACGTTTGCCATATGATCAGATGTATTTACATGAGTATGCACTTAAAAACACATAAACAGAGTGAGGGGGTTTTAAATAGCTGTAGCGGAAATACTGTTCTTTTCAAATGTTAAGGTCCAGCTCCTGCTTCTGCAGGCATATGCTTTGCTTCCACTCTCCCCTTCCCAAGGGAATGTCCTACTTTTAATATGAGACAGCACCCACAAGAGTGGTTACGCTCTGCTTGATTTATACGGTGCCGGTGATGATATAGCAGTGAACAAGCAAAGGACTGTTAGTACTTTCTTGGCGTGGTGAGAATGTGCACATCCTCATCAGAAGAACCATCTGAATGCAAACCGGAGCCACAGAACATGGCAGCACACAACTCACATTTTACAGGAAGGTAAAAAAAAAAAAAAAAAAAAAAAAAAAAAAAAACTGCAAGAAAACTAGTAATTATGTTCACAGTGGCTGTGTCATGTGTCTAAATAATATTTCCTGTGTTTTGTCTGCTAGTGAATTTGTAGCACATTCCCCTGGGATATGAAGTAATTCATTTGTGCCTCTATAGTTAAGGATTAGGCAGTTTCTCTAGTCTAAATCCTACCATTCTGTATCTGTGAAGTTAATCTACTCTCTGGCAAGGCACAAATAGATTTTGACATACCAACAGTGACTACATTTGAGTTGATCAGATATAGTTATGTAAATAGTATATAACTGCAGATTCTAGAAATGACAGGTAAAGAATTTCAGCTTTTCCTTTTCCCTTCTATTTAGGGCTCAGTTTTGAATCTTAATGGTTGTCTGAGAGTCATTTTTTTTGTTGTTTCATTTCTCTGCAAGCCCATATCCAGGAGAGACACATCCGAGGAAGAACCCATTCCCGCTTTATGAGATGTGTCTACATCTGTGAAGCCGCACAGAACTTCACTGAGGATGGGTACTATATCCATTGCCCTGTATACCCAGAGATTGTCAGGGTCATCAGTGCAACCACCTCTGCACCTGCTTGAATCCTGCCAGGTTGATGTTTAGGCATGCTTGTGCCCAGGTCACATCTCACCCCACCCTCAGCTGGAGTGATCTAAGGCACCTGTAAGGCTGCCAGCCCCAGTTTTCAAGACATCACTCTATCTAAACCTGGCACAAACTGTGCCTGAAGGTGAGAGAAAATCAGTGTTTGAAGGGAAAATATATTTTATTGCACTTACATTAAAGCAACGTTAGATAACACAATGTTTTTTTCAAACTCTCTCTTCTACTTCCTAAATCTGCTTGGCCCACAAAGTGGACTCCAGATGGAATGAAGGTTAATCTGTCCAGGGTAGCCTTTCCACTGTCCCCTCGTCCCTGCTCAATAGGTGGCTTAGAGAGTTTTAGATGTTATTTTTGAACCTACCCACATAAGAAGCTGCTCTCTAAAATGACCTTTGAACATGACTGAGGGAAGACAGTATTCTCTGAAGTGCTGCTTATTGTCCTGATTTTACACGTGTTATTTATATGCTTCATCTTCCACTTGTCCTGCCCTTATCCCATTGACCAGGTTCATAGCGGTCACGGCTAGGACAAAAATCATTATCGTCAGTTAGAGTTGCTCTACTTCATTTTAGATAACACTTCTTTTAGCCGAAAATGGAAAGGTATGTACTGCTGCTAGTAGCTCTTATCATTTCTCAAACTGTCAGTGAACAGTCATTATTGTCCTTCCACTTCTCTTTCTATTGTGAAAACAGTTAGTTATCCTTTTCATATCCTTTTCATAAAGCTTGCTGTTTTGTGAATTAGCTTCCATCATACTGCTCTTCAATTTCAATCTGGAAATCCTCTTCACCCTTCTTCTAGTTGCATAAAGAGCAAATTAGTCATCCAATGGAAACGTGACTGAGACCTGAATATGAAATCTAAACAGTTTGGAAGAAAAAATAAAGATCTCTCTGACTCCCTGAGTAGGATTTGAAACTGGCATATTTTCAATTTCAGCATAACAGGTAGTTTCTCATCACCTTTCTCTTATAGTTCTTGGCTCAAATCTTCAAACATTAGACAGTAGCTTGCCGTTCAGTGTGGTGAATGTGAACTCATGTAGCCTCACCATCCCAGGAGCAGTGTCAAGTAATAAACTTTCTGCCAAAACACATAATTCCTTCCCTGCTTTTTTTGTGGTTTAGGAGACAAAGACTGGTGTAACCACAGAGTCTGATGGAAAGGATGTAAGAATAAAACTGAGCCACATGTTACAGCCTAACTTCCTCCATATGTGTTCTATAAATTCCCAGAGCTTCCTACATGCTGCATCCCTCAAGCCAATGTCTCACAGATGAGAGGGGCCTACTTGTTCATAAAATACAGTTCACAGAATACAGCATAGAAAATACAGTTCTGAATTCTAAGTAGAGAATGTGAGCTTCACAGAATAAATTGATCATTGTGCTTCTTTATAAGCATTAGTGCATATAATATTAATCCTGTTGAGAAATGAAACTCAATATTTTGTTTCTTCTACTCAGAACTGGGCCGATCATGTCACTGGGAGCTTTGCCTATATATGGGAGAGACACAAACACCTGCTAGCACAGCATCACAATAAAAACACTGAGTGGAATGAAATAACTCCTCATTTATTCATTACTCCATTGACTTACTAACAAAATTGTTGTAATGGAAAGAGTTACAGCAGCAGATCTACGGCTGCCCCATAACAACTATCTACAAACTTTACTCCACAATATCAGAATAAGTGACATCAAAACTATTTTAAGTGGATGATGCTCTCTGTTCTAGAAATTTATTAAAACACTTGGTGATACACAAGAGATGTGGAGGTGTAAAAGCTGTTCTACACAAAGTGAAACTGAGTTTTGGGGCAACTATAAGAACCAGGTTAGGCTGGGAGAAGAGTGGGAAGATATTATGTACAGACGTAGATACCAACATCTAAAACAATCAGTTGTTAAGATCATTTTATGCAGTTAAGAATATGACAATTATCCCCTATTATAGTTGTTCAGCCATATTATCTTAAATGTTTCTGAGACAGCCACATCAAGGTGACCCATCTTACACTTCCCATCAACATGGGCATTGACACTCTAGTCCTTTTGTCCCTGTGCCCTACCCCAGTGTGAAGCTGCATATGCAACACAGCACCAAGGTTGCTTCTTCAAGCAACTCCTTCTCTGTCTTTCTTTCTCCTCTGAAGTGACACTTGTTTCAATCTACCCTTAAGGTTCTGCCCGTTTGCAGGAACTGACATGCTTTTCCACTCTGTCACTGAGAGAACATTTCTGAGTGCCAATGCAGGCCACCCACTTGATAAAAATGGTCATGATACTAAAATTATCAAGGGCCAACTGTCTCTTCCTCCTCTTATGTGAGTACATAACAATTCTTTAACATGCAAGATCGTACTGCTGTTTAACAAATCAGAAATGGTGAACAAGGGTGCCATAGCTATGCAGAATAGAGGAGAATGAAGTAGTGGTGCAAAATCAAAGGGAAAATAAGAGTACTGCAAGCAGTCTAAAGAGCAACCCTGGGATGAGGGGACATAAAGGATGCAATGGGAGCAATTGAAGTGACACAGGGCATTCTCCTACAGGACATAATATAAAAAATCCAATTGCTTTAATCAAAACTATTGTGAAAAAGCAGATAGCACCTGTGTGCCAGATACATAAAGATGTATGTAATCTGCTCATGATCTATTTGCAGACTGTGCTAACTGTCAGTTGCTTGATGTGCACTGGCTTAGCGGGGGGAGAAAGGAAAAAAGGAAGAGTAACTAACTAACTAACTAACTGTAGCACAAACATGGAAAGCTTTCTTTAATTGTCTCAGTTCTTATTTTTCTTTCCTTCACTGAATGGCAGCTTTGACCCCACAGAATCATTTTTTAGATCAGGCATCAAATACTGAATGTTTAATGCACACTTTTTTAAACCAACAGTCTGAATTATCCATCTGGTTGCCTAATATATTTTCATGGTAGCTTTAGGTCCTAGTAAATTGGGTATTTCAGTACCTGAATATCTCCAGTATACCAGAACATAATGACAATGAACACGTACATTGGTGAAAAAAAGGATTTTTTGTGTTTCTATATAAGCACAGTAATACATTCTGACACCGTAAGAGCAGTATTTTCTGTCAATCAGCTTGAATTCTCTGTAAGCCTCAGACATATAAGTCACATTGAGAGGGTTATGCATTTCACAAGTGGATTTATATATAAATACTTTCTCTGGCTCCAGTTCAACACAACAAAAGAAGTCAAACATTAGTCTGTATTTGTATTTCTTCACTGAAATGTTTTGACATAAACTGCACACAATCCTAGCTGAAAAGTGCCATACAGTTCGGAACAAACGGCTATGAACACCTCTATTGTTCACAAAATGCCAAAGTTTTTGTTTCTTAGAAACTTAGAGGCCTAATTTTCAAAGCTGCATTGATGGTGTTTTCTAAAGAGCACAGAGTCAGTATACAGCCTTTGACTTCCTTTCGTAGGTGCTTCTTTCCACTGTTCTGAGTAGACTCAGGAGTGTGCAAAGCTCCTAACACCCCTGAGAGCTATAAAAATTACATCTGACCTTTGCCAAAACAACAAAATGCCTGTGACCAAATGGTGGCTGTTTTCTGTCTGTATTTGCCTATATGAGGCAAATACACATTTTTTACATTGCATTAAATAAATCGCTGCCACTTTATAAAACATTTCTTTACAGTGTATGGCAATATCTTGAGTCAGACTGATCTCTCATTTACTCTTCTTAATTCTAGAACAACTCAGTGAAAGTCAGGTGAGTTATTCTGGATTTACCCTAGAATTCCTCTGCTCCCCCGATGTGTAATGGAAATGGTCACAACCATTGCAAGTACCCTGAAAGATTTGGGTGCAGCTCTGCAAAAGGGGTAACATGAATGCTGAGGTGACTGCAGCATGATAGCCAACTTAATCATATACAGAACAATCTACAGGCCTTCCTAAATTGTGTCAGCTAGCAGAGTCCCAAGGGGTTTTTAAACTAGTTGAGCTTTGATGAAGCAAGTTGGTAATCTGGCCATGTTCTTTTGCTCTAATACTCTAATATCCAATGCATACTCATCCATCATTTACCCATTTACCCCAGCCCTTCTTTATCCTCCTTGTAGCCTATCTAGCAACCATCTAGCAACCACAGAACAGAAAAATCCTCCAAAACAGCAGAAGCATCAAAGGCTCAAACTCAACTTATGGGAAAATATGGGGGCATAATCCTGAGGCAGATTGTCTGTAAAAGCATGTTCCATTTCACAGTGTTCATTTATTAAATTATGCTGAGAAGCACAGTGTATTCATTGGCTTAAACTCACTTTAAGTAGTTCCTATGAAAATGTGGTGGTTTCATTAGACATCCAATACTGTGTTTAGTTCAATGGGTTTAATTATGAGAAAAAAAAAAAAAAAAAAAAATCAAGCAAGGTGTATATGAGCCCAACTGAAATATGCTGTTTTTGGAAAACAAAGCATTGGTTTCAATGAAAAGCTACTGGTGTTAGTGAAAATATTATTCCTTGGAAGGAAATCTATTCATTTCCATAAAAATTTAGTGACTTGAGTATGCATGGATTGGTTCCACTACGGATGTATTGGATTCAATGACACTGCGTTAGTTTCAAAGCATATTTATCCATGCAGTAAAAATGTATAGGCTAGAAGAATTAAAGAGGCGTGATGATGGCTGCCCTGAAGACTCTGATCTGAAATACAATTCCTATTAAAATTGATTAAAATGGACTTAACAATGATACATTCAAAAATCCTAAATAAAGCCTTCAGTACTTCATCAGTCTGGACACATCAGTCCTTTTTTGTCACTCTGGTGTAAACTGATTTTTCCAGGTTTCTAGAGGCTGCATCACTTTCACTTCTCCCCAGAATGTAACTGTAGACAATTGGTGTTCATTCTCTATAAGTAAAGTATTGCTTTCCTCCCCTGTCTCTAAGGGGAAAAACATAGCTTGTCCAGTTGGCCGGCAGATAGGAGCATAGTCTCAGCTCTCCATTTTCAGACTTTAAGTGGTGACTAAGGGTTCACATTCTGTCTGGGGGAAGGAGCAGTCCTGCTGACCATAGGTGTGAGGAAAATAATCCTCAGATTAAATTCCAGCAGCACCTCTGTGCCTATGTTTCTTTCTGGCTGACTTCAGGTGCCTCCTTAGGCCATTGCTTAGGCTCCCCGAATCACCCATCAGTGATCACCTAGCTTAATCCAGTGAACACATACAGAAACAGAGGTGGAGTTCTAGTTGTCTGAATAGCTCCTTGACATCAGAAAAAGTAGTATACCCATGAAGCCACGCTTTGCTCAGGCCTATGCATTTACCTTCTGTTAAAAATATGGTGTGCTGTACTACAAAGCTTGCAGGCTCTTGCAGAAGCATAAAATGTAGGTATGACACGCCCCCATCCACCACGAACTACATTTTTTTCATGTAAATCATAGTGTTTAATAAATGCACAATTAATTGAGAGGTGTTTCAGCTTTATCTACTTTAGCACAATAGGACTCTGGCTATACCGCTGTTATAAGTAATATTCTGTAGACACAACATTTGGAACCACTCAGGCTTCTGTGGCTGCTTCTATTGTATAGAGGCATCCTGAGTGATTCTGAAAGCTCAGGTATTTGTTTTGATTTGTCTATAAAAATGTATCAGTAACTTTATTATTTAGTTCGTCCTGCTGACTAACACAGCTACCCACTCATGTTAAAGAATGTATGTAATACAAAGGCCGTTAAGTGCCTGTACTATTTTTATAAGCAAAAACATCAATAAGCACTTGACTTTGAAGTTTTTACCATCCATTTTCCAGTATGACTCTGAATGATAAAAGAAAACGGTCTTCAACTTGCCTCTTTGTGGTGCACAGTAAAGCTCTATTTACTCTGAGATTTCTTCATGATGGGACCCTAGTTTTTCTGTACATATTCTCATTTCCTCAAACAACACATACATGAGCAACTTATTTTTTTCATAAGACCTGGCTAGTCTGTTCCAGTCTAATACAAGTGGTATCTAATATTTTCAGGTTAGGTTGTAATAAACATCCTGTGTTCCAGTTCTGAATCTAGCCTTTCTGAATACATTCCTGATAAATCCAATTGCAAGATTATCCACAGGAGTCTGATGAGCTACAGTTTCATCTTGTCACAGGAAAAAAATATTGTCATGTTGATACAACCTATTTTTCACTGTCATGTAACAGATTAAAAGTTTTTGCAACTTCTGAAAAACATAGTCTCATTAGAACTCCAAACTAAATTGTACCCTAAAAAGTTTAAGACTTTATTTAAAGCCTGGAAAGCAGAAAATTAAGTGATAGAGGAAGAATATGGTCCCATTACAGAAAAAAACTGCAGTTATAAAATACACAATTTAAAGACAGTTACCATTCTGTGGTATATGACTTCCTGCATCAGTTACACTCTCCCAGAATAACTTTTTTTTTTCAAGTGCTATTTCCAGTATCACCAAGCAGGCTTTGTAATCACAACTGCCATACACATAGGACTCCAGGATAATAAGAATTTTCCTCAATTACATTTTGCACAATATGGTTGGTTATTTCCAAGTTCTTTCTAAAATTTTATATACTTCTCTCTTGCACAAATATAAATATAGCTGATTTGGTGCAGAGCAGAATTATTCTGAATCCTTCTATAATTCAGCCAAGTTTTAGTATCTACTTTTGATTATTTTGTACAGATAACTATTATAAAAGCTAAAACACCTCATACGGTAGCTATAGTACAGAACTGTCTTTGCTCAAAGGAAACCAAAATCATGGTCCTGGTTCTGCAAATATTTACACACAGGAAAAATGGCACGTTCAACTTATGCACCAAATTTCTCATGCACGTATGGATATTGGAAGACCAGGTGTTGACGACAAACATTTCACTAAACCCATCAGCAGACAGAGGTGGAGGAAGTGCCTCCAAGAGACTTTGTGGGGAAAACCCTCTACTCCTTCTTTCCCAAAATGGGATTGCACAGCAGTAGATATAGGATCCAGGATATGAAGGATGACTGTGTTTGACAGTACATGTTCTGATATTTCCATTTGGCTCAAGTCTTGTGTGGGTCAGACCATTTTGTACTCCCACGTCTGTGTCCACAATCACACTCTTCTGTCTATCTTCAGTAGCTGTTTTATGCATTTATTACATATATTTTACAATTCAGTCTGTTTTGTGGATGCACTTTCATTTTTCCTGACTATTGCCTTTTAACTGTCTAGTCATTCCACACAGTAGACAGGCAAATATTTTAAAAATATATCTGATGTTTTCTAACTTATTCAGCATACTTACTTACATTTATTTAAAACACAGGCAGGCAATTTCAGCCTAACACATGAGAGCTCACCTGGCTGAACAACCAGTCCTACAGTCATGCAGCAAATAAATGGCATCATGAATTGCATCAGAGCCCATTCCAGGGTCTTCTGTTAGTCCCATCCATCAGTGTGGTCCATCTGCTGTACAACCACCATGCAAGTCTAAATACACTCGTTCCCTGCCTTAGAAGAGGAAAAGGCACAAAGGCATTTGACCTTTCAGGGTTTCCAGCAGAAGCTATTTGCTGTCCCATGCTAAAATTTACCCATGCTACACTTCCTACCCTGAATTTTAAAAATAGAGTTGACAGTGTGCAGGATGACAGCCTTAATTACAGGATGAGGAATGCACAAAACACAGGCATCTCATGGGACAGTTGACTATTAGTTCACTCTCAATGTAGAGCAAAATCCCACTCTCGGTTAGAAGCGCACACACTTGGAATAATGCTACCACCTGTCATTTAGTAATTCCAGATTTACAGAGGTGTAAACAGGAGCAGAATTTGTTCCAGAATCTCTAGGCAAGCTGAGAAAAAGCCCTCCCAGAACACATATTTCAATATCATGCCTTAGGTAACAGTAAAATCACAGTCTTTATGTTTCTTTCATGCACTATCAAGCTTCCATGCATCATACATCTTCGTGTTTCCTTAGCTGCTTCATAGCCTTAAAAGAACACTGGGATGTGGGTGGTTGGTTGTTTTTTTGTTGGTGGTGGTGGTGGTTTTTTTTTGTTTGTTTGTTTGTTTTGTTTTGTTTTTCTATTTTACAAGAACATACATTTGTCAAGTCTAAATAAACAAAATGTATTCACTCCTTAATTGGCTTTTGTCAGGAGACATTCTTCTTTTCAGCTAAGAAAGATGTATTCTTTGATGTCTTCATTAAAAGATCTCACGATTTTATCATGAGAAACATATATATGTATATACACACACATATATATATTAATGGTATGCTAAGGTTTTGTCTCCCCCTTTGATTGTTCCATAATACCAAGAACGCCTTTATAAATGTGTTATTTTACCAGGATTTATGTAATGCAACAAGGGGGATATTATTCTTTAAATCTAAGTTTAAACAGTATGAAGAGTGGAGCTAATTGAAGTAAATCATAATTGCTAAACAGGATTAAGTTTGCAACAGCTTCCTCAAAGTCTGTAAGAAAGCAGATACAAGAACAGATCCCTACAGCAAAAATATATGTTATTTGTAGCTTCTACCTCAGACCCGCACTCTCCAAAATGTCAGTGTCATGAATCATTGTTAGAAAAACAATAACCTTAGTGGTCTTACATTTTCTCTCTGTGCAAATTATGTATGTTTCATGTGACATTACTTACTTCCTCAACTAGCAAGTCTTTTCCGTCTGTTGGAAAACCACCAGTGGTGATGTGCCATCAAAGTGAATTACCTTCTTACATGCTAGGAAATTAGGGCAATCCAATGCCTTTCATCTAGCTCTTCCACACTGCCTTCCTGCTCCCACAGGGTCTCCCATTCACTCTTCTCCTACTGACTTGCATGGGAGCCATATAATTACATTCTAGAAAGTAATTTCTCTGTGGCATTTCAGGCTTGAAAAGAAGCTGTGTAATTGTATGTGCAGTTTGTTCCTGTACAGCCACTGAGCACCAGAAAGAGGATTTCCATGCAAGTACTGTGTAAGTGGGAGAAAAAAAAAAAAAAAAAAAAAAAAAAAGAAAGAAAGAGGACAAGGACAACAAAGCAACAAAGGATGGGAAGGTCCAAGCATAAGTGGCCATAGGGGTCTTCATGGAGGCAGCTGTAGCCAGTGGTTCCTCTTCTCGGGATAGAAGATTCAGGTGTCAGACAAGGATGGGATATTTCTTTGCAGTTCTTGTATTTCCAGTATTGGGGTAATAATGGATAGAATTGATTTACACAGGGGAAAACTTTGAGGTCTGAGCACTGTTAAACAAATGATTGGCTAGGAGTTAGGCTAAAAGTACTATTTGAATGGAAACCAGGTATCAGGCTTCCCTCTCTTACTATTTTATATTTTGGCTATAAAATAGTGTTCTTCAAAATGTGACAAGTGCTAAAAACCACTTGAATGAATAGTTTGGAGAATGCTCCAGTTCCCCATTGCCATACCATCTTCCTTCTCTTCCCCTCACTTCTATTTCTCTCCTGACTACACCAGCAGTCTTCCTTCCTCTCCCATAATCTAGTCACACCATGCACCCCTCTCACATATGCCCATGTCCACGCCTGTCCAGCTTTCACAGCTATTCACCTTCATGCCTCCAATCTCCTTCCTTTCCATTCTCTCCAAGGGTGCGTTATGGTATTGCTGTCCATCCTTCTCCTCACTCCCGTCATCTCTATGCCTCCATCAGTGATTTCCATTCCTCCCATGACCTCTGTATTGCTTGCCCATGGGTCTACCTGTTTTTCAAAATGTTGCATTCACTTTTCTTAACATACCCACAAATTTTGCTCCATTTATAGACTCAAGTTTGCACCCCTCTATATGCATCTACTTCTGAGTCCCCTAGTTCCCCAGCTTTCTGCTTCTATCTTCTTCATGCACAGTCATTTTAAATAGAATTCATGGTTTTTGTTTTCCATTACAATATGTCTGAAGGAAAAAAAAAAAAAAAAAAATCTGTCCTGGGGCCTGTGACAGTAAACATTGCAAACTGATTTCTTTGAGACATAGTTAATCAGAACAGAAAATGTTAAAAAAAAAAAAAAAAAAAAAAAAAAAAAAAGAGAGAAGAGAAGTTTAAAATGAAGATCTAGATTCTATTTTAATTGTTGAGTTGCATTGTTACTCCATAATATGGCTGGTGAAAGAAATGCAAGTTGGTATTCTGTAATTTCATACCAACCAAAGAGCACTAGATATCTCCAGGTGTACATTTATATATGCTAGAAGCTCTTTTGGACACAAAGTCTCTCCTATGCTCAGTGCACGCTTCTGTAGTATACCGAAGTAAATCTGAATGCTATTGCCTTTGTTTATGTGTGTTGATGCAGCTTCTCAGGAAGAACCCTAGTACACTGCTTACTGGAAGATTAGCTCCTCCCTCTAAATCAATAGCCCTGTTGAATCTGAAACAGCTTTATTAATATCTGCAAGCCATTAGATAAGACTAGTGATACCTATGCTCTACAGAATAAATTAGGATTGTGATCCCTCCATGACCCCGAATCAGAAGATGAAACTGCAGTAAATTATGCTAATCTACTAACTGTCAGGTCCCCATCTGCTTTTTCATTTCATACAGGGCTCCATCCTCTTCAGAGTTAGCCCCACGTGACCACCTTCAGCAAACACCTGGAGCCAAACCCACTGCAATGACTTTGTACCCCCCTCTCTAGAGTGAATATAGCTGAGGCATGAACGGCAGGGTTCTCTGCAGCTCATCTTTCCCGGGATGTAGAAGAACATCTAGCAATACAATGCATTTAATGGCATTCAATTGTATACAAAATTCAGTAATTTGCAAAGGGTCTCCCAGTCATTAGCGAGAATTAATGAGGTTCTACTGTAATAAAATCTTACTTCAAAATACAGAGTTTTACCGGAACATATGGGATTATAAAAGTAAATGTGCATCACACATAATCTTATGCCACATTATATAGCACATTTTTAAAAAGGAAACACCCACAGGTCTGAACAACTTTTATTTTTATGCAAATGTAGTATGCATAGAGACATGCTTACTTGTCACTTTTTTGTTGTATCACCACAGTGCCAAAGGGAGGTATCGTGTCTCACTTTGCCTTGTCTTTCTCAATCTACCTTTGCAAACACTACTGTTCATGGGCTAAAGGACTTCTGGCATCACAGAACTCTTTGCTATTCACATCCATCTTCTGTGACATACAGAAGGAAGCCACTGCAAGAGCTTTGTAACCCAATCCTCCTTGGGAATTCAATATGCTGTACAACTTACGCCCAACCCTGCATGCTTTTTATAATCATAGCCATCATCTTTTTATTATGTCTTGGACTTGAAGAGTCCTGAAAGCAGATGTAACTCATGATGACCTGACTTCAATGGGAGAATGAACCAGGTGGCTAATTGTCTCTAAAACAAATACACTGATAATTAGCAGGAGAGCACAATGCAGCAGAAGCCTAACCACCAACCTTTATTTAAGTTAAGCAAATGGGTGAGAAAATGATGCAGCTGCATCGTACTTTGACAAGTTAATAAGGGAACCATACTTCATCTAGTCAGCTACAGTAGCCAAAGCATGCCCTTAGGACCTGGTATCAATGATTATGAAATTGTAAACTTATACAAAGTAGGGGAAAAAAAAAATCAGCACTAGTGCAGAAAAGCTATTCTACAACAGCTTCCCTTTCAAAGAAGATCACTGCACTAGCATTACATCTTGAGTAACTGGGTTCACACCTTGCCTTACATCCCAAATGGAAATAGTCATGGTGGGAACCCATCTTGGTTCCCACTTGCCCATGTCATAAAAACAAACAGACTGGCATCCTCTGCTGATGAACAGTCTAGGAACAAATAGCAAAGGAGCTGCCAGTTAGGCTGCATTGCATTGGCAGTGCTGCACAGAGGAGCTTACTTGTTAATGGCTCACAGAGTAGCTGGCTTTAGATACCATTGCCAGTCCCCCATCTTTACACACACTGAACTTGAGCCCATCGATTCCATAAAAATCAAAAAAAAAAAAAAATAAATAAATAAAAATGAATGGAGCTTGTTTTAAAGGTATTAGAGATTGGGAGATTTTAACACTCAGACTGTTAAAACACAGACCGCCATGTAAAAGATGTCAAGCAGCAGCCAAAAAAGAGCACCATGTAAAGTACCCAGTGCAAATAACTCCAAAGGTGTTGAGAAGTGAAAAGACAGACATTTCCAAGTAATTCTCATGACCACTGTTACATTTATGACACTGATCAGATAATTATGTCTCTCTATTGGGGCAGAAGGTAATATTCTCACTTTTGTTGCCTTGCTTCGACATTTACCATTGTTTATGGGTAAAAGAGGAAGACAAATTACAGTGGTTACCTGATCACCTGGAAGCATTCTGAAGAAAGAAAGAAAGAAAGAAAGAAAAAGAAAGAAAGAAAGAAAGAAAGAAAGAAAGAAAGAAAGAAAGAAAGAAAGAAAGAAAGAAAGAAAGAAAGAAAGACAGGGAGGGAGGAAGGAAGGAAGGAAGGAAGGAAGGAAGGAAGGAAGGAAGGAAAGAAGGAAGGAAGGAAGGAAGGGAAAAAATAAGACCATTTACCTCAGACTCTACTTCCAGGTCTACTAATTTAAGTCTTCATACGCTCATATATAAGGACAGGAACCTTGCATATAAGAGGTTTTTGGTAATGAAACTAGAACTAGAAAGCAGAACTGGAGGGCTTAATACATCAACATTGCCCCAGTCTTACTTGCTCCTTACCCTTTCCCTGTGCTGTAAGCAACAATACTGAAAAGTTCTACTATCTACACCCACCCCACCTCATGAAAGGTATTTGGCACAAAAATAGGTTTTGTCAAAGCCTATCAGTCACACATCACTGACCTCTTCACAAATGATTCTCAAGAGGTTTAGCTGGCATAACATTGCAGTAAAACACTGGTGAGATTAGCCTCTTCTCACAGTCCAAAGCAAGTAAATCATAAAAATTAAACAGACAGCCTAATTGGTGAAAAGTAGAATTTTCCACTAACATGTTTCTGGCTTCCAGTTTTAATGGTCTAAGGAATTGTTATTAGAGTGATCAAAGGGAAAAGTCAAAAATGCAAGAAATATGACAACTAAGCATCAAGCTAGTGTGGCAAAGTAGATTGCTTTCTTTCCATTTCCTGTTAAATACTGCTTTGGAACTTTATTTTGATGTAGATTTGACAAAACTCTCATTGCATTTCAGTTTCTGTTGCACAGGTCTACTGAAAAAAAAAAAAAAAAAAAAAAAAAAAAAAGCTGAAGATTTAGATTTAGAGTTTAGAGTTTAGAGTGGGGAAAATAACCTCTACTTCTACTCTTGCAGCCACTTAAGACTTTTGACTGTTCACTAAACCACAGGCACTCCTCTCTGAACTTAAAAAATAATTAGCTGTGCTTTAATAGTTGAGGTAGAGAGCAGAAAGAGGCTGGGCGCTCTTCAAGAAAGAAATCTTAATGGCTCAGGAGCGGTCTGTCCCCATGTGCCCAAAGACGAGCAGGCACGGAAGAAGACCAGCCTGGCTGAACAGAGAGTTGTGGCTCGAGCTTAGGAGAAAAAAGAGGCTTTATAATCTTTGGAAAAGAGGGCAAGCCACTCAGGGGGACTATAAGGATGTTGCAAGGCGGTGCAGGGACAAAATTAGAAAGGCCAAAGCTCATCTGGAGCTCAATCTGGTTATTGCTGTTAAAGACAACAAAAAAAGTTTTTATAAATACATCAATACAAAAAGGAAGACTAAGGAGAATCTCCACCCTTTACTGGATGTGGGGGGAAACTTAGTTACCAGAGATGAGGAAAAAGCTGAGGTGCTTAAAGCCTTGTTTGCCTCAGTCTTTAGCAGCAAAACCAGTTGTTCTCTGGACGCCCAGTACCCTGAGCTGGTGGAAGGGGATGGGGAGCAGAATGTGGCCCCCACAATCCACGAGGAAATGTTTGGCGACCTGCTACAACATATGGATGTATGCAAGTCAATGGGGCTGGATGGGATCCACCCGAGGGTACTGCGAGAACTGGTGGAAGAGCTGGCCAAGCTGCATCATTTATCGGCAGTCCTGGCTATCGGGGGAGGTCCCGCTCAACTGGCGGATAGCAAACGTTATACCCATCTACAAGAAGGGCCGGAGGGTAGACCCAGGGAACTACAAGCCTGTTAAGTTTACCATCAGTGCCAGGGAAGCTCATGGAGCAGATTATCTTGGGCGTCATCATGAGGCACTTGCAGGGCAAGCAGGCAATCAGGCCTAGTCAGCATGGGTTTATGAAGGGCAGGTCCTGCTTGACGAACCTGATCTCCTTCTATGACAAGGTGACACGCTTAGTGGATGAGGGAAAGGCTGTGGATGTGGTCTACCTTGACTTCAGTAAGGCATTTGACACCGTTCCCCACAGCATTCACCTCAGGAAACTGGCTGATCATGGCTTGGACTGGCGCACGCTTCGTTGGGTTAAGAGCTGGCTGGACGGCCGGGCCCAGAGAGTTGTGGTGAATGGAGTCAAATCCAGTTGGAGGCCAGTCACTAGTCGCGTCCCCCAGGGCTCGGTATTGGAGCCAGTCCTCTTTAACATCTTAATCGATGATTCTGGATGAGGGGATCGAGTGCACCCTCAGTAAATTTGCAGATGACACCAAGTTAGGTGCGTGTGTCGACCTGCTTGAAGGTTGGAAGGCTCTGCAGGAAGATCTGGATAGGCTGGACCGATGGCCAACAGTATGAAGTTCAACAAGGCCAAGTGCCGGGTTCTGCACTTGGGGCACAACAACCCCAAGCAGAGCTACAGGCTGGGAGATGTGTGGTTAGAAAGCTGCCTGGCAGAGAAGGACCTGGGAGTTTTGGTTGACAGTCGGCTGAATATGAGCCAGCAGTGTGCTCAGGCGGCCAAGAAGGCCAACAGCATCCTGGCTTGCATAAGAAACAGCGTGGCCAGCAGGTCCAGGGATGTGATTGTCCCCCTGTACTCGGCTCTGGTGAGGCTGCACCTCAAGTACTGTGTTCAGTTTTGGGCCCCTCACTACAAGAAGCACATGGAGGTGCTTGAGCGAGTCCAGAGAAGGGCTACGAAGCTGGTGAAGGGTCTGGAGAACAAGCCTTACGAGGAGCAGCTGAGGGAGCTGGGACTATTTAGCCTGCAGAAGAGGAGGCTCAGGGGCGACCTTATCACACTCTACAGGTACCTTAAAGGAAGCTGTATCGAGGTGGCGGTTGGTCTGTTCTCCCACGTGCCTGGTGACAGGACAAGGGGGAATGGGCTAAAGTTGCACCAGGGGAGGTTTAGGTTGGATATTAGGAAGAACTTCTTTACTGAATGAGTTGTTAGGCACTGGAATAGGCTGCCCAGGGAAGAGGTTGAGTCACCATCCTGGAGGTCTTTAAAAGATGTTTAGATGTAGAGCTTAGGGATACGGTTTAGTGGAAGACTTGTTAGCATTAGGTCAGAGGTTGGACTCAGTGATCTCGTAGGTCTCTTCCAAGCTAGACTATTCTGTGTTTCTGTGAAATTAGATGATGTTCCTTTCAGTTCTTCTGCTAACTAGGGTTAAGCAATAGCAGAGAAGTTTTCTTTTTTATTTTTTTTTTCCACCAAATCATCTATGATTTCATTGTCACATTAGAAGATAGACATATAGACCCCTGCCAACTTCAAAATAATCTTAGTTGTTTTTTTTTTTTATTTGCTCATTTGACTTCCTGGAAACACTAATAATAAATGGAAGAGTATCAGATGTTCGTCAGCTTTGAATATACCACTGTGAGATGAAGACATTTCCAGTTCACTCAAAACTTTTTACTTTACCACACTAAGAATTAGACTATCTCAATGTTCACAGAATACAAGTTTACTACGATTTGCCCAGAGAACTGTGTCTGAGTATTGTCTGGCTTACAGTTAGCATGTGTTCTTTGCATTAAATTGTTTTGCTGAATAACTGGCATAGGGCCAGTTTAGCCTCTTGTGATTTTTCGTCCACATAACTTTTGAACTTCCTACTTATAAATTCTGTTCCTGTAGTTCTTTCCTGAGAGTCCAGGAGGTGTTTGGATTTTTTTCATTTTGTTGTTGGTGGTGGTGGTGGTTTGTGGGTTTTTTTGTTTGTTTGTTGTTGTTGTTGTTTTATTTGTTTTCATCAAAAAGGCATTTCAGAAGCACACTTCATGAATAAAATGTGAAACGCAACCCTGTCTCTAAATCCAATTGTGCAGTTCCAGCAGGTATTGAAAAGCATATGACTCCCCATGTGGAGCCTTTTTCCCATAGGTAGCATATATTACTAAGCACATGCTTCTCAACAGTGCAACAATACTATCAGAATAAGTTCTGTTTCCAACCCTGATTGCTTGTGACGCTAGATGATAAAACAATTATGTTCAGAAACAACAGATCCATATATTCTCTATGATGACCACCTCTCAGAAAATATTCATGGAAAAGACAGCTACAATGAAGGAAGTTTCCTTTAAAAAACAGCATTTCCACGCAAAATAAATATTCAGTTGCAAGTGAAAACCATATGTAAATTTAAATAAAATCTTAATGTTTCTTTTTAGGCTGTGTTGATAATGTTTCCTATACCAAAACACACTAGAGCCTTTTACATACATGTTGTATACTTCCTCCTACAAGTCAGAATCAGAACTAATGCTTTTTTACTGAACGTTATATCCTCTTTTTCCTTGGGACCCCTTCCTTATTTCCTAACAAACTTGGTACATTCTCAAACTAAGCCTGAACACATATTTCCTTTCTTTTCTAGTCATCTGCAGAACTGAACTAAGTGCAACATTACATTGCTGGTACTGTACTCCCTAGTCACCTGCTCCTGTTGCCCAGATTATTTGATTCTGTGGAGAACCATCATACTCTTGGAGCATGACTTAGAATGAATGTCCCTACATTAATTTTTTTAAATATGTGCTGCTGTTTGTGCCCTGTCCTTCCCCACATAGTTCTAGAATTATCAGCTTTGTTTACTTTTTCATGGCAGTCCAAGCATACAAATTTGCACAGAAGTGTTTCCCCTCACCAACTGAGCAAACACCTCTTTCTTAGAGAGACCTAGACACATGGAGGATCAGCAATGTCCTCAGAAAGATATGGCATTGAAACTGGAAGTCTCCGTAAAAAACTAGAAAAAACTTGGAAGAAATGTCTTAAGGTCTTCAAGGTGATGATGTGCCAGTTGATAAACGGAAAAGAAAAATAGACTGAGGGATAGAGATTAAATGGTATCATAATTAGAGGAAATAGTAATTCACACTTGTCTTCTGTTGACTACTTTGTTTCTTAGAGTCTCCTTTGGGGATTCTGCCTTTTGAAGAAAAAAATAATGACAGTAACTATAAGGTGCAGGAGGCTACATTTACAAGTTTAAGTTAATATACAAGAGGAGTAAAGGACACAAAGATCTTTTTGTCTCTCTTAGAGGAAAACATCACCCTAAAGCCATCAGCCTATGACTTCTGAAGGTGGTAAATCCTGCTCCATTTTACTCACAAGTCAGGTGGTTTAATTAGGGCTCCTCCTCCAACAATTGCCCTGTTTCTAACACTTTCCTCTTCATCTTCTCTACAGATAATGGTGCTAGACCTACAGCGGGCTTTCTGTGAATGATATAAGTAGTCAGGAACTGCAAAACAAATGAAAGCAACCAGCTAATTCACTTAATTGCATTTTTTAAAAATCCCTTGTTTGGAGTCTTTTAAACACAGAGATTCTCAATCACCCAGCCCAAGGTCTTCGGTGAAGTGATAATTAGGTGTTAAGAACTAACCAGATAACCACAGAGGTCACTCCAGGCAGCCATTAAACATCTAATCAAGAAGGAAAGTACGAGGTTCTGAGGAGCATTCAGCCCTAATAAATATTGAAACATTTTGAAACATTTGGAGTTTCTGGCCTGTCTTTATAGCCCCACGCTGCTGTAACACAGCCTGGTGTGCTGTGAAGGACTCATCCATATACAAGACTCAATGTTCAAGATAAAAACATGTGTTTAAGCCAATAAACCTTACTGTACCCCTTCTTTGAAGCAAAGACAACACATTGAAAAAATCCATATGCCCAATAACCACAACTAATACAACTTCATTCCAGCCTAAGGATAAGTTTGTTAAATGTTCTTGACTTCTTATCTAGTAATCTTTGTGTTTTCAGAGGCAGTGATTTCCTTTAAATTATTATCTCAGTTGACTGAGTTCTTCGTACATCTTTCTTCCACCTGCTAAATTCACAGAAATCCAAGACTTGCCATTACAAGGTCCATATCATGTTCAAAACAAAGAGATTGCAATGTAATAAATAGATTTTTCATTCTCTTCCTTCCTGATGCCATTTTTACATTGATCTTTTTTTATTTCCAGCAAAGATTCCAAGTTCTACCTTCCTGAGTGAATCCTGAGAGATATTTAAGAAGACAAATTATTTGTATGGTGTTTAAGGTGATACATCCCTAATTTCAAAACGTTTTTTTTTTTTTTTCTTTTTCAGGATGCAAAAAAGTATCTGATAAATCATGATAATGACTATCATTAAAGTAGGGTACTTGCTTGATAAATCATTTGACATAAAGAATACCAGATATTGTGATGAGAATGCTCTGATGAAGTGGGCATATTCCACTACTCTGGTAAGTACACAAACATTACAGAATTTTGTTCTCAGCAGTGAGCCAAGTTCATCTTAAACTCAGCTGTCATAACAAGAATGACCCCAGCAATTAATATGACTTTCATCTTTTTTTTTTTTTTTTTTTTTTTTTTTTTTTTTTTCCATTCTCTATCCACTCACTTGAAATCACAGTTGATGCTAAGAACTGCACATATGTTAAGCATTGTTAGGCATTATAACAGTATCATGTACTTTGGGAAAGAACCTGGGAATCAACTTGCATAAGACAAAGGGAAGTCAAACCATGTCTTATTCTTTGTGGCTTCCTGACAATTTGACTTATGGTGATAGCACAGTCCTGAAAGTCATCTCAAGGAAGTGACAAGGTCAACTCAAATTATGCAGAGGTACTTTTTCCAGTAACTGGTTTGCCAGCATGTAGATAATAGATGAGACATCTTTTTTTTCCCTCCAGGTCATGATCCCACAGCCATATAGAGGACATGTAACTATGGTCCAATATATGCCATAGAGATACCCTGGGGTGATACAGACAGGAATTGTTAGGATCACTTTTTTTTTTTTTTTTCCATTCAATAGCACTATTTTCATCTGAACTGAAACACTGGCGTAAATGTGCCTTTTCAGGTACTTCACATTACCATTACATTCATGAGTTACAAGTAATTTTAGGGGGGGTTAGACCCAAGTAGTATTCTAGAAGCTACATTAAAAAGAGCCAAATCACAACCTCACTGAAGGAAGAATCAAAATTCTCATTCATTTAAGGGAACAGTGCTTGGTCTTCTTCCAGATTTGCCACCTCAGAGCTAGTAAGACTGAGGTTGTGACCTGTGATAAGTAGATAATCTTCATGTCCAAAGATTTCCCTTGTCTTATTTCAAGGAGCTAGGTAATGAGAAAAAAAAAAAAAAGAGTGAAAGAAAGAAAAACAAACAAACAAACAAGCAAACAAACAAATATTACAATACCTTCTCAGAGTACTTAGTTGAATGGCACAGTAAGAATAAAAGCATCTGTGAATATAAGGCTATCAAGCTGATTGTGGTTTGTTCCTTTTTTTGTTTGTTTTTTCTTTTCAGATCATCTTACATTTTTAGGACAGCGTCTATCGCCTCTTCTAGAAGCTATACTCTTCCCTCCTGCCAGTCTGCAAAGCATTTTCCTTCAAGAGTTTTAGAAAGATTCACCTCAAAGCTCTTTTCAAAAATGCACCCAATAAACTGAAGCACAGACCACTTTGCCTAGGTTATCTCAATTCAGGCTTAAAATAGCTTCAAACTTTTCTTAAAAAAAAAAAAAAAAAAAAAAAAAAAAAAAAAAGTATGTGAAATCAACATGAATTTGAACCATTCAGCACACAATTCAATATTTTACATACCCAAAGCGACTGACATCAAGACAACTAAGACATTCAAAAACATACTATACACATTTATGTAGAAATTACCATAATATTACTTCTATCACAAATATGCACATGAAAACATCTCAAAGTAAACATAACATTTGCACATAGTAAATATCCATATGTCTCAATAAACACAGTTTAAAACTTTAATATGGCAAGTGTGTGGTTCCTTTAATTGAGGATGAAAAATTAAGAACTAGACAGTTATAGAGCGAATCCTGCCATTTTCAAAGTAAGTGCCAAGCTCGTAGTGGGTAGAAAAATGTGACATACCCTCCACTCTAGGGGGGCATTGGTGCAGGGTCTAAAATTAGTGCTCAGAGAATGAACACCAAATTAAAGTGCCATCAGAAGTACATACCCCCAAAAACGGCATGGTCTATACTATAGATGCTGTGACCATGATCTTGGTTTTGGGTACCAGAAGGAACATATACACTTCTTGTTTGCATTAATGGCAAATGCCCTGTGATATATTCCTTTTCATGTTCTCTTCATACTAGTAACTAACACATAATTACATTCTCTTTCTCTGAAACCACTTACAGATAGCTTTGGTTGCAATTTTAGCAAATGTGTAAAGCAACAGCAAAAAGTTGGGAACATATTCTGAAGACTGAAGTCTATCATTTGCTATAATTTCCAAATAGTGTTTTTTCTTCGTGTCACTTGGTTGTTTTGCTGAAGAATGGCCTTATAAAACTTTTACATGTTAAACACAGTTCAACAGGACCAAATTCTGCCAGTAGCTACAAGTTTTAGAAAATCTTTGACTTTAACAAAACATTGGAAATGAGGACACTGTCAACATTACAATGTCTTAAGATTACCTCTCCTGGCCTTCTTTGGATATATGCACTCTGACATGCTAATATGGACATTTATAAAAAAAATTGTTCTTCCTTGTGCTTGCTTCTGGCAATTCATAAGCCTGTCTTTGTTTTCTTCCTTTAAGTTATTTTCAAGCATACAAGTCACCTTAGCGGTTTCAGAGAACTGTAGTTTCACCACCGAAGTCTCTTGGAAAAACTTGGGGCATTTACAGTTTGCTTTTCAGATACCAGACTGTGCTTCCATTGTAGCCCATTAAGCAAAATGAAAATATCACTTAAATTCTCAACTGTACACATTACAGTTGTGTACATTATGGACACACTGATGGAGCATAAATATCAGAAAACTAAGATGACATAGAGTTGTTTTTCAGATCATAATGGTACTGTATGAAACAGGGACAAGATGGCATATGTTTCTAGCTGTTCCCTCCCCCTTTAGTACATAACATTGATGGCATTACACAATTTGTTAACATTAGGGTGAATTTAGTCAGGAGTCCTCAATACCCCAGAACAGCTTTTACAGATTCTAAAATACGTCTGGTGCCTGGGTTTTTCTTCAAATCCCTCCATGCAGAATGGAGACTGGGCAGCAAACTTCCTAACTGCGCCCATACACTCATAAACATCTGCAGCAAACCGTAATTCTGTTGAATACAGGAGCCACATTGCCACAGCATTTTGGTTGTGAACGTTAAGAGTGTGGATCTGAATCCCAATGTTATGGATTTTAGGAATCTCAAGCTGAAGCCAGCTCTCTGACTACTGCACGGGTTGGTTTCAGGATGTTCTAAAAAAAAACTTTTGCAAAGCAGAAGTCTTGCACAGAGAAGTTTAGTCTGGTGGCAACAGTAGGGTCAAGGTGAGGACAGAAGGCAGCATCCCTCAGGAAGGGAATGGTTAACTGTCCATATAACACAAGCAGGCAGGCAGCTACACCACTGCAACAAACAACAAATTATTAGCACTAAGCAATTTAGCAGCTCAACTTAGAATAAGCAGCACATTGGGCACTGAGTACACAGTGGCAGACTGTCTATGACTCTCTGATACCAGCCAGCCAGCAAATTTTATTTTTTTGCCCTAAAAAGAGTTCTTTCAAAACTCCACTATAATAGCCCATTCTGTGCCCAGGAATAATTTTAGAAGGGCTGAGTCCCAGACTTCCTCTGCAGGTGCAAGGCAGCATATTCGCACCCCCAGCTACAGCCACTGCTTCCAGAGCTGCCCAGAGTCAGCACCCCAGCTTCAGCAAAGCCGCAACACCAAATTTTTCCATTTTCCATTGTAATTTGAACCACTATGAGCAGGTCTGCACTGTCCAAAACCAGTCCTCCAGAGGTGTGCAATTGCAGAAGCTCAGAGCCAATGGAAAGGTCAATCCAGATCCCAGGTTTTGAAAATCTGCCCCCCTCAGGAACAGCTAATTGCACCAACATGGCACTATTTTTAAAAAGGGCACACTTCTTGATTATACCTCACACGGCAAAGCTTCTGTTCTAGTAACTACATGACAATCTGTTAACATTGAAAGAAATCCCTTAAAAGCTGTGTTTGTTTGACCAACACTGACTAAAATTAGAAAAATAATACATGAAAGCAGCTGGTCAGCTACCAGCCATAATATTATCCCAACTTCCTTCACAGGAAATATTATAATAACGTTTTATTTGTTTTTTCTTTCCCCTGCTTGCTGCCACTGGGGTGTAATATTTCTTTCATGTTGCAGACAGGTCAAGAGCACTTCTGTTGGATTCAGGCTGTACTGCACATTGACACCAGCACATGACCACAGCCTGTAATTCAACCTCCAGCCAGCATTGACTGATTCAAGATATCCTACGTTTTTTTTTTTTTCTTTCTTTCTTTTTTTGGGAGGTGGTGGTAGGGGAATGAGGGGGTGAGGGATTGCTTCGATATTTTGACTGTGTTTTCCTTAAGGTACCAATAGCTGGAAATAAGCTGCTTTGCAACAGATCTTTGCCTATGTCCTTTCTAGGTTCACAGATCTGGAACCCAGGAAATAGACCATGAAATGGCTGGGTGCCTTGTGAAAGCTGCCTTTGAAGTTAGGGTCAGCTGTGTGTGTTTGCTTGTTCTCCTGCCACGCAGGAAGCACCTGCACATGGACTGTCACCTCTCACCCTACATGTACGCTTTTCCCACTGCTTCTGGCCTTTCTGCTTCTCGCTGAATTCAGTAGAGCTCCACCAGCAAACCGTTCTTGCTGTGGCTGCAGTAGTACCAGGAAAAGGACATTTCTGCTGGTAGGGCTTTTGCCTTTTCCTTTCATAAAATAAGCTGCATCAGAAAAAACATATCCCTACCAAAAAAAAAAAAAAAAAAAAAAAAAAAAAAAAAAAAAGCATGCTTTTAATTGCCCTTTGTATCTTAGCTGAAGTTTTTGCCATAGACATAGCTTTATGCAACTGTAATTATGCTTTAACAGCATCAGTTTAAGTATATCGGGTATAATCAGTTCACAGGTTACTGATAGCTCTTTTTCCTCAACACATGCATTAAAAAACAATATGGCTTTCATCCATCTTCAGTAACCAAGGATTTGTGCATATGGAAGCCATATGGAGTATAAGAGCTTGCCTATATCAGAAATTATAACAATATATAGTAATATGGGAATTTAAACCACTGTAGTTGGACAATATAACTCCTTTTTCCACCATAAGCATGTGAATGTGTGTGTGCATGTGAGTAAAATTAGTGTTTTTATCCATTTTAGCTTCTGTTGCTTTGAAAGAAGTTTACCTAAACCGGGAAGAAATAAATAAATAAATAAATAAATAAATAAATAAGAAAGGGAAGGGAAGGGAAGGGAAGGGAAGGGAAGGGAAGGGAAGGGAAGGGAAGGGAAGGGAAGGGAAGGGAAGGGAAGGGAAGGGAAGGGAAGGGAAGGGAAGGGAAGG
>CM021766.1:37632297-37646318 GCA_011076525.1 Nettapus auritus | reverse complement strand
GAATAGGAATAGGAATAGGAATAGGAATAGGAATAGGAATAGGAATAGGAATAGGAAAGCACAGATAGGGATTTCAGTCCTTGACACGACCCACTGTTGGAAGAATGAATCACGTCCACCATCAGGACCCCATGCAAATCCCAGTTGTTAGCAGTTAATTGTTATTTGTGTAATACTGACTCTTTGCTTATACTATGCCCGGAGATCCTTCCTTAGCTGTATTAATACAGCTCTTAAGTCAACAAAACAAAATCCAGTTGAGACAGGTAGAAAGTACCAGATCTGTAGAGAAAAAAAATCAAAGGCACAAACATAAAGTAGTGTTTTATTAGTCAAGTACTAGTGGCATAGACAAGGGCCTGGTGTCATGGAAAACTGCAGAGCAACTAACTCTCAGCCAATGATGTAACACTGCTACAAAAAAATAACAAATCTCATTCTGACATGTGTTAACCAGAACATTCTGTGTAAGACATGGGAAGAAATTGTCTCGCTCTCCTTGTTGCTAGCTAGCGCAGCGGTACTTCTGTGTCAGCTCTCAGTGTCATACTTTATGAAAGATGTAGACAAATTGAAGAGACTGAAGAGAAGAGCAGCAGGAACAGCAAGATGTTTAGAAAAGGGGATATAACAGGAACAACTGAATTAAAAGAAGTCTGTGATGAAGCCTAACTATCACATTTTGGTCCAATAAGGAAGGAAACATTAAAGCCATGAGGTGGAGCAATTGACAATTGCCTTACATTTCAGCAGAGAACATGTATATATGTATGTTAAAATATATATATATATATATATATATATATATATATCCAGCTTTGTCATCTGGGAACTATGTGGTACCCTCAGCAAGGGAAGGAGGTTTTTAAGAATGCTAAACGTAACTGGGGATTGTCTAGGTAAACTTCTTCCACCTCAGGCAAAAGGAGGGACTAGATCACTTCTACCATCCAATCAATTTTCAAGACTTCTGCATCAAAGGCCTTTTGACTTTCTATTATTTTCTTCTGTGTAGCAGTCCATCCGCCTTGTGACAAGTCCATAGTCACTTGTTTTACCACTGTTTGTCTTCAGCACAGCCCCTCACCACTGTTCATATTATTTCCAAGACGCTACACAGTGTCCTTTCTGGGTTATTACCACACCAAGGCACTCACTATTGGAATTAATGTTATTTTGGCTAAGCAGACTTCACAGTTTCTAAAAACTCCAATGTCATCTGTGGCTTTATTGATTATGTCCTGGAGAAACAGTGTTAGAGGAAATACCTTAATGCATATGTGCACAGGGCCAGAGCCACTCAAGGAGTTAGGAAAATAATAAAAGTTGTCTCAAAAACTGGACCAAGCAATTCAGCTAGGTTTTACTATTTCTAAGCAGAGTATAATGATCAGTTCTTCTGCATGATAGGCTGCCTTCCTGTTTATAAATCCCAATTTGAAGTTTGTCTCTCTCACAATATGACTTATATCCAGTTTATAATCCACATTAACCCCAAAATTAATTCTGAAAAATGATCATAACCAACTGCCCTGCTCTGCAGTCAGCTGATACACCTGCTGTATTGTTGCACTTGCTTTTTCATCCATCTTTTCTTTAGTTTGTCAAAATCCTTTTGAAAACTAACCCTGTCTTTCAGCATACTTGCACTTCCTCCAGTTTCATATCACCTGAAAATACTGCAAGCATACATTCCCCAGAAGGGTCATAAATTAAAATATCACGTTGAACTAGACCAAAGAAGTAGCCAAGACTGCTGCAAAATCCTAATCAAGATAACTGTGTGTGTTGACAGGAAATCCTCCTCTCAAAGTCCCACATGTGGTCATCCAATCAGCTTTTGTACTGTTGTATCGATGTTTCAGCCAGACCATGTTTCCATGGCATTCTTATGAAAATGTCCTGAGAGATGGAGTCAAAATCCCTGTTAATCATTCATTGTTATCTCTAAGACTTAAGCAGCAAGTAAACTCCCAGAGTTACCCTAGGAATTGTATAACTAAGATATAAACACAGTATTTGTAGAGACTTTATAATTTCACAAAATTTTAAAAATACAGAGATAATAAAAGTCTTGTTCAGACATGCAAAAAGGAGTTAAGAGATGAGGGTTTGCCAAATGTGGCTGAATTATAGAAATACAAGTTACTACTAGGAGTAGTATGAGCTTGCCAGAAGATGTACCAAGTTATGGGTGCGTACATATTCACAGATCCCCACCAAACATGATCATAACATTAATCAAGGTGAGAAAAACACAAGTTGCCTGTATAACTAGAAGGCAAGAGAAATACTTTGTCCCACAGCTCATTCTTGGTAAGTTTTACCAATGGCATGGCACAAGGACATGGGAAAATTATAAGGCTTAAAAATATTAGGACTATCTGGAAATTCACATTTTATCCAAACTGTACTTTAGCTGTTACTCCTGCATATCTCTACATTTTGATCAGATTTTTTTAGTGTCAAGATTTGCAAGCATGCACTATCTCTGAGAGTTTAAAATAAGCTGTTTTAATGAAAAGGTAACCTGAAAGCAGGCAGTATATTGGTAAAAACAAACAAACAAACAATAAACTGTTGGTTTGAACTCTGTTTCCTTACTGACATTAAAAAACAGTCAACGTAACTTTGTAATGATGTAGAAATTTAACTTTTGTACATTTTTGTTATATCCAGAATACCAAAGATAACTGGATTTATTCACAGAACGGCTGTCATTGAATTCAGTTTTCTGGTACAATTTCCTTCCCATATAAAGACATAAAAATATGATGGGTGAAACATCAAGACTGCTTAAAGCAGAAGCTGATGTATATCCATACTGAAAGAACAGATAGATTGCAAAATGTTTATGTCTTTCACATTTTTTACTGTATTAATAAGGAAACACTGTGATTACCAATCAAAAAAGACTCAGGAGTGCTGCTTGTAAAGTGCACCATTATAAAGATTTATATCTGTATCTGGGGAGTAATATAGAGCATTGATATTTTAAGGAGCTCAGTTCAAAATCTCTTTATTCAATGAAAGCCCAAGGGAATGAAATATATTTTTCCTGGGGCAGCAGTGTGAACATCATTGTTTGTTTATGGTACAACCTGGAGAAAAAATACACTTTTCCTAAAATTATATGTGTGTCCAAAATATTTCAGAATTAATTATGGGATAATTTTCCTGTATTTAACTGAAATCCTTTACAATGTGGCGTTAGGTAGATGAAATAAATAAATAAATAAATCAGGGTACATATATTTGGTCAACTGTGAACAAGAAAATATCTGTATTTACTATATATTTTATGAACCAAAAAGTACACCTCAAAATATTTGGAGAATATGACTGCTTTGCATATATTTAAAAACACAGCCAAGAGAAAAGTGAAAACCAAGCTTCCTTCTGGGGCTCACTGACAGACTTCAGGGAATTCACCTTTCTTAAGGCACCTTGTTTTGTTGGTCTCGTTCATACATACTTTTGCCTTCTTTCTGCCAACCTTTTGCAGGACCTGAACTTTCTCTTTTTAAATCAAGAGCTGATTCCTAATGCTTACTCTCCATAGCACAGAAATATCTCTGGCCAAAATAATGCTCAGAACCAGGAGCTGGAGCATGACAGAATAACTTAACTGCAATCTTTGGTTAAGAGATGCCTTCCAACAGGTTGTGCATAATCTAATATAAAATATCACCTTTCATTCATATGATGAATCTTAAATTCATGTGCCCATTCCTCACTGCACAACGTACTGAGGTAGTGATTTGTTTATAAAATGTTTGTATTAAACACTATTGTACTTAATCTGTTAATATAGCAAACATGATAGCAGTTTGTCTTTGGTTTGGGCACCTGCCTTGACTGCAACACACCTTTTTCTGAAAGAATGAGGAAAGGACCCAAACAAATTATATTTAGAAATCACCTTCCTAAAACCTTTTCCATTATTTTAACAGTGTTTTCGTTTCTTTGGGATAGCAAAATGTCTACTCTTTCCCTGCTTCAGAAATCTTCAGTGCTTGTCAAACCAATTCTACCATTCAATTTGTTTAGGTCACATTTTGATGTGTAATCAGTCCTTTTCAGGACTGTTTTGGCACATATAAATACCTGTCATACTTTGAAAGAGAACTATTTAGCCAATATGTGAAGTTCACTAAGAGAAAAATTAATATGTGCTAATAATTTTATTCCTTTCTTCCTTCCTTTTAATTGCTGAAGTTTAATCACTTGGCCAGATAGTGGTCCTTAGGGTATGAAACATATCAAACCCATGTGTGTATAAGTGGATTTTTTTACTGTACTGTGAAAAGTAGCAACACACTGTGATCAGAATCTAAGCAAGTATAAAAATAAGAGGCATAGGAACTGACGGCATAAATACAAAGTTTATCATATAATTCCCAGATCCATGTAGCTGGTCCCCAGGAACATAAAAAAACCAACAGTACAAAGGAAAACATTTTCAGATGTACTTCCTTTTTTTTTTTTTTCTAAAGATCCTGCTGCAGAGGTTATATCTGGCAGTGGGGAGCTCTTTCTCTTATCTTCAGTTCCCACAAGAACCAAGCTTGAACATCAGAGCTCCCTAAGCCTAATAAATGAGAGTATTCTTGTCTGCTTTATCTTTTTTTTTTTTTTTTCCTAGTCATATGATGAAGAAATAAATACATGATCTTGCTTTTAAAAGAAGCTATTGTATTAAACAGAGGGTGTGAGACTAACCCATCCCTGGGGCTCTCACCTAAACCTGGGTAGCAATGTGCAGGCACAGCAACGCACAAAGGAAGGCAATTGCTCTCCTCGGAGCAATTGTTCCTGGTCCTTGCCCTGAAGCTGGAAGGAGAGTGGCCTCTCTGCAACTCACCCTTAATGCCTCCACACAGGGACAGACACAAGCTGCATTAACAGAGTCAATCTCTTGCTGATTGGGTTGCAACAGAATGGGTTGCATATCACAATCAATTTCCATAAATATTCACTTACACCTCTTTTGTCTTCATTTTCTGCAAACATCGAAGTACTTGACTCCTATTCACATGAATGCTCACAGAAAGAGAATTTTAAGCTTACATGCCTGAGTACTTGCATATAGTAAATTTTAAAATGAGTATGAAAGTCATAGGATGGGAAATGGAGTGCCTTTGCTAGAGTTTGGTAGAGAGGCATTTAAATAAACCAGGCAAGTACCTGCTGGCATCCTTCTCATCTGCCACTGTGTATGTACACGTAGTTTCATTTGGAACAGTGGGTTCACCATTGCACTTAAAACATAGCCCAGTGTATGGGGCACGGAACAAGAAACACAGCACTGAGTCTCTGCCTCCCCTAGAATAGGGAAGATACAGTTACCTGTCCCATATACTTTGAGATCTTTAGAACTATACATATATATATGAGTTTATATAATAACACAAGTAAATATTGCTTTTAATGTTCTGCACAGGAAAAGATAATAGCATTGTGGAAGAAGAATTTTCTATATTCTTCTGACTAATAAGCATGGGCTGGCAAGAAAATTGGACAGTCAAGAAAGCCAAATATTTGTCAGTGCTAGCAGTATTTTCTGGATGCTACAGTTTCTGACTGATCAACCTGAAACACTAAAAGTCAAAGTCTCAGTCCATTCAATCAGTCTCAGCTTTTCTGCTTCCTTCAGTGGGGCTGGCATTCTGTTTCTGGCTTGTATAAATTCCATCTTTATTTCCTAAAGTTTAGAAAAGTTGGATAGATGAGATTTGGACACAGGAGGTGGAATTCCAGATGGAAGAAGAGAGGTTGATCAAAATGGAAGAGACAAAAGCCAACAGAAAAACTGAGAAATGAAATATCCAAAAGATCCAATAGCTCCAGCATGGACACAGAAGGCCAAATTTGTCCTCAGCATAACTCTGCTCTTTCAGACGGGATGGATTAAGCTGGCTATTTGGTTGCTGAACAATCTCGTCTAGCATGAGAACCACTAGAAATGGAACATGAGCAATTTGCTGAGAAGAGGCTATGTCTGCTCTGAGCTGTAACTGATTCCACAGACTCCACATAACGGAAACCCACATCAGCATGTGGCAGTTTATTTCATACTAAGCCAGCCAACATATTTTCTCTCTGAACCACGTACATGTCTGTTGCAAGGAGTAAGGACACCTGAGGGTTCTGACCTTAAAATTAGATCTGCTACTCTTGCAAAAACCCACCCTCACAGCCATATCCTCCTTATTTACAGCCCAGGTGTCACTGCATCTCTGGGCTTTGCATACTGTTCAGTCCTCAACAGTGTAAGCACAATTTGAAACAGTGAATTTGCAGGAATGCTAGGGCACCTAATTCCTCTCCTTCTTCAGAATATCTCCAAGGACTTAGGCAGAAGCACTGTGCAGATCAATAATTTGACAGTACAAACAGATGGAAACTTTCTCTTTTGGGAAAGGCAAAGTCAATTGAGACAGGAATATTTTTATAAGATATTCCAGTCCAGCATTTGCATTTTCAAACTGGTATGTAACTCCTGAACCAGAATCCATTGAAGTCACTGTAAAGACTCCCCCAGAGTTTGGGAGCAGTCACTCAAAGTTTTCAGATCTTGCTGAACATTGATCTGAATCTCCAATACAAAACTAAAATCTAGGATGCCACTCCTAAAGCCTTTTGCTTTACGCGTATGCCCACAGTGCCATAGCCCAAAAGTCCCTAGGCATATTTGCTGGATTTTGCAAGGCACCTGATGTCCTAAAGAAGCAGACATTTCACTTCCAGTCACCCCAGCAAACCCAGCAGTAGCACTTCAAACACTTTCAGTATGGGATGTTTTGGAAAGGAGGGGGCGACTCTCTCTGTCAGTGAATATAATCAATAATAGCAGCACTCATTTTCTGAATGCTGTCGGAGTATGCATGTTTAACTTACGACCAGTTTTAGAGAAATGCAGAGAGTATTGTACTTTTTAAAAAGGGAGCAATGCAGACTTTGAGACAGGTGCCGTGGAGGAAACCATGAGCCATTTCCTGGCCTTTGGCCACACTGGGTGTGAGAATCCCTGTCCCACTGCCACCTTCAGCTCTACAGCTGTCTTTGATTCCAGCTACAGTTTGATGCTAAATACAGTAAATATCTGGGAATAGTAAACATTTGCCTGTAAGACAAGGGAAAAAAAAAAAAAAAAGAAAAAAAAAAGAAAAAAAAATTAGCAAAGAACCCTTAATGAGAACCATGGGACATGTTACAACTCTGCTGAGGATGAATGTGCTTTGCAAAGTCATTTGCATATTGTCACTCCTCCCAGTGTGGCTATTCCCTTAACCTCTTTTTAGATTGCAAATATGTTAGGGCTGTACAAAATTTCATTGAGGCTCATCCCAAATTGAGGATAAAATGATCAATGACTAAAACATGACTCAGACAAAGGAGACTTAGGGCCTGATTTTCTTCCATCTTTTAGTAAATTTATGCCTATGTAGCTCTTTCACTGTCTTTTCTCGTGGTGCTTGCTGTACGAATGTAAGTGAAAGGAGAAGCACACTCTTACAGCTTTGAAATCATCCCATATAAGAAGTCAAAACCCAGGAGTATGTGCTCGTTTAGTCAATAGATGAATCTGATACTTAGGTTAGCTAATAAGCTATATAAAGCTGTTTTAACTTTATGCCTGTATAAACTTCATGCAAAGCATTTTGAAGTTACTGTATACGTTTCAATTCCCATTCATGGTGTTAGTGGAATGAAGGGGACTGGAACTGGCAGTGATAAAGATGTAACTCATTCTACTCAATATGCCTAATAATCACAAAAATCACACCTCACTCTCCTGACTGTGACTCATAAAGAACACACAAGTATAAACGGAGGACTGTACCCTTTAAAGGAACATTGAAAAAATTAATGGTACATATAAATAGTGACAACATCACATACTTTCCTAAAGCAATTTACATAATTTACTTGGCAAGAATAATTAGGATCATTAGGGCAAGAGGATTTGAATTTGAGGACACCATACAAAAAAAACTTTTGAAATGGGTACCATGTTGTTGATAAGTGGAAAGGCTCACTCTGCTTTAAGCAGCTGTTCTTCAAAGGTTGTGAGAGGTTTTCAAAAAAGCTGCCTTGAGCTAAGGGAGCCCAATTTGTTTAGTTTCCCAAAAGAGCCAAGGAGAAGAGGATGACTTTAGACACTGAGTCAGGGCAGGTAGGTCTCTGAGATGTTCACAGGAGGCACTGGCAACATGAAGAGCCTAGAAAATGGAGTCTCTAAAGCTAGTGTTAGTGAAAAGCCCACACTGACTAACATACAAGGGTTAACTAGAGAAAGGTGATATGTAGGCAGTTTTACACAAATCTATCAGCACTACAGCATGCACTGAGTGACCTCCTGGTTCCAGGGAAGCCCGAGGAAAAACTTTTACTAATTTCACAATGCTATTTCCTGCGATACATTCCAAGCTCTACTGCTAAGTATATCTTAAATGGATAAATACTGTTCTTAGGCCACATCCTCTCCATGTTAGCAGAGGAAATGTACTCTCATTCCTTTGTCCAGAAGCACAATGTAACTTAATGGTTTTCTGATGATCAAAATTCTTAGCTTCTTGGTGGTGGGACTAGTGACACTCTGCCATTCTTGTTAAAACCTCTTTTTATTGTCAAATGAAATACAACAAGTTGTCACTGCTAAAAATTACCTTAATGTCCATCACAAGTAGAGTTATTTTGCTGCACATCTTGAAGTATTCTGGGAAATCAATTGGTAATTAGGGAAAGATGTCTGTTAATATAACTATAATATAATTTCTGCAGTGCACTGAATGAAACTGAAAAGCAGTCCTTTTAGATTTTTGCAGACTTCAATTTCTCAGTCTTTTTTTATAGGAAACACCTTTTGTCAATAATCCTAATTGCAAGTATTTGTTTTAGGCTCCTCCCACTCCCTGATATGTAGTTTGTTTGAAAAGTAGCTCTATATTTTGCATTGAAGCTTCTTGCACTCTGGCTTTTGGTATGTCTCCTTGAGTAGGTAAACATGACAGAACAAAAGTGCCTGGAAATGCAAACAGTCCCTGAATTATTATGCCTATTACTTTTTATTAGTAGTAAAAACAAAAAGAAGCAAGGAACAGTTCTATTTATGCAGAGCAGTTAGAACATAAATAATAATAAAATGTTAAAACTATAAAACTACTTATGCCATATTAATTTAATTCTAATAAAAAGTAGGCTTAGGTCTTGCCTCCATGACAGCAAATGTGGTGCAGCTTTGCTTTCATCCAATATTTATACTAAAAAACATTTTGGTTTAGGAAATAAACTAGTGATAAAAAATTACAGTCTCAGAATATTGGGCTTTGACTAGTCCCCTGCTGCCCTTTATATTATGTTTCAGTAAAATACAGTACATCTTGCTGTTTTATTTCATTGTTTGTGGCCCATGCAAAATCCTATTGTCCAGCTGCCCAACGTAAATGAACAACAAATCAGAACAACCAGAAAAGCACAGTGACTGATTCAACTAGGTCAGAATTTTTGCCTGCACTGTCAGAAATATGACTTTATTCAGATTTTCAGTACATGTTTACATCACCTTGAATGGCACTGAGGAAGCCTGCTGATGGAGTGTTTCATTTTTACTAGCTACAGACAAGCAAATTGTGCCAGCTCTCCTTAGCACATATTATCAAGTTTTTTCATTCTGTTTATTTATTTATTTATTTATTTTTTTCCAAATTAGCAGGGTGATCCTGCATGGGATTAAGCAGCATGTAAGTGAGTGAGGAGAAGAACTACAGTTCAGAACAGACATTCTAGGTAGATGAGTTCTTCTGATACCCACTGTCAGATCAAGGCATTCTCACTGCAGCTCAGGGGCACCCCAAAACAAAGGGTCCTTTCCATCAGATACCTAACTGCTACACAAATTTTGAAGTCCCCCCGCGCGCCCCCCCCCCCCCCCCCCCCGCAGTATTTTGCTATTGACTCAAGTCTTCCTGGCCTGTGTGACCTGTTCCTGAGCTAGAAAATTCCAGAGAATGGACAAGCAAACTGTGGAGGTATACAGAACTGAGCATACAGATTGCTGTTGTTTCTCATGTGCTTTCTTGAGAGTACAACTGTGAAGAGCCTAGAAGATGGGACACCTTTGGACTAGGTTTCTATGGCTGTTTTTGTTCAGTTTGGTTAGAATTAATTGTCTCACCAGATAATATGATACAGTCACAGCGAGTAGACTTCCCTCCTTACAGAATTGTCTTGGAGAACATCATAATTTAGACTTACATCTTAATAATGTTGTCAACTCAGATCTTTAAAAAAATTACTTTACAAGTTCAAGAACTAATAAAACCAATTTCTATATGTTTATTTGTATTTTATTTTATTTTATTTTATTTTTATTTTTTTCTCTCAGATCTTCTTCCAGCACCAGAACAACCAGAATTAGGTTCTCTTATGTCCCCTGTGATACTTCCTACCAGGCAAAAGTCAACATTTTTTCTGGTTCTGTGTATCTATCTGCTGCCAAACAGAAAAATGACCGAGTTTTACCTTTCTTGACTTTCAGTTCAGTGCAATCATTCAGCTGAGGTCTCTCTCTGGTACCAAGACAATTTCCATGAAACTTTATAAATGCAATATTATTTGAGATCTACCCTTCTATCAAATTTGTTTGAAACTGGCAGCAAGCTCATAGGTCATTAGGAGGCTACTGATACACAGACAGAGCAATTTCATTATTCCATTAGCTGGAACCGTGTAATCAAACCCTCTGTACAACCATGTGACTTGTTTACAGATCATAAGACTTTAGAAAATAATAGGCAATGGGTTCTTTCCAGTTGCAACATGGGTTGTAACTAAAGACAGAAGACACTGAAAATAAATTAAAAGGAACAGATAAAATGGCAAAGTATTTCAGTCTTTTGGCACTAGCTTTAGAAGATACAGGAACTACCAATCAAAAAAGATTTTTACAAGAATACAAAAAGCTGGTTTGGCTTAAGCAGCAAAGTATAAAATAAGTTTGGAAGTTATATGTGTATATATACACATAGTTCTATACATAGAGTTATAAATAGACTTAAAACTGAAAAAAAAAATCAAGAAAAATAGAAAATGGGTTAAACTCTGTCAAGTTTCTTAAAGTCACAGGTTTAAAGGAAGTTTGTCAAATTATGGATTACCCATTCCTGATATTAGGCAATGAAAAATGACAATTCTGATGGATTTTTAAATAATTCTCCAAGGGAGACTTCAGAGAACTACAGCTTCAAATTCTGATGTTGTTAGGGTCTAAGCTGGTAAAATCAATAATAAATAATATGGGCAGTAGTGGTGTAAATAAATACAGCTTCTGTAAAGGGAAATCATACCTCATAAATCCATTAAAATGCTGTGATGAGTGTTAAGAGTCATTCAGCTGATAAAGTTTGTTTTGATTTAAAGCAAAGGTTTTGGCAAGATCCTTCACCAAAAGCTTTTAAGTACATTAAGTCAATGTGGGATAAGTCTTAAAGCCCTTCAATGACTTAATAACTAGTAAAAAGACATGAAACAAAGAGTTAATGTAAAGTGGAGTTTTCCTTTTGGAGGAAGGTTACCAGTTCCCCAGGGATCTGTGCACAGAACTGTGTGCTACAGCTTATTAAAAAATAATCTGGAAGTGAATTGTGAGTTCAAACTGATGACACAAAGCTTTTCAATATCCACAGAACTAAACCTGAGCAAAGAGTTACAGAAGAAACTTTCAGTGCAGAGGAACTGCACAGCAAAGTAACAGTGAAGTTAAGCACTGATCAGTACAAAGTAGTGAACCAGCAGGAAAATAAAAATGAAAATCCTAACTATGCAGACAGAAGCATAGGTTCTTCACTAGTATTAATACTGGGAAAGATTTCTTGGAGTCATTTAGAACAATATGCCAAAAATACCTGTTCAACATTCAGCAACACTCAAAAAGGCCAGTAAATATTAGAAACTATTAGGAAAGAAGCAGAGAAGAAAATGGGAACATTTTACCACTGCCTGGTTCCCCTATAATTTCAAACACTGCACATATTGAATATTTTAAGCAGCCATCTCAAAAAGGTTACAATAGATTGAGAAAAGACATTGTGTATAGTGACAAAGATGATCCAAGGTACGGAGTGTATGCCATAAGAGGAGTGATTAGATAGACTAGGATTCCCTAGCTTGGAAAAAGAAATTACTGAGAGGAAGATCAATAGAAGATCATGAGCAGTGTAGGAAAGGTGAACAGGGAAAGGTCATTCACAATTTTTCATAAAATCCAAAATAGCTGGCACTGAATGAATATATCAAGCAGAGGTTGTAAAACAGAAAATGTGACGTGCTTTCCTGTGCTTAGTTCACTGTAGAATATAATGATGAAAACACAAATATGTTCAAAAAACACCTGGAAAATTAATTGAAGAAAAGTCCATCATGGAGAGGAAATATTCTGTAAAACTCACTAAATCTCAGGCTGAGCTTCCCTTCTTTACTGTTCTTCATCACACTTCCACTCCTGGCTATAACCAGAGCCAGGGTACTGGCTCTACATACACTATTATCTTTATGCTAAGTGGGGGGCCCGCGCCCCGGCGCCAAAACAAAACAAAACAAAACAAACTTAGAAAACAAATGCAGGACCCCTGAATGTCTCGAGACACCCACTTATTTTCTCATTACGTGGGGACAACCCACAGCACCATCTTCTCCTCACCTCCTAGTTAACACCTAGAAAAGTAGCAGCATTTTTACCCATGATGGAGACAATTGTGCATGCTGGTACTAACCAGAACATATGTCTTTATCAGACACCGATCTTCACAAAACTTGTAGGGACACACTTGGCTTAAAACTTCTGATCTCTGATCATGCCTGCCAAAGAATTCAAGGACCACATTAGCAAAGAAATACTGACAAAGTTATGAAACCATTCAAAATAGGTGGGGGATGTTTAAAAAGCAAATTAATTTACACTTCTGCATGGCTTTAAAGAGTAGAGCATCAGCCATCCCATTTAGAAGTCCACCTCTGGTCCTGAGCAGAAATCTCCTCCGTGGTCATAAGAATCCAGCCCAAAGCCCATTTTGCCACAGAGAACTTTCCTGTCCATCTAGTTCAGACCACTGCATGGTGAAATGTGTGAGGTTTTTGCTCTGCACATATGTAAATTGATACAACCATGTTTTGCCAGCTTTCTAATGTCAGAAGTTTGTGCACTTCCTGACATTAGCAAAGATGAGTGAGGTTCTTACTCTGAAACACAAATGCACTGATTAGTTACTGAGCGGCTTAAGGTAATGTGCAGGTAACTGCTTCAGCAGCATTGCTGACAGACAGCAGTAAGCCCATTAGCTATAAATTCATCCCCATCATATATTCCTTGGGGATGAAAACAAGCAAACAAACAAAAACAAACAAACAAACAAACAAACAAAAAACACCATTCAAAATCTGCAACCCTGAGGCTTCTTTTTGTAACACTAGTGATGGTTCTGCCTTTTTTCTTGTAGTGTAGGTATACATAGCATTGTTTTCATGACATGGTGGGAATTCCCAAGTTCCAGGTAATCCTATTTTCCTTTATCTGTCCCTTTTTATTTCTGCAAGTCCTTGGGGATTCTGACATTACTTTCTAACAATGTAGATATCCTGGTTTTCAGTTTTCAGCTGAGCAAAATGGCAGCAGATGAAAACCCATGCTTGATTAGTTAGTGCTGTTCTGTAATTTAAGAGTGCTAAATAGAGATGAGATTGACTACAGCCTTCGGGAATTGAAACTCCTCAGTATTTCAGTTGTGGTTTTCTACCAACCTGCTGGATAATAGGATCAGTAGTGATGCATCTACAACTATATTTCAAAGCTTGAACAGTGTAAATTCCTGTCAACTATCCTATATCTAGCATCAAACATTCAAGAGCTGTGTTGAAGTATGTAGATTGGATATGTGGTCACCTCTCTCTCTTTAATATGTCTGATATTGCTTTTTTCCTTTCCTTTCCTTTCCTTTCCTTTCCTTTCCTTTCCTTTCCTT
>CM021766.1:37587905-37621980 GCA_011076525.1 Nettapus auritus | reverse complement strand
TTTTTTTTTTTTTCTTTTTTTTTTTTTTTTTCTGGTATTGTTTAATCAAATGTTCCTAAAAATCTAGGTCCAAGTCCTCAGCTGGTGTAAATTGCTATAACTCAGTTTATGGCAGTGGCGCAACGCCATTTTACAACAGCTGATGTTCTGACCCCTGTTTTCCAGGCATGAACAGTCAGCCACAATGCAGCAGCATACATGGCCCACAGTGTTTTCTCATTCAGCACATGTGTAAGTGGGAAAAGTGAGGCAGGTCAGAAGGAATACCTCAATTATTGACACACATAAACAGTTCTGAATATCTCAAACTTCCTCATGCCCAAAACCAAAATCGTGTTCCTCAGTGTGTCTTCATTAAGGTGCAATTTAACAGATTTAACCATGAGGATGACAAAAGCAGTTAGGATTGCTGTTGTGCAGATAACATGCAGCTTTGCACTCGTTGGGTTATGGAGAATATTTTGGACTTGAACTGGACTGGGTACCTTGAGTTTGACTGCAGTGGGAATGAGGTAGCAGAGGCAGAGACATGGTGGACTATTCTGCCCTCTGTTTTCCCCAGGGAGGTGGCCTCTGGTTGACTCCACCATGATTCCCACACCTATCTGCCTCTACCACAATTGACCTGCAGCTTTGTGAGCAGCCGCTGTTGAAGCAACAAACATGCTTTGGGAATATTTGTCCCTTACAGGTGACATTACCTCATCCTGCCATTGTCAGCAAGCCTTCACTTGTGGGCAGACTCAAGGGCGAAGCACCTACAGCTGAGCCAGGCCTTGCTGCTGCCCAGACTTCACTCAACACTGCATATGTGCTTAGTGCCAGCAAATATACCCTGAGTCTTCAGATGTTGTTCCCATCTATCTCCCCGGTGTGGGACCAGTTTTACAGCATGAGCAAAGCAGCATTTCCTCCACTCACACTCTGAGCTAAGCAATGAGTTTTGTCCATGTTTCTTGCTAAGGTAATAGATTAGTAAGTGTGAAATTTGTGATCAATGTAGGGTTGTGCAAACAAACTACCTTCTATTGTGCCTCAGACACATTTTCCAGAACAATCTGACAATGTTGAACTTATGGTGGGACAAAGGGACAAGGAATTATATTGAATTGGGCACATTAAATACACATAATCATTTTGGTTTAAATTGAAGTTTCACTAGGTGAAATTCACCCCACTGTATTTAATGGAAATTTTATCACTGGTTTCTTGGATATCATCTTTGATTTTTTGTTGAAATGTTATATTGTATATAAACATATATGCACAATCAACTATATCTACATTATTATAAAAAAGAGATATCATTAGATCTATGAATTGGCCCTGAAATGGGTTACATTTCTTATTACATTCCTTGTAATTGTGCATTAGCACAGAATTACATTTTATAATTTGATGAACTGATGTAAATGCGTTGCTATTGAATCAACGTTCCTTCTGTGTGGGTGTGACCCAGGGTTTCTGTGTGCAAAGTTCAGCACGCCTTCCAGGCTGTGTGATACTGTCACTTGCACAGATAGGTGGTGGCAAAGGAAAAGAAGGTGGCAAATGAAAAGGACTTACTATATTTATGTAAAAGAACCCATTTTAAAAAATCACATTTACATCCAGTTGAAACCCAGGTCATCTCCAAAGAGCTGGTTCAGTATCTTTGCCACTCTTAGTTTTGATAAATGAACTTCAACAAGTCTGAGAAAAACATAGGTTCCTACTTTGGCGTTTTCAAGGTAAATGGAGTTGCTTTCCATCAGCAGATGCACTTTTTAAAGGGAACTTTAGAGTAATGCTTTACAAAAGCTATAAATTGTAATACTGTATAGGAAAACAAACAAATAGCAAAGCATATTTCAAAGTCATGGTACACAGATTCCTATATCTTTATGCATTAAGAGTAGTTATATGATAGGATAGTCATCTCCAGACAAAATTCATAGAATTCTATCATCTCCTGTCCACCAGGTCAGGTATCGTCACTGAACATGTAAGAGCCAGTGTATTGTTCATCTTTCACGAACACGCATGAAAATCTTATCAATGTTATAGTTTATAAATGTCTGGTTTTTTGTTTTTTTTGTTTTTTTTTTTTGGTGGTGGTTTCCTACACCAACCAAAAGCAAAGTATGCAGTATTAGAGAGCTGCTACTACAGTCAATGGTTAAGACATTCAAGATAAGATACGAAACTATGAAAACCATGTTGGAGTTGGTTCTCTTTGGAGCTCCTGAGTCAAATCTTTCTCTCTTTTACACCCAGAGAATATCCATTATATTCAGCGAGCCGAATGTAGACCAGGAATTGCAGAAAATAATATTGACTTGGTAAATCTGAGCTAATTTTAGACAAGAATATTAGATACCTTAAGTAACTTAATTTGGAGATGCCCTTCTCTTGTCTCCAGTCTTACCTGAAAAGATTGTCAGGAGATTCACACTCAGTAAGCCACTAGATTAACATCTAAAATACATTGAATAAGGTAGTGTTTTCCTAAAAAGCAAAGCTGCAGCAACATGCTCCATTATGAATTATATTATTTTGATACATTTATTTGTCTAGGTCTAGCTTCTCTGCACTGCTCTGTGCAAAATCAAAACCTAAATATTTAGCTACACTACTTTCGATGGCATTTTGCTTATGATTACTTTCTGCTCTCACTTGCCCAGCCATAAATATCCTTTTTTTCTCTTTTCCAAGTTAGTTATATAAATACATGCCGTATATTTCAACTCATCATTTCAGAACTTATAGTCCTTGTGTAGTCCCTAAATATTCAATCAAATCCTTTCATTGACACTTGTTCAATAGTATTTATTCCTTTTATTCCAGGCATAGGGTCTCTGCTTGCAGACATTCTTCAATGCTCTCATTAATGCCCAAGTTTTTAGTACATACCTCTATGAACATAAGACTGGCATTTGCAAAATGCTAATGTTCATACTTAGGAGGAGTTCTTTTAACACTGCTCTAAAATTGGGAGTGATTTGATCACTTAGTAAAGACATGTTGAGGAGGTCCTGTGACTCGCTTGCCCCATTTGCTTTTACTGCAGCACTAGCTGGGACGTTTGAGCTGTTGTTTTGTTGTTTCTTTTGCTTGGTTGGGTGGTTTGTTGCCATCTTTGCTGACAGGCTCAGTGTGGCAAGCTGTCATGTTTCAACCATGGGTAGCTGGTAGAGCTCACATGCACATTTACTGAAAGACTGTTCCAGTCCTTATATTTTCATGTATGCTACCACTCCCATCCTCCCTTTAGTGGCTACTGATGCTGTTAAAAGCTAAATATGAGTTTTGTCTGTAACCTGTTTCAGAGGTCAGCAGTCGTCCCAGCATCCTTTTAATACACAGACCTCTGCTCCACCCTCATGCTGTGGGCCTTGGGGAGCTCAGGTGGACTCTCAAGCAGGATCTGTGGTCTTCATGGCGGGGGGACTTTTGTGCTCTGCTCACTCCCTCTACACACAAGGCTGGCAGGAGGACACACTCGCCTTCCACCTTCCCCACCTCAGCCAGTGAAGCTTGCCCAGGGGACCATTTCCACCCACTTTATAGCCCTTTTCTCTGCCATACAGGAGGAGGAGCATTAGTGTACCTGATGATCAGTCTTATTAGGTCATGCACAGCATTTTGCCATAAAAAGGAAACCAACCCCTACCACCTGGCAAATAGCTCAGCACACTGTGCAGTATAGCACCCTACAATTCAGGTACAATGATGCTACCTTCAGTATCAGTCCTGATTATTATCTCCATGAGGAATTATTCCATTTCCTCAAGAAATAAAAATTACCCTAACCTTCAGCCACAGCATTAGGGAATCAGTCATATATTTTTGCCTTCACATTTCTGAGAATACATTGAGGAAGAAATAAAAAATTAAAAATATTAGATATTGCCTTTTGACTTGACTGCTAACACAATAAAGCAGCATTGTAAACTGAATCATGGAAGTCTGCAGTCTTCATTGCTCCCTTTGCTGGTATTACTTCATGGATATTGGAGCCCTTAGGGAAACTGGAATATGAATAAAGATTTTTTTTTTTTTTTTTTTAAATCAGCCGTTTTTTCTTGGTTCTGTTTCTAAAAATAATGCAGTTTGCAAAAAAAAACAGAAGGTTTGGTTTATAACACAAACAAAATTGTTACATTCTGAATGGGTTGTAAGTACCTGATTCTTTGCCTTTTTACTCATCCCTCCTAAAAAAATAAATAAATAAAAAAAAAAAATCTGCAAATCCATTTGCTAACCAGCTGCACCTCTGTACTGAACAGATAACAACCTGTGCAAGCCAGGCTTTGCTGTGAATCGGTGCTGATAGGCCTGAATCTCATAGCTTTTTTTAAATGCTAATGACAAGAAACATTTCCTAAGCCAAAACGCTCTTGTAGATCTGTCTACTTCTATTATGACTGATATTTGCTTGTAAGTACATAGAACACTTGTTCACTGTGCCTTATCTGCTATGGTGCAGCATGCTGACCTACATACCATTCAGCACAATATGATGCACAAACATCTTCTATATAATTTTTCATTTTCGACTTAAAAACAGTAGAGGCAAAATAGGATTGCTGCAAATCTAACAAAGAGATGGCATTATTTCCAAATAAAAATGTGCATTTTCCCAAAGAATTTATTTGTCTAGCAGCATGAAGTTCATACATAGCAATGCTTAAAAAGGGTGTTGAATTGCGATTAGGAAGGAAGGACTTAGGAAGAAGAACAAACCACATCTTTTCTACTTACATAGAATAATTAAGCTAACTTATTTCTCATCACAATTAAAAGTTCAGCCTTTCTGAACCATGTTTTCGCAATGTCACTAAATGTTGCTGATATAAGAATGCTGAAATAAGTGTGATAATAACAATAAAGAATGATGGATAGAAAAGGATACAGTAGCTAAGGGAACAAAAGTGATAGTCTATTACCTGGCATTGTCAAGCTAAACAGAACTACAGTATTCATGATTTTTGCTCTGATGCCTGCTATGTTCTATAAGCCCAGCCTTTATGATGATACTTGTCTCCTGAAAGAAATAATTAATACGTCAGTTTTTATTGTAAATAAATATATGTCTATCCAGTGGCCAGACATTATTCATATTGAGTAACAGAAGCACAGACACAAATATATCAAAAGCTTGTAAAGGAAAATGTACTTTAAGAGCTAAATTTTAAGAGCAAAACAGAGTCTCCATCAATTCAGAACATTCCTAATCAACTTATATTCTGAAATGTTAAAGAAGGGCAGAAAAAAACAGTCTTCCCAAACAAAAGAAAAAAATAAATGCTTTGCCTTAGCTGGATATAATAGTCCTAATTCTAAAATGTGTATAACTATAAATGACTTCTACATAGAAAAATAGTGTAAATAAACCTAAATTAAAGACATTTTTATAACAATCTGTTTTATACATGCACTGAATTGAGATATATTTATTGCCCTGTTATTACCTCTAGCTGAAAAAAAGCAAACAGTATACAAATTAGAGGAAGCATGAATGTTTAATCCTATAAGAATTTTAAATGAATGACAAAACATGTATCTACTATTTATTAGTTTTCTAAGAAAATACTAATTTTCATATCCATAGACACTATGATTTCATTCTTTCCAGTGAAACGTGGTAGAGGAATCAGCTTGAGGTTTTAAACTGTAAAAATGAACATAATTCATAGACCAATTCACATGCCATTGAGGTCAACAGAAGGGTTTTCACTGATGCTACGAAGCCCTCGGCCAGCCTGCTGGCTGTATTATCTTGGGTTGTTTCTCTGTTGTTGTATTTTAGAACCAGTGAATGGTAAGATAAAGACAAATATTTGGTAACATTCAGCTCTTAGTTTTTTTGTTTGTTTGTTTGTTTGTTTGTTAATTGTAAAAATGTAAACTTATCCATAAAACAGCAGTGTCTGGATTGATTAGAAATGACTGGTATTTTTTTTTCTTTTATTTATGACACTAAGTGTCTTCATATACACCCTCTGAAGGCACCATCTAACACACCAGCCACTGAGTTCACTTCTACTAAAGTGACAAGCAATGTCTTGACTCAGGTTGCTTATGTATCATTAATGATGATAACATCTTTGCAATCCACAAGTAGCTTTATGAGTCTACCATACAAATGGTTTGCAGTGATGTGGCTTCCAGAAACAGATTGTTACAGACACTGATACAGCTTCTGGTATCACCCTACTACCCATGCTGCTTTTAGTACATTTAACTCTAGGGATAAGGTGGATTTTCCATTCAGGTATCAGAAGAGTGTTCCAGGTTCCTTTTGCAACTTTGTAATATCTGTCATAAAAACTTTGGGCTAGATCTACTATTCTTATTCACTTAAATGCCTATTGTGCTCAGTAGTTACTAGCTCTGTGATATTAATTGAAGCAAAGACCAGAAATCAGACATAATTATGCCAGACCCATGAGCTACATGTTTTCTATTGAAACCACTGTCTATTAGCCTAGCTCTAAACCAGGTTCAAAGCATTCACTGTGCTCAAGAGCCAGGCTTGGGAGCTCTAATGGATCGGACTCCAATACATTAATGTTGTGGGTTCCCAAACCAACGCACAAGGCGAGCGTGGACTTCACCTAGGATGAAGTGCTCCATGCAATATTTTGGCTGGAGTGTTTCCACACATGCATGCTTACAGCCTTGGCCTGTGGTGGCACGAGTGCATATCTGCATGCAAACACCACAAACAGTAGGCAAATGTGGTCTGCAAGTACCTCAGTGACCTTGTAGCCACCGAGACAATTTTCATGATCAAGAATAATATTAATCATAAAGACCTCTGCTTTCTTAGTATATTATCTGAGATCACTATGTTCTGGCAGTTGGCACCTGGAATTGTTTTCCAAGCACAACAAGGTTTGCATGGCTTTTATTTATTTTTGTTTGTTTGTTTCTGGAAGGAATAACATAGAAGAATTCTCTAAGATATATATTGCTGAAGTTCTTTCTCACAAAGAATTTGCTGGCGCCTTTTAAACACACATGTATCTGAAACAGGAGCTACTGTGATGCACCTTTAACAGAAGAGAAGAGCTTGTAAGGGTTTTGTGCCTTATGCAAAGTCTAATGGGAAATCTGTAAAGGAATACTAGAATAAATTTCAAATCTTTTCTCCCTTCATCCTTGTTTAGATAAGTGCATAATACAGATTATTTCTTTTTGAGATATAACTCTTAAAAAAAAAAAAAAAAGTATTTTCCCCAAATTTGTAAAGGACTCACTTCTCACCCTCTCACATGAATATGTGAAAGAAAATATTGCCATTCTGAATACTGAATCTTTTTTATTCCATTGACAGCATTTGTCATTGACCAAATAAACCAAGTCTTCTAACACAACATAGGAAACACAAGCTAGAGTCTGCATATTAATTAGCCTTCCTGACCTGAATAGACTATTACCTAGGGCCCTGGCCTTCATTTCCTGAGCACCCTGAACTCCAATGCAACGAATAAAATGAAAGGCAAGGCCCTTATTTTGAATTACATCATATGAAAATATTGCTCTTGCCTATGAGATGGGATTTCTGAAAATACCATGGAGAGTTTCTGCCACTGCACAAAGAATTGTTTTTTGTTTGTTTGTTTCTAGATGAGGTCCTGTGTCCACCGAAATGACTGTCACCTAATACTTCATATCAATACTTAATATCATCCTATGGAACAATACTGAATGTATGGTTAGGGCTCCTATCTTTTTGACCAAATATATGTATAACTTAAAGCTGTTCTCTATTTTAATAAAAGAAAATGAGGTAATACTATAAAAATAGCTTCCTTTGATCCTAGGAGCACTTTACTGCAAGATTTGCAAGCCAAGTGGAATGAAAAACTTTTAAATAAAAAATTAATGCAAAAAAGCAAAGCTGGGAGATAGCTAGATTTAAGAAATATTGCCTTTTTTTTTTTTTTTTTTTTTTTTTTTTTTTTTTTTTTTTTTACTCAGAGCTTCTGCAAAAAATATTTTTGTTTTAAAAAAATATGATTCCCCTTTCAACTCATTCCAGACACAATTTTACAGGTAGGCTCTGTGACTCATTATATTCAGCTTTGAAGATGCACCATAACATAAAGTATTACAATTATCATATACTCTAAAAGCCTGTTTGGAATCTAACTCAGTAAACTTTATTAATCATCTGAAAATGGAGGTAAATTCACACATGTTGTTTAATTGGGAAGTACAGGAAGCAGAGAAAATCATAGTGACTGAAGAGGAAAGCAGTTTCTCATGTTTTAATTTAGGGGAAAAGAAGAAAATAAAGTTAATAAATCTGGCTAATAATTATTTGAATTTTGCCTCTCAGAATTATGGTGGTTTTTTTATAGTTTTGTTTTGTTTTTTGTTTTTCTGTAATGCACTATTTACACACATACATCATTATGTAAGTAAAATGGACATCTGAAAATGATTCAACTCTTTTAAAATTACGGAAATGTCTTTTTGAACTTTGCGTCAGGCATTAAGCAATAAATATAGACCTCCTGCCCCAGGAATGTGCTGAACATAACAGTGGGTGCAGAAGCAACAAGTTAGGCAGTACTTGACTGAACTGTGCTTCATAGCAAGAGAGAAAAAGAGTACTTTAAAACTGCATGTTAAGAAGTTTTTAATTTTACAGGAGGAACTAATAGGGAAAGATAGTAGCAAAAAGGAGAGGGATTCAGAAAGACCTATAGTGTTCTATGGCATGGAGACATCAGATAATAAAAGAAAGATAAAAATGAAATGCATGTATGCATCATGTTGGCTTAAATAAAAACTAAGTGAGGAAGAAGAGGACGTGTAAATATTTGAAAGGCAACTGTGGCCATATAGCAATGAAGAGTCTCATAAGAAGCTGTGCAAACCCTGTCACTTGTGACATTTAAAATGAGACTGTCCGTGGATCTAGAAAATGCACTCTGGAGAATAATTTAATATTACAGGGAGGCACATTAACAGACCAGCAAGGTCTCTTCCATTCCCTATTTATGTGATAAATCTATTGTAAAAACACTTAAACCATAAAAATTTGTATCTTTCCAAAATGTACACGGAGAGGTCCTGTTTGGGAAGACGCTGGGCAGCTTTTTGGAGGACATTGGTAACCTGTGCTTCCAATAGAGTCGTGCCAAGTCAACAACTAGCTTCAAATTACAAAAGAAAGAAAGAAAAAAAAAAAAAAAATCAAAGAAAAGAGATTATCTGCCAGTATGCCATGAGCAGAAACCCATTAAAACTATGAGGACATTTGCCTTTAAATGGATGGATATCATTATGCATGCAAAAGTGCCCAAAAATAAAAAGGCAGAGTGGCTGCATTTGGAGGAAACAGTTGAGCAGCAGCAACCATTACCTTAGCAATTGCAGCACACGGGCTCTCTGCTCTGCAGTCTAAAATGAGGACATTCCCTGTGCTGTGTGATTTACTTTGAGCATGCCTTAATCTTCTTTTTCCTCAGGTAAAATGTCAATGAAAAGTGTCCCCAGTGTTTTCCCTAATCTTGTCAGGAGCCACTTTGTTTCCACAAGAAAAGCCCTTGTGCTGTGTTAATGCTGCACAAAAACTAGCCCGAAAGGAGCTGGTATCATATGAGAAGCTCATGCCAGGCAAGGATCACACTGGACTGCCGCAGTGTGAAGGACAGATCCAAATCAGCCTTTCCACAGCCTGAGCAATAATGTGTGCTAGCCGAGGGCCAGCATGCAGGCTGCAATGCTTCTCTATTGCACTGGGAAGGTACCCGAGAGAAGGAGGCTGGCTGAGTGAAACTGAGTGGAGACAATAGGATTTGGCCCCTAGTTTAGGTGTTAGAGATTCTCCACAATTTAGAAGCCTTGTCTTACCTAAGTAACCTTGACATTGGAGGGACAGATGGATGGATGGACAGAGAGACAGCTAGATGATTTTTTTTTAAGATATGGCATAATGTTGAATCTCGAATTAAACAAATATATACAACCAAATATATATTTATTACCCCTGTTACTTGACCACACCCCCATGTATTTATTGCCCCATTTGTAACTACTAGACTGTGAAAAACAGTCTCTGTCCTAGCAAAGCATAATATATATAGAAGCATAATATGCATAGAAGACAGAGTTCTTTCATTTGGAGTCAAAAAGTATGAAATAACAGATCTGAACTGAGATCAAAGAAAATGGAAAATGCTTCCTCTCTACAGTTAAGAGCCTTTTCCCCCATTTGTGCATTAAGCTTCATTGCAATAAAAGGGAGACGAATGCTAAATGGCCCCTCTGCACATGTCTGCTGAAGCATGGTTGGCATGAGTTCAAGGCAAGTCTGCAGTTCAGTCAAACACCAGCACGTACCCCTGCCTCCCATCACTCCCACAAATGTCCCCTGGTCCTTGGACTACAGTATGATGGCACCATTCACCTATTCAGTGTCTGTACCCTTGTTTACATCGCTCACTGGCACAGGTAAGGGAGTTATTTTTCCCTTCTTCATGCTCTAAGTAAGGCTTCTGGTAGGGGGAACACATGGGGCATCCTTAGCTAATAGGTTATCTGTGTTTCTGCATCTAATGTCAAGATATAGCATTAATTCTTATTTTCAGGGATGTGGGGAAGCGTACTTTTCAGAGGCTCCTAGAATTGCTTTAAAATGGATGTTGCAATGTGTTTTATTTTCACAGAGCTGCTGAGTTAGAAGTCTAGCATGAATGAGTGGGTATTCCAATAACCATTGGTGACAGGCACATTCCCAGGTCAGAGATTTTGATGGGTCAAAATCCCCATCGAGCTTGCGGGAATAGGCTTTCTCATGGAAATAATAAGAAGAAAAGTCCAGGAAGACAAATCTGTGTGATTTAATAGCCCACAAGTAGAAGTCAGAGGTATATTTGCAGATCAGTACATCGAAAGCTGTATTTTAGGTATCCATCTTGATGCTCAGCTCCTGAATAGAATGAAAATAATAAGACAAAGAGAGTCTAAAAAGGACTATAAGCTGATCTACTGATGCACCAGCATGACAGCAATTTACACATGCTTCCATCTAGTGCAGATATGCAGTAGGGCCTACGATCTCATTGTAAAATCCCAGCAATCTCAGGCCGTGTCTGAAAGGCACAGTATATGCACAGAACCAAAAAGAAAGAAAATTCCCATATGTTCCATCCCAGCCATTTTCACATCTGTGATCTTCCATCAGTGATTTTCCATCAGCCAGCAAAGAGTAAGGTCATTTGGGGAAAGACAAATGAATTGTGGTGTACCTTAGCAGTTCAATGTATGCTATTAGCACTCTTTATTTCATATCACCAGTTTTATAGTTAACAGTGTAAGCATAAAAGTCATGTTAACACATTATCAGTAGCTTGCCAGTGTAAGTATTTAATTTTTAGTTATGAAGGTACTTATCACCGCACAGACCAAGAGCGATTTTCTGTGTTCAAGAATAGAAGTTTTTCTTCAATGCTGTTCACATGACAGTAGACAGCTAGATTTTCGGAGGCTTGCACCCTCCTCTAAAACACTATCTACCTCATTTTTCATTCTTTCCACCTTCCTAATGTAAGTGACTGACATAGCAGGCATCAGCTATGTCTGAACGAGATGGAGCGTGCACAGGCCACATGCCCTGGCACATGTTTCCCAGCTTTCACCTGCACAATGGGAAAATCTTTTCCACAGGGCATTGCTGCCTTCCTGGGCAGTGGAGGATGAGCTGCAGCTGGGGGAGGCTGAAGCCCAGAGGGAGGCTGGCCTGGGAGGCTGCTGGCCAAGAGCAGCACCAACATCAGTGAGCCTTTCATAGCCACATGAAGGACATTTGCAAGCAGGGGATGGGGGAGATTGTGGGTTTGCTGCTTCTGTGACATCCTCTGGTTTCACCACTGCAGCAGCAAGGATTCAGAGGTATCTAGCCCCTGGACCCTCCAGAGTAGTACATTTATCATTCAACAAGTCCACAGAGAAACTTCTTAACCTTGGACTCAACTAAGGCACCAGAGCTAAACATGGGGTAAATACGTAATATCTATATACGCACAAAGGTAACTGAAGTCATGGGAGTGTGCCTTTTTAAGGACACACTGCAAATCTGAATGGGTACATAAAAGTTGAACTTAAGAGCCAGTAAGGTTTATCACCAGCAGGCACAAGCTTTATGTTATCAAAAGTGCTAAATAAGAATTGTGTTTCCATAGATCGTGCAGCCAAGCAGCCGGCACAGCAGAAAACATCCCTGCAGATGTTGGGTAGGACTTTATCTGCAGTCTCACTGACACTGCAGGGCCTTTTGCTTTATAAGGACATTTTTTGTTTCTGCGTGCAGTTTGGAGCTGGTCACCATGAAAAGGCAAGGTTTACGAAGGCAACAATTGGATCAAAGCAAACATAAATTTAGACACTACTTTACATTTACCAGGAAACCAAAGAGTATACACTGAAACCAACTGGTTTATTTGGTTATGTGCTCATCTGTGCAAACACTATAAATTTAGTCCCTCTGCTACGCTAACAAAGAGCATTGGAAGAGCAAATTCCATGTCGAGGCCTAGCAGGGACAGAGCAGAGTCCTCGATGAGCACATAACATAGGTCCCCATTATAGAGGAAGGCAAGATTTCAGTTTTCCCTGTACTTGGAGGCAGGGATATGTGAGAATAATCATATTTTGGAATAAAATAGATTGAGTAAAGCGTTCACCATACCTCAAGATGCAGAGAACCAGCAGAGGGCTGGGTGCAGGATGGTCAGGTATGGAGACACCTCTTACCTGCGCAGCTCTTAACGCTATAACAGCGTTACAAGAAGCCAAAGGAGAGCAAGTACAGACACAAGTTTACATATGAGTGGAAGCATGCACACGCACGGCTGCTGGCAGATGGAGGCAAGCGACACTGGCTGGGCTTACGTAAATACATGGGGCAGGCAGTTCAGGCTCTGTCTGGTTCAAACTGAATATTGCTGCTTCTCCAGATTAAGGTGATGAGAAGTCTGGGTGGGGGATGTCTTCATACATTTCATTTATGACCTCTGCTCTAAAGACTGAGAAGTGAGAAATTAGAACTTCTTTATTCTTTCATCCTCTTTGTTCCTTGCTCCTCAACATACCTGCAGCACTTTCCCCAGCTTCACTGTCCCTACTCCCTCTCTCACACAAACAATTGCATAGCTGAGTGATTATGTTTTGATAGCAATCCTAGTTTCCAAATGTGAGATCCATCTAGAAAAGAACAGCATTCCCTTATTATAACAGTATATCACATCTCATCCCCCACTTTCAACACAGCATCCCAGCAAGTTCCCACCACCCATCTGATGAGGAGAGGAGGTAGGTAACTTTCCACTGAAGGCAACTGCTCTCGTGCCTGTTTGCACAGGGACTCAAGTCAAACTTTTTCCAGTGAGCTTCTCGGAGGAGAAGGCTAGAGCCCCAGCATTGTACGGCTCTCTCCTCAAACTGGAACTGTCAGCTACAATCAAAGCATCCATGTATGGTATTTCCAGTGGAAAAAAAAAAAAAAAAAGAAAAAAAAAAGTACACAGATGTATAGTTTGCATTTATGTCCTGTAGGGACACCCTTGAATCGTGTTAAAAAATGTCAGTCAAGACATCTGGTCAGCTGTCCTAATCCATATTGGGGTTTTTAGACTACTGTTATGCCCCAATATGCTTTGAACATTGCCAATATGCTTTCTCTGCAGTAGCAGCAGTGTGTCCCCTTTGGTTTCACAGCCCATCCCCAGCATTGTTTTTTATAGTGTCACGTACTGAGCAAAATGAAAAACCACATACTGTATCTCGTGTGTCTGGCTAATGAAACTGGTAGGACAAACCTTGTGTGATTAGGAACAGGGACGGATTGGCTTAGGTCTAGTTCATCTTACGGACTGCAAAAAGAATCAGCTGTCACTTGTGCCATGCAGCAGATGGACAGTTTGCATCCGATTTACATGCAGGCGCCAAAGCCTTTAGAAGCTTTGGCAGCCCACTTGCCATCAGGCAGCAGACTTTGATGTCCTGCAGATGGTTACAGCAGCCATCTTGTGCTCGCGTTGTGTGGCGCTGTCGTGCCTCCTCGCCGGCCCCGGCCGGCTAGCTGTCAGTGCCTTTGGAGCCTCTTGGCCGTGCGGTGCCTACCAAGGCTTGGGACCCTTTGGCCGCTGCCTGGGCACGGCTGTGTTTTCATTTAAATGCAAAGCTCCGCTCTGTTTTCACTTTTATGGCAACTGCACGCCAGCACCCACATTAAAAGCCCTTAACGGCACCCACTGCAAGCTGTCCCTGCGCTCCCACTGCCGCGCTGTGCTTCATTTCACATTCCCCACCTAGAACCCCGACAAATCCACCACCCCCGCTCCCTCAGACCGTAATAGCATAATTTCGGAATGATCGCTGATCCAATTGCTGTACGAATTCAGCTCACCAATGCAGCTTTGCCTTAGCGTGGTTCAACCCGTCCTAGGTAATGACACAGAACAAAGAGTTTCCTTCATGGTGGTCAGGCTAATCTTGCTCCATGAATAGCCCAGAGTAATCTGTCAGCGGTGGAAAGCTGTGGCTGGAGGTCTTCCAAAATCAGCTCTCTCACATTTGGTAGGAGCAGTTAGGAATTCTGACTGGCACTATTAGTCAGGAGCCGTGTCACCGTGCTACAGAAGGGACCGCAGTTGTCCCCAGTAGGTAGGATCAGCCCAGAATATCCTACCATGCCTTTCCATCCTTTGAGTGTTACTGGAAGTTCGGTAAAGAGTCTCCAATGAGGCTTTAAGAACTGACCTAGAAGAAGCAAATTCAATCATGTGTGATTTCCAAGCAGTCAGAAGTAATAGAAAAGATTCGGGAGGGGTATGGGGGTGGAATATACATCTCTATACACACACACATATAAATTGTCAATTAATGCAGACTGGTTACAGCCAGCAAACAAGAAGAAAAAAATAAACAGTTAATTAGGGCTTTTTGAATCATTGTTATATATACAGTGCATCATTTGCAGGTGCTACAAAAGTGAAAAATAACCATTATAATTACTAGTATTCAAAGATTCATATTTTCCCCCTTGTAATTGATTTGGGATTATCAGTTTTCTTGTAGTTATACAAAAGGCCTGTCAAGGTGTTTCCACACGTGTTTGGCTCATGCATGTTCCAAAAACAAGTCAAAATGCCATTGTATTTTACACGGCACAGTTGAAGTGGCTCTGAAAAATAGGCCAGGTTTTACCTGAATCGTTATCTCAGTTAAATTATCTTACATATGTTTTATTTTTTTTCTTGTTCATCCTTTCTTTATCTTTTTTCCCACTCTCTTTCTTTTTGTTAAAATACATCTGTGTTTGTTGACTGCCCCAGATTATATCTAAGTGAGGAGTGGGAGTACTTGCACCTGGTACAGTATATGTAGCTTAACAATACATATCATTACATTATTTACAGCTCATTTTATGTTATTCAATAGTAAACTGCATATTAACCCTTCGAGAACCTGGATGAAGCTGCTCAGGAAGGCGGAGGAGATCTGCGCTTTCCGTGGCTGTGGTCTGTAACTACATTCATAAACATGGCAGTGTGCTCATTACAACGGAGATCGCCACCAGAGCCAGCTAATTCCTCTCCCAGGAAATCTCCTCCATAATCATTTTCCTCGCCACGCCACACTTGTACTTCTGCTGATAACACAGGTTATAAAAGGGATGCAGTCAGTACTGGAGCCAATTAATGAACTGGCTTTTTAACCTCCTTTATTGGAGTACATTCGGCACCGAAGGGACCTGATGTTATGCTGCTGGCAGATGACATTTGGGGCTATTTCAGCCCCATCTCTGGTTCCGAGAAGTGCACATAGTGACTGACCTCATTCGGCACTGACTCAGCAGCCAAAGCACCCAGAGTTCAGCCGAAGCCCAGCTTTCCCCACTGCCAAGGGAGAAACATCATCTCCAGCCAAAGAACGGATGGATTCAGGCATCACCCACTCTTCCCATGCTGCTTGAGTCAATAGAGAAGACCATAAGTCATGACTTTTTATTCTGTTTGTACTGTACTTTATTTTATTTTACTTTTTTTCCAAGGGAAAAAAGGCAGCAAAGTTGCACAAAAGGAGGCAATATAGAACAGGAAATGAAAATGTCAGGGGTATGCATAACAGAGCAGGGAGCATGGATACACGGCGCCCTGCAAAACGTTTCCCTGTGTTTCAGCAATATTCGGGGTGGCTGTAACATGCAGGGAAATGCACAAACTGGCCTTTTCTTGCTCCAGCGATTTGTTTGGCATACAGCACACGTCTCTGTCAAAATGCTGTAGAAGCCATGCAGCGCTAAGATAATTCTTCTTAGATGGCAAGTGCAGGAGTAGGAAGGGAATCCTGCATCATAACACTCCTATCCCTAACCTTTAAATACTCATCAATATCTCTGTTGCTGAATTAATCAGTCTCAAGATTATCAGCAATTTAGTTGCATTTTGTTGGTAATTAGCTTGATAAATTAGCATCTGCAATATAAAACTTGACATCTTATTGTTCCCTCAGTTTTATGGTACTTCTGAAAAAAAAAACAAAAAAAAAACTGCAGCTTATTTTAAAAATGATCATTTCTGTTACAATAAAGGCAGATATAAAAAACAAAGTTTGACAAGCTTAGCAACAGACAGAAACAAGCTCCACTGATATCCACTGGGCAAAATATCAAAGATAAATAGCTCATAATGCAAACTTCAAAAGTACGGTTTAAAAAATAAAATTTGAATCCGTTCACTGTGGGCAGCTGCTTCTTGTGAGTAAAATAAAATAAATGTTCAGTGAATTCATTTTCCACATTTTCTGTAGAAAGGCTGACAAATAAACTTTGAAACATGAGAGGATTGAGAATTGATAGGAAATAAATGTATTTATTACAGCAAGTCCCTCAGAGCTATCTGTATTTTTTCAAATCAGGTAAAAAATTAAAGCTTTTCCTCTTTTCTCATCCAGGTCATATCGCTGTGCCTCATGGATACCCTTGTGTGCAGGACACTAATGTCTTTTTTTGTTTCGGGGGTAATTTTCAAAAGGACTGGCAAAGCTTTTTCCCAAACAGCATCCCACAGCAAACCCGTGCTCCTATTTCCCCGGTTTTGTGATGAAAGGAAAGAGAGGGTATGTATCTTCCTCAGAAAGCATGTATAAAATGTAGCATTTTTTTGCAGTACAGATGTGGTATTATAAACTCAAAATTCCTCAGCATTTTGTTTCAGCCATTATTTCTATTACAGAAAACTGTACTAATAGAAATGTTCCTATTAGTCTAAATCGGAGATATTTTATACAATGTCTATTACCTTTCGGCTGCCTGCAACCTTCTGCCAGGTTTTCTTTTCCCTTTTTTTAGGAGGTGCTTTGAGAGGAATATACCATGAGGACAATACACAGCTGCTGCTGTATAGAGATATCTAATTGTCAATATTGTGGAATTTCTACAGCTTATTACTTGCATTCAGTCTAATTCTGGGCAAATTGCCAGTCACTTCAGGGACATTCAAGTGAGCCATATTACACGTGGTACGGCATCACAGCTTTAAGATACCCGGCTGTTTTGCCTCTGGCCAGGGAATGTTTGTACCAATGCTACTGAGTGAAGGGGGGTAACTACAAATAAAATAAAATTTGTATTTTTTCAAGTGGGCTGCATTTCAAGCCCAGATGTTAGTAATGAAAGATTCAATTTAAGGATTTAAATTACAAATAAATAAAGTATGAAACAGATGTGATTTTTAAGGAAGTTCAAATTATCCAGGAAGAAAAATATCTCTGTGCATGACAAAGTAATAGGGATTGTCTTGAGAGTCTGTTGAAAACAATCTGCTGTGCTAGATACACCCTTAGGACAGGATTGGTTTGGAATGGGAAGGACTGGTGGAGCTTGTCATTAAACAAAAATTGTGTTTAATAAAACTTTATAACCGTGATTAATCCTATGAGGCCCTAAAGGAGTTTGCAGTTTCTGATAAACACATTTTCCTTGTTTGCAATGGTAATGATATTTTGAAGTGAATGGAATCTGAACAAAAAACTCTAAGGGTAAAAAAGGACTTGTCAGGTACCACCTATGAAGAAATTACAATGGCACAAAAGAAAGAAGGGCCACCCACAAGGGAAACCTTAGATTATATGTCTGAAAGAAGAAGAAGAAGGAGGAGGAAAAAAAAAATAAAAAATAGGTCATTGCAGGTCTCTCTTTACAGTAGTCTGATCACCACAAAATTGACTATAAAAAAAATAATAAAAATTATCTGAGGCCATCTACCATGTAAAGAGTAGGAACCTACATGTTAGATGCAGGTGTTCACTTGCAAATGTAAATGTGTGATCACAAAACTGGAGCTACAGCCGTGATTGTAAGTAATGAGTTTGTAGAGAGCAGGGAACATTGCCCAGTGTGGATGTTTTGCTGACCTGCACAAACTCCCAGGACCGCATCTTTAAAAAGTCACATTTTGCAAGGAAAGCATGTAAGCAGTCACTATTGATGTTGATAAAGATTACGGCTCTAATTCTGCAAGGTGCTGAAGAGCGCACCCAGCTTTAAGCGGCAAGGGAAACACACCTCTTCACACTGCATATACTTTGCCTGAGGAGGAATCCATGTGGTCTCCACAACCTGGAAGATAATATTTAAGGGTTCTGCAAGCAATTAAGAAATCCATGTGCCCAAATGGAATGTGGAAGGGTTGTATGCTGCTTTATAGTAATTTCTGACATTCACTATTCCCCCACAACAGTGTGGGATCAAATGCTTACACAATGGTTGAAAGTAAAGCAGGGCAGAATAGCTGCAGTAATGCTGTGATAAATGCTGCCTACCTTCTACCTGATTTTATCTTGAGAGGCCACCTGTAGTAAATAAGACTTCTTTTTAGTATGTACATTACTTATAAATTCTATATAACCTACTTGCCAGCCCTAGAATGAGTGATTCCACACCCCCTATGATTTTATTTTATTTATTTATTTATTTATTTTTAAAAAAAAAAGGAAGGAAAAAAAAACCCACAGCTTTCTCTGGTGTGAATAATGTAGCATTTCCCAGAACTGTCAGAAGCCCTTTCAGTTTGTCTTGATTTGGGACAAAGCCACATTTAGAAGTGCTGTCTTCAGCTGGGAAGTGATTTTTTTTTAATGGGAGAGAATGAACATTTTCAAGATATGCTAAAACCAAAAGTTTTTCAATTAATTTTATTATTATTATTATTATTATTATTATGAGTTTTATCTTAGGGGTTTATTTTTGCTTGAGACCTTTTGAGTCCAGTTAGCTTTCCTGCTTATATCTGAGTTTAATATCAAAAGGTAGAGTGCGGCACAGCTCTGCCTACCTCCTAGCTCTTTGTGATGAATTTTTCATTTCCTACATCATTCACGACTTCTTGTTGTAATTTTGGATAGCCTGTATAGTACAGTATATATCTGGACCATAAACGGAGACAAAATCAGGTTGAGCTTTCATGAAAATGTGTCCTATTAAAGCACAAATTTCCTTGCACTACCATATCACCAGCAGCTTTCAGAGGAAAAGAAAAGAGTGTCAATGCAGCATCAGCATGTGGGGGATTCTGATGACCCAAAAGACCTTTACAATCTCTAGCTTCTGTGATTCCATAAAGATATGGTGCCCGAGGCAAAGCAAGGAAGACTTTTCAGCCAGTCTCAGAATATTTCTGGTACTTCTACCATCCAGCATCATGTAAACAACACGAAAAGCAAAGGAGTGTAATAAAGTGAAAAGAAAACCTACAGTAGACTTATTTTCCAGATTAACAAGCAAATGTCTGTTTGAGGCAATGCTGAGTGCATTGTGTAGATCCGTTGGTCTCTTCACTCTCTGGGGAGAAAAACCTTTTGTTTGTAAAGTGCAGAAACACATAAATAAAATAAAATAAAATAAAATAAAATCTGTATTCTGTTAAGTAGTGTCCTTATTAACTTGCCTTGGGAATGAAAGACCCTCAGCACTTTCCAAAAATGTTCACAATCTCACAGTTCAGCTCTGTGAACCGTGTGCATCCTTAGGTAGTTTGTAGAAGGAAGACTACCATATAAAATAATCTGGCATCTAGACCATCTGCCCTATCAAAAACTATTAGTTAATACTTCCATTCCAGCAAAGCACTGTAACAGAGACATTAGGGTCCTGAAGCAGTCACAGCCTTAAGGCGGCATTCCTGTCCTTCTGGAACTGGAGTGACCTATGACCCAGAGGAGACCTTGGGATGCACTTAAAGATAAGTACGCTTTTGTACACCATATATTTATTGGCCCTCTAATATTTTAACTTATTTATTTTTAAATTATATTAGCTTTAAATCTAGTTTTCTTGTAGTAACTAGTGCTGGATTTTATTTTTTTTCCCTTCAGATTGTAAGGTAATAATTTGAGGATTTTTATTCCAGTTAAATAAATTCCATACTGACAGTATTACTTTACAATAGGCAAACAAGAAGAAAAACAATTTATCATTTTTTATATGGCTGCATCCAGAGCAGTGGTTCTGTTTTTTGTATTATTATTATTACAGCAGCAATTAAAAGTGCCAGGCAGGGACCAGTCCCCACTGCATTATGTGCTATTTAAACATGAAGTTCGGCCTCCCTAATAAGTTTACAGTCTCTCTTGCACAGTGCCAGGCTTTCTTGCCCTCACAAACACACTGGGTTATTGCTGTATCGTCTTTAAGCGTGGCCTGAGGTTGCCCTATGCACCAGGCCTGCCATGAGGACCAGGAGTCCGTTCATCCAGGAGCCTGCAGGCCCCACCATGCCCAGGGCTTCAGCAGAGGGCTGTCTGCCCCTCACTGCAACTCATCCATAGGGAAAGATGGTGCTCCTTGCAGTGCTTTACAATCCTTACCCGCAGACCTTGTCACACAGCTTAACGTATCATTTTCTATGGTCTTTTAAGCACAAGTGCACATCTGCAGAAATATTTCTAAAGCTATATGTAAAGTTTAATGTATAGTGCATAAATAACAGATGCACAAGTGCATCTTTAGATGAACAAATTCTGTGAACATATTCATAATTAGAGATTATAACACATTGCAGACTTCAGGAAAGATATTTTCTATGAGGAATTATAGGCATCAACGCATCACAGAGTGTGGGGCTAGATTTAGGTCATGAATCTTTTTTTCCAATTTATAAAGCTGCCAAAGTTGACACAAGAGCAGGTAAATTAATTGATAGGCCTTGTGCTATAAAGGTGTAGGCTTAAAATATAAGCCTGAATACGCCCCACTTCCCCCAAGCCCTAGCAGAGTTAGCCTAGCAGAGGGATCAGAGGAGCCCTCCAAGTCAGACCATTTTCCTGGTGGGCCTTACAGATCTCCTAGCAGAAGCAGAGCATGCCTGCGGTCATCTGCAGAGCAGCCCACAGTCCACAGAGGCAGGAGCTGGCCCCAGGCACTAGTTTTGGATTAGCTTTGCTAAACCTTGCACTGCCTGGGCCTGTCTCTTTGTCCCTTTGTCCCCTGGTATGGCTGGCCACAGGCCCTAGGCCTGGCCTGCGCCGCTCTGGCTCCCTGACAGCTCTCATCGGCGCTGAACCTGCTTGTGGAAAATGGAGCTCCTCAATGGAATCAAAGCCCAGTAATATGGTTGCCTGTTATTTATTCCATATTTAATAATCCCTTCCTATGACATGCATTGGAGATATAGGAGATGTTCTCATAAACTTTTTAAGATAAACCCGTTTCTCTCCCAGGAGGCTCCACCTGACACAAGCCATTACTGAAGACTGACAGGAAAGTGTACTGGTAGCCAAGACTTGCTATAAAATAAGCAGAAGATATTTAAATCATTTATTTGTGGTAAGGCATTTGAGGAACTGTATGGCCTCTGCAGAAAGGAGTTGTGGGGTACTGTACTTCCAAACTGAAGTACTATTTGGGGAAGTAAATTAAAATATAACACTTGCAGATTTATTATGCCATCTGCGTAGGTTAGTCTATCAATTCACTGTTGTTTTTTCCATGCTTAGTAGCCAGATTTCACTAGCGGCTCTGCAGCACCCTTGGGAGCCCCACTCTCCCAGGAAGGGGAAGGGAGGTGTTTTGATCAGCCAGCGTGCAGCAAGAGGCTGACAGCAGATCGTGTCGAATCAGTGTCCAAGTTCACTGCAAACTCACTAGAAGTACACAGGCAAGAAGGAGGAAAGTGCTCCCAGGTGTCTTTACAGCAAGAAATGTAAACCTAATGCAATGCACCTCCAAAAACAAAGGTCGCCTGCTTGTGAGACCACAGAGACCAAGTTCCCTTCTACATCAGAAGAAAAATGCTGTGCATTACCTCCTCCTAAACAGAGGACTTGGTGTGTCCCAGAGCTGCTGGTTTGGGGTGGAAGGGTGGGCATTTGGTTTCAGATCCTTACGTGATCAGCTCGTAACTCATGAATCAAAAGCCCCCCCAAACACCCTTGCTTAATTGGGGGGGGGGGGGGGAGAGCAGGCTGAAGGCATGGAAAACTCTTCCCACCAGAACAGCAAAGATGGAAGTGCTGATGCCTTGTTGTCTCTCCACTCCACCCCCCCCTCCAAGTTTAAAGTGGCTAAAGAAACATGAAATAGTGATAGGCAAAAATTAACACTTTAAATACCATTGATTTTTCAATTTCTGTAAATAATCAAACTTTCCCTCAAACATGCAAAAAACAGGCTTTACAGACAGGATAAATCTGTCATACTTTTCAGACCAAAAAATTTTTCCAAGCTGTAGTTATGGTGGGGGAAGAGAAGGGATGCGGAAAGGTGCATGAGCCAGGCTTCTCAGCACAGGCTGCTTGCAGATTTAATTGTACTGAACAGCCGCCTCCCTTTATGCCTGCTAGATTTAAACCGCCTCGTGCCACAAACAGATCCAAGTCCAGCAAAGCACAGCAGTGCGTGCTTAGCTTTAACTCATTCGGATTGTTCACATGTTTAAAGAAAAACATGTACTCATGGGTTTTGCTGGGTTTTTCCCCCTCAGAACCAGAAGCAATTTAGAAATGCTTTCTCTCTTGAATGAAATAAGAATTTAGAAGCAGCCAGCAGTGGCTTTTTCTACAAAACCTGCGTTTCTTTGTGTCTCTGCAACTTGACACTCTGCTGTTTCTGCCATTTGCATCTTGTTAATGCTGGGCAGGTGTTTTCCAGTGCAGGATTTTCCATTAGCAGGATGTCAGAGGGACACACACAGGACAGTGGGATTCTTGGAAGCTGTGAGGGACTGGCAGCCTCTCTCGAGCTGCATGAGAAACAGCACGGCGTCAAAATTTACTCTTCACGGTGTTTTAAGGTTCAGATGTTGCATCACGTATTTGGCTAAATTAAATTTCCCGGCAACTGTTTCCTTAAGCAAACATTTGTTTTCAAACCAATCCCTGTGTTTTTTTTTTGTTTTTTTTTTTTTTATTTTCCCCCTCAATGTAATATCTGAATCAGCAGATTTTAAATACTCAATATATCTTTAAATGCCAATGCACAACAAGTATAGCAGGTGTTTAATTGTGGTTTAAAGATCCACATTTTTCACATTTTACAATCACAATTAAAATTAAGCAATAACACCAAAGGAGTTCCGGTATGCAGCAATAATACTTACCCATATAGTGAAATTGATAAGGATCCAGATATAATGATGCCCATTGTAGTAACCCTGTGGTGACTGATTGCTATTCTGCTGTTAGCAAACAACCAAGAAATACTTTATTTTTTTCAGAATTATCAATTTGTTTCTAGGGTATGAGAACAATGAAAACCTTAAGGGAGAAAGCAATAGTTAGTGAGGTATTAAAACAGTTCTATAACTAATAAAAACACTAAATCAAGTTAGATATGCAGCAGTGTGTCATTTCTATTTTAATAAAAAAGTACATTATTCTCTCCTCAAAATTACAAAATTTTATTTTTTTTAGTCGTTGCCAACATAATCGGAAAGTTAAAAAAAGTCATAAATCTACAGTTTCTGGAACTGTCATTTATGTGATTTTCTACTCTTTAAAAAGACGGAGTATAGCTTATGTATTCATAAAACAATCTTCTTGAAGACTTATTTGCCTCACTGCTTAGAATTTTTTAAAGGGGTGAGCTTGGGGAATTTCAGATAAAAAAATGTTTGAGTTTCATAATGTGTCTATAGATGCGTAAGCTTTGAAATGCATTCTTAGGAGCTATAGCTCCTACACATATTGCACTAGGTGGGAAAATAAATCTAATGGTTTGATACCGCACCACAGATCCTATGATACGGACAAACCAACAGATAAACTGAGCTTTTCTAATGTGGAGACTTAAGTAATAAAGTTCACTGTTCAAAGAATGACTGATGGAATCATCACAAATTAATGTGTGAGAGATCTTAATCCTTTGCTTCCAAAAAAGCAGAGCAAGAGAGAGGTGATAGTCACATGGCTAGGAATAGTATTTCTATAATTCGGGTGATCTGAAATTCATTGCCTGTTAATATTTAATAACTCTACAACCCAATCCCATAGTTGTTCCTCAAGCAAATTTCCCACAGAGGTCCATAAGATGTATGGATACGTAGAAAAATCTCTACATATAATTAAGAACAACAGTAAATAGCACTTGGTATTCTGGTACAAAGGGCTGGAGGGGTGGGGCACCTGCAGTGAGAGATGGTCACTTACTGAAGGAAAGGAAAATTCCAGACTTCTTAAGAATGACACTCCTTCCAGATACACTGAAACAAACACATTGGAACACTTCAAGCTTTATTTTCCACTCTGTCAGCTGTACCATCAATAGTATTAACCCTTTAGTGCACCTAAAAAATCCATACTGTTATGAGAAATAAAACTATTTTGGAATTTTAGTACCCAATTTTTTCTTTCTTCTTGAAATCAGAGGGAAAGTCCGAGATTTTATAGGACAAGTTGAAGGGCTTGGGGATTAACACACCACTGCATTCCCTTTCTTCATGTCCTACCTCAAATCTCCTGAAAGTGGAAGAATAGTGCTAATTAATAGCATACATAAGCCCAAGAGGGTCTGGACCTGCCTGGCCAAAATAGAGACACTCAGTTAACTTTATCTTCCTTCTTCAGGTTGGTTCCAATTAACCCGTTTCACTTTATATATAAATGTAAATATATGTGTGTGTGAGAGAGTGAATTCAGGGGGAAGAAGCATTCTGATACTGTTAAAAACATGTTTTTCTTGACTTGGTTCAAGTCCAGCCTGCCCTCCACTGTTCCTAGCTCCTTGGATTTGGATGTTGAGAACATTCCTGAGATGTCAACATTTCATCTAAACCAAGAAAATGTTTACATTTCCAAAGCTCGCATTGAATCAAAACATGGTTTGTTGCCCAGGTCTAGCAGATTAGCCTGCTCCCAAATTAAAGTATTGGCGAGAATCTAATGCAGCTTAATTCCCATTCAAAGAAAACCAGCCATTTCCAAATCTGTTCCTTTTCCTGTAGATGTACCATCTGGAGAAGGTCATGTAGGATGAGAGAGAAAGAATGGGATGGAACAGGATGCAGAAAGGCTGCCATCTAGAAGATTCTGCATTTAGGTAAGAATCTAAACTAAGGAAGTGGTGAGATACAAGAGAAAGGAGTGGGTGGGAAAGGGTTCTCTACTGATGGATGGCTGATGGATGGCCATTGTATAACTATGTTGTAATTAAGAGGCAGTTACCATCATAAGAAGTTTACAGTCTAAATAATTCAAGCACACAAAGAACCAAAGAAAGAAAAATGTATTTTATGGATGGGAAACCAAGGTACTTTGCTAACACTGTACTCGGTGTCCTTCTTATATGACCCAATGAGCCTTTTCTTACAAATGCATTTTTGATGTGCTTAACAAAATGCATTCACTTCATACAGTTGGCAGACTTAGTTGTTGCATCAAAAATAGTTAATGGCAAGTATCAGCATTTTTATATTTCTTTCCTTGTGCAAGTATTTAATAACAGGGAAATAGCAAACAACAGCTGTGTAAAAGGAAAGAGCAGTATAAATGAATGCTCATCCTGCATCACGGGGAATGATATAAGCCTAAGATTCAGACTGGGAGCTTCCCCCAGATTGCAACCAGATGCTTTGCAAATAGTTGGCTTACCAAAGTGGGTCAGAAGAAACCTGTGGAGTATATAATTCTTCACAGGTACATTGTACACATATGGTGTCACTGATGATGTAAGGAAATCATGAGTCTACCTGTAGGTATCAAAAACTGGAAAAACCTCCGGTATTGAGGGATTTAAGCAAAACAGCGCAATCAAACAAATCCCATCTTGACAAACATTAGCAGAGGGCCTACATGCAGGACAGCATGCTGAGAATGACTTTAGCTCAAACGGAATCAAACTGCCCCTGACATCTGTGAAGTCAAGGGCTTTGTCCTGCTGGAAAAGTCTGACCCGCATTGTGCTTTTGCCTTTGATAGCAAAATTCAGTCACATTTTAGGAGAGTGTGGGATAATGAGGGTTCTTTTTCCCCCGCCCCCCCCCCCCTTTTTTTTCCCTTTTTTTTTTTTTTTTTTTCTCTCTAGGCTTCCTTGATCTGATCATGACGCAAAAAAACTAATTACAGCAATTAATACAGAATTAGAATAGTTTCATGCTAACTCTGTGAGTAGCTTTCTAGCAGCAGATTGCCTAGATATACAGGGTTTGAAACAAGCTCTAAAGCTCTTATTTTCCTGATTACAGCTGTTGAAAAACTAACATGTTGGTCCTCAGAATGAAGAAGGAAAGCTGACTACGAAGTCCTTATGAGTATATTATTCTGCAAAGTGCAGCAATACATTAATATAGACAGAAGCTTACAAAGGAACTAAGAAATGTGCTCAGAACTCAAATCCCAATGCATTCTCAGGCTCTTCACTGCTTTTCTGTGCTGGAAAATGATGCTTACCTGGTCATTATACTTTAATGTCAACAGAGACATAAATGAATCCAATAGGGAAAACAAAACAGAGAGACATAAAGGGAAGGAGTCAGCTGCAAAAGTTCCTCATCGACTTTAAACAATGTTAGGAAAATCTAACAAATTAGTACAGGGAGACATTACATGGTAAAAGCATGACCTCAGATGACTTTCTCTCCTTTTAAACTTTACCCTCTACATCTATGCAAGTATTACCATACATACTATGGACACGTTACTCATCCTTACTTGTGTATAGCACCAAAAAACAACAACAACAAACAGAAAGAAACTGTAAACACTTGCCAGTGTATTGTTTGCTGGCAATAGCAAACAAACCGAATACTGAACAGTCATGCTTCATCCAACAAGCGTAGCTGCTAGCCAAATTCAAGCTTACAATTGTTTGGATGAAAAAGAGACTACCATCCATTCACCTCTGTATTAAGGATTTGATGAACTGTGCTGCAGAAAACTAGGAATCAATCTTTTGGAAAGAAATGATATGAACACTTACTACAGGACGTGGCAAAGTATATGAAATTCTTACACACAGTTTCTGAGAGCAAATAACTATAAACATCACAGACTGCATGGTTCATGATGAAGGGAACAAAAAAAAATCCCAAACAGCTTCATCAGTGGGAACCATATGTGACCCCTGAAAGACATCAACACTGGTTCCCTTCTTCTTTTGCAATGCCTTAAGAGACTAAAAGAGACAGTAGCTGGATTTATTTCCCTGGCAGCTTCATCCCTTTCTCTGCCCCCTTTCCCTTAGCACAGAGGAGTTTCCTCCAGCATCCACTCCCCAACCTCTGGATCTAGAGGAGTAGATTGGTGTGTGTAGTGCTTCCAGATGTGGAGTGTCTCCCAGGCCACTGGGAAATCAATGATGGGAATCAACATCTGCATCAAGAGAAGTGCAGAGAATGAAATGGATTTATACCTTCTTTCTGCAATGAATGCAGTTTTAGCACACTAGGCCAAAGAAAAGTCTTTTCCATGGTGGTACACAGAGTGTCTCAGCTCAAACATCCCTCCGGGAAGGACTGCAGTAATAGAAAGAAGATCCTCTAAAGGTTACAGTCAGTGCATCACAAAAGGTGTAGGTGAAGCTGGACAGAGAAAGCTCAAAGAAGCCTGTGCTTCTGTAGCCAGTCTAAGAGGTGTCGATACAGGTAGAGGTACAGGTAGGTGATATGAAGCTCCTTGTCATAGGAAGTAAGATTTTTTTGGTACACTGTTGAGAGAAAAAGAGGGAGAAGGAGAAGCAATAGCTGCAATACTCTCTGCCCTCTATTGTGGCAACGTAACTTTGGGGATGGGAAAGATAAATCTGGACCATGAGCTATTCCGACTACTGCAGTACACCAGCAAGCTTGGATTCAGCACAGAATTCCAATACATATTCAAAGCATTCTACGCATTCTACATGTATAATTTGTAAGAAAATCCTCAAGATAACGTGAAAAACCCTGTAGCTTACAGTAACACATTGTGTCAAAGAAACAGATGAGTTCTCAGGGAAAAAAATTCTACGTGTGCAGGCAGAAAACGTATGATACTAAGAAGCCTTCTTAAGCAAATAGCCATTAATGGAACAAACCTGTTAAAATAATTCCTTTTCCATGCACAAGGGTTATGGGTTTAATAGATTTTACTGTATGAGCAGAGAACTGTACTTTCACTTTCTGTGGCTAATCTTGAAGGAACACACATTAATATACTGTTTTTTTCTGTCGTATTAATGAACATTACAAGTAAGACAGTATTATACTCATTATGAACCTAATAACTAACACATGATCACAATGCATTATTATGTTAACACTTTCCTGCAGAGATGTGGAATGAATAGCACCTCTGTTTGGTTGATTATTAAAAAGAATCTTGCTTACTAAGAAAGGGGAACCTTGTATAATCTTTTCTTTTTCTTTCTTATTGCATAGAACATACCTGACATCCCATATCCATAGTATTAGAGAGCTCTGCACGTGAATTAGTTGTAGAATCATGGATTGGGTATTAAGAGAAGATTATCAACATATTTTCCATCCAAAAAAAATAAAATAAAATAAATGCAGTCTGTGACAAAACTATTGAGGTCCATAAAACAGCTCCAGGATTTAAATCGGTCCATAGATTCATTTTGAACACTAATGGAGCCAATGCGTGTTTGCTAGATTTGAAGACGCAGATCAACACCCTTTCCAGTAATTTAAATGTTAAAGCACTGAAATAACCTCTTAAAGATTAATTGGCCAACACATGTGTTCTCAGAGGCCACATTTACGTACAATCAGGAGTTAGGGAAATAGTTTGAGATGGTCATGGTCACCTAGAGTTTTGTCTGTACTTGATTGAATAAGTTTTCCCAGGCCTAACCTGAGTCTACACCTCCACTCTCTTCATAATATGCGTAAAGTAATATCTTCAGCTGGGCTGACCTGCCAGTCAGATAATCTTCATCAGTAAGATAAAAGACTTTGCAGTCCCCGTGTTCCACTTGCATGCCCTACTTTGAATGTTCCCAGTCCTCATGGCACTTGTTGACCATCCCTATCTTAAATAGTTGTCATCATCTCATTCCTGATTCTGATATCTCCTTGTCATCCGCATCTTTTCTTTTTGCTCCCCCCTTTCTTTTTCTATAAACATACATAACCATATCTGAAGACTCTAAATAGTAACAGTGGCTGTTGGTGACCTTGTGTTGACAGCAAAATTCACAGTTTTGCTCTTTTTCCCACCTGGCAGCAGGAATCAGGGGAAATACTTTCCTCACCCCAAATGTTTATTTTTACTGGCTCCATTATCATCTTGTAAAAAGAGAACACACATGGCTCCTGAAACACCTTCCTGACTTTTCTGCTTTACAAACCAGTCTTGGTGCTACTCTTTAGCCCTATATTTTATACATGGTACACCTATCCTCTTTATGCTTTCCAAATCCAACCACTGGTTTTCAGTCAGTGAGCCTCCACTCAACTGCTTTCCAACTAGCTTTAAAGATGTAAAGCAACAAAGAAAGAGAAACACAGAAACATTATAATGGATGTAAAATTACCTCCCTTCAAATTGTCTCCACATACTTTCCTATATTTGGATGACTTAGGTTTTTTTCCCAGGTTTAAATCATTGAAAGAGCTACTCAGGAAAATGTCAGGACAGCAGAAACGGAAGAGCATTTGTGCAACATTTTGGGGAATTATTAAACTGGCGCAAGAATTAACATCAGAGCTGCACAGAGAATATGATTACATCTTACCTCTGGCCCACACGACAGGTGTCTTGGGAAGGTGAGATACTACTTATAATGACCCATCAAAGAAAGATCTCAAAAGTTATCTATAGCTACCTGCTAATATCACAACAAGCATGCTAAGGCATGGCTTTATAGCAATTTCTATGCAGTAGCATAGTTAGTATTTTTGTCAATGACAGCAGCTCTAGGTAAGTCATGTTGAACTGGAAGCCAAACTGAATTTTGTTCCAGTGCTTTGGAAACATTTTTGTCTTTTCTTGATGGTATAATATATATATTATGTGATACAAGATTATCATCAATGCACAGAAGCCTGTTTCTCTGATGTCATTATAGGAATATGATGACATCCCAAGTAATCCTGAAGAGTATTTCTATGCTTTGTCACACTAGGAGAAGCTTGTCAACCATAACTGTTCACAGATTCAGGGTCTTTTCTCTTTCCTGTTTACTTTATTCAAAATATTTCTTCTTGTTATTATAAGACGTAGCTGCCCAACTGAGGGATGTTACTGGGTGAAAAGAGCTAACAGAAGATTTTTCCTGAAGAAAATATAACAATCTTTCCACAAAAATGTGGAAATATGCAAGCTACTCATCCCCTCCTGGCATCTCTGCCCTAGTCAAACAGCCTGCCCAATTTGCGAGTAGGCATGACGCTGTCCAAATATGCAGCAAGTGGGGTAAGCAGCCAACAAAGAGCTTCCAGTGCTGAGCGCTGAAATCCCAGCTGGGAATGGCCAAATGGCTGTCTGTTTTCAGGTTACACATGAATGGTTAATGGAATGTGCCACTGCTAATCTACAGTAGGTCATGACTGGAGTCAGTTCAAAAAAGTTTTAAAGCTTCCACAACTGTCTCAGTTGTATTTGCTTGGTAGAACAGAGAAGGAAAACAGAGACAGGAGCAGGGGAGGGAGGAAACTGCAGTTACTGTATTCCTCTTTTGAACCTACTCACAAAGGACAGTAGAAGTGTGTCTGCTCCCGCTATATTTTTAAGTCAGCATTGCAGGGGCATGAACATTGAAAGAAGAGGAATGAAGATCACCACAGATCAGCATAGTCTTTTCCTGTATGATTTATACAGGAAAGCTTCAAGTGTGGTGGTAGGAACATGTAGCTGTCACCCACATATGGCCCTCTCCCATCCCATTAACACTTCCATTAACATTAGCAGATCTGATAGGGCTGCCACTGACTGCTTTAACCCCAGTTACTTTCCCAAGAGCTCAGCAGTTAATTCAGTTCTATGTTCATTGAGATAGCAACGTTTTTGAGTTGCTTATAAATATACTTAAAATAAATAAATAAATAAAAATAATTATGCTTTATTCTGGCATTTTACTCCCCTTAAAACAAGCTACCACTGGCTTTTTAAAAGACATGGAGAGCAAGATCTGAAAAGGTTTTTCTTTACAAATTCATGCTAAATGCTCCAGTCCTGCATCTTCTCCAGCACTGCTATGCACTGTGCCCAGACTGCAGAAGGAAGTAAATCTGAAGTAAACCCCACCTTCAAAATCTGGATCTTTTCCTTCAGCTGTAGAATCATGTTTCTAAAATATCTTGCCTGAATAATGCATATCCTTTAAGTATCACAGGGTGTATTAAAGTCACAGAATCATAGAATATCCTGATTTGGAAGGAACCCACAAGGGTCCTTAAGTCCAACTCCTGGCTCCCTGCAGGACTACCCAAAAATCAGACCATGTGTCTTAGAGCATTGCCCAAATGCTTCCTGAGCAGGCTCACTGCCATGACCCTGGGGAGCCTGTCCCAGTGCCCGACCACCCTCTGGGCACAGAACCTTTTCCTAACACCCAGCCTGACCCTCACCTGCCCCAGCTCCATGCCGTTCCCTCGGGTCCTGTTGCTGTCCCCAGAGAGCAGAGCTCAGCGCCTGCCCCTCGGCTCCCCTCGTGAGGGAGCTGCAGGGCGCCATGAGGCCTCCCCTCAGCCTGCTCTGCTCTAAGCTGAACAGAGTGACTTCAGCCACTCCTCATATATCTTGCCCTGATGTGATTCAGCTGCTGCAGCTGCAGTGTCTTCAGTCCTTGCTGAGGGGCCAAAGCTGGCAATGCCAATCTCTGCCAGAGCTGGACTGTTGATCCAGCTCTAGTCCCACCCATATCAGCATCCTCCATATCTTACTACCCATATCAGAATTATGTAATTCACAATGCAGTCCTTGAAAAGAGAAGACAACAAAGTACAAGTGCCTTAATTTAACTGCAGAAAAAAATAAAAAATAAAAAATAAAATTCAGAATTAATAATCAAGCTATCTGGAAGGTAAAAAGGAAATAACTAACAGACAGCATAGATTTATTAAGAATAAATCATGTCAGGCCAGTCTAATTTCCTTCTGTGAAAGAGAAACAGTACATGTGAATAGAGAGGAGCAGTCAGTGTTCTATGTATTGACTTTAATAAGGCTTTGACAAACTTGAATAGGGCTTTCCCATAGATAAACTAAGGAAATACGACCCTGCAAAATGGTTATAAAGTGGTTACAAAATTGTTCAAAAAAACTCACTCAAGAGAATAACACTGATGTTGTACAAAATTGTTCAAAAAACTCACTCAAGAGAATAACACCAATGTTGTTTTACAACATCCCATATTGGACGAATGGGAGCTCAAAGGGAGCTGTTCTGAACCCAGTACTGTCTAATCTTTCCAGTGTAGTTTTGGACTCCAAATGCTTTTGTGACCTGCTGGTTACATCAACTTTACAGTTGGTGTAAGCACATTAAAAGACTGGACTGGTGTTCAGTCCTAGTTTCAGTTAGGACAGTTTTCCTCCTAGTAGCTGGTAGAGTACTGTGTTTTGGATTAGGATGAGAAGAATGCTGATAACATGCTGATGTTTTGGTTGTTGCAGAGCAGTGCTTGTACCAAGCCAAGGACTTTTCAGCTCCTCGCTCTGTCCTGCCAGGGGGCAGGCTGGGGGTGCAGCAAGAGCTGGGAGGGGACAGACCCAGGACCGCTGACCCAAACTGGCCAAAGGAATATTCCATACCATCTGACATCATGCTAAACAATATAGGGGTGGCTAGCTGGGTTGGGGGGGGCGGCTGCTTGGGATAGACTGGGCATCAGTCAGCGGGTGGTGAGCAATTGCATTGTGCATCACTTGTTTCATACACACTATTATTATTATTATTATTATTATCGTTGTTGTTGTTGTTTCCTATCTTAATAAACTGTCTCTATCTCAAGTCTCATTTCACCTTTCCATTTCTCTCCCCCATCCCAGAGGGGGAGGGGGGAGGGTGAGCGAACGGCTGTGTGGTGTTTAGATGCCGGCCAGGTTAAACCACAACATGTTCAAAAACTGAAAGAAATCAAGATAAAGACACACGAGAAGATTAATAATCTGCACATAGAAGTAGAAAAGATAGTTGATAACAGCTCTTCAGAAAAGGGCATGTAGGTTGTAGCATGTCACAAGCCAAATACAAGTCAAAAATTCTGTGCTGTTGTGAAAAAAGTCAAGTAATATACTGGCAGGTATAAATGGAAACAAGTTTGTACATATCAGTGCATGGAGTTGATGCAGTCCTGCTCTACCGATGCTCAATAAGTATGCAGGTAGAGGTCAGCTCTAACACCAGTGAGACCTCAGTTTTGCAGAGAACACTTCAAGAATGATGTAGGCAGTAGGAAAGCCCATGGGAGAACAATAACAATGATGTGAGTTTTGAAAACTTAATCTGTTTATAGAAACTGAAAGAACTGGGAACATTTTTTATAGAAGGAAATAAGCAGATACAGGCCAGAATAAGAATCTTCAGATATATAAAATGCTATTGTAAGGAGGAATAAAACAAAAAGGGTGTACATTATTTAAAAATAAAATAAAATAAAATAAAATAAAATAAAATAAAATAAAATAAAATAAAATAAAAT
>CM021766.1:37576644-37587895 GCA_011076525.1 Nettapus auritus | reverse complement strand
ATAAAATAAAATAAAATAAAATAAAATAAAATAAAATAAAATAAAATGCAACAAGGGAGACTCAAGCCAGATATTAAGGTAAACTTTCTCATGGGAAAGATGGTTAATGAGTGGAATAAAGGGATAGTGAGACTGTGGGATCTCCCCTGTTGCAAGAGATTAGACAACTGTCTGTCAATAATTGTATATTGGCAGACTTCTTGATGGCCCTGTCTAGTCCACTTCCTAATTCTGTATTTCAAAACGAGGTATCACTAAACTCAAGCCACCTCTCACCAGTACCACATTTTGGGGAACAGTGCTATAGAGGCATAGCTGTGACTAAGAAGGCAGTCACGCTATTAAAGCCCATGAAAATATGAGTCACTGTGATGGAGTAGGATAGACCTGGAGAGGTAGGTCTGCTGCTTTTAAACCACAGGTCTGTTTCTCAAATACAGCAAAGCTGTGCAGGAAAGCTAAGGCCTGAGAAGGTATAGCTGCTGCTTACAGAAAGAGGCCCTGAAAATTATTCTGGGTTTCCAGCTCCCAAGTCAATGGGTTTTGAGTTAACAAGAATGTTCAATACATTTCCAAATATACCAAAACCATTGAACACTAAGACATGAGATATTTGCCAGGCATACATTTGAACAGTATGTGAATTAATGCAGATTTACCCATTCCATGTTGAAATACACTGTACTTTTATGTGTGGGCACTGTAACAGTAAAAGCCCTAAAAGTGTTCAGTGTACAATTCCCATCCTAGGTATAAAAATTTTCCAGACTTCACACATGCCTAGTCTACTTGTAATATACGCATGTGGAATTCACCTCAGTGCAGTTTATGTTGAATAGTGCTTTTTTTTTTGGTAAATTGTCCCATTGCAGATCCCATAGCATTTCCTGAGAAAGATAATGGGATTACGTTCAGGTCTGGTACAGTAATTTCTGACATTAATAGATTGTTTTTCCTAAAAGTACATAAACTGTGGAAGAGATTGCCATCTGAAAACTACTTTTAATGGCAGCAAACCCTCAGCAAGCTAACAGTGTAGTCATTAATTGCCACTGTAATTCTACAAGTAAAAGAAAATATTAAAAAATCCAGAGTGGAAGCTTTGATTTGAAGATCCACCTCATTGACTATCTAATTCATTCCTAATGACATAATCATTGGTGAACAGTAAATGCAATTCAGAAGGTCAGAATTCTAATATTAGTCACTAGATTTTATAACCAAAGTACTGCTTTACTACCAGTTTCTGCGTTTTTATTATCAAAAGGAAAGAAGAAAACACGGCTTGTTTTAAATGTGGTGATAGAAGACATTTGTACAAACTGAACATTCATAATTCAGTTCTAGCTATGAATTAGTCCTAAATGAAAATATTTTTATGTCCCTGTCCTAAAAATACATAAACAGAAATAAAGCCAAGCCATAGACAGATTAATTACTGCATTATCTTCCACATGGAAAATAAGTTCTGGATAGCCTACTGCATTATTTGTGCAAAGCAATCAACATTTTACTGTCTTAGCATATTTAACTTTACAAGTACATCTAAATACCTTTTTTTGAGGAATTCTAGTGCAATACTGTGAGCATAACTCATGGTCATATTCAGGTGAATTAATGATTCCCTGAAATACACTATGCACAGGAAGTCATATTTCATCTGCATCTATTTCTCTTATTCATTACCTAATCTTTCAAAACCAAAATCTCTCTGCAGCTCCTTATGAATTTCAACAAAACATGTTTTAGTGGTACCTTTCACAGCAAAGGAATAAATCTGTACATTTACCTTATCATAGACCCCTGAAGAAAGCCAGCATATTAAAAAAAAAAAAAAAAAAAAAAAAAGTTTGCAATCTTTAGGATCAATGCCTTATTAATCAGATGAATACATACACATACTAGAATGATTGCTAAAAAAATCAGAAAATTAATTACTGAACTGCCAATGACTTGCATGTTGCAAGGTCCTGCATTACAAGACAGAGTTGCATGGGGCATGGCCCCATCTTCCTCCCTTCATGTAGGCTCTTTGTCCATTACCAACTCCAACTGCATTGCAGGATTCCTTTGAGTTCAATTGGAGAGATGTGGTGAGGCAGTAATGCAATGCAACATAGCAAAATATATACACATTTTAGTAGTTTGATAAGAAATTTTGATCAAAATTTAATATTTTTTATTCATATTGACTTAATCAAAGTTTGCAAATATATTCTCACAGATATTTAAAATAAGACTTGTTAAATGTGACTGTCCACCACAGACATGCTTTTTTTTACTGATAAATGTCAGAAAAAATTAGAAAAATACAGGTACCAATTAAAGATAACAAAAAACTTCTATTGGCAGACCCAGTGACTTTCCTACCAATGTGTGTCTTCTTTGGATTTACTAATTACAAAGAGCCCTTCGATACAGTCTTAAGAACCTAGTTCAGAAAAGGCTTCATGCACAAGTTTAGCTTTAAACAGGTGACCAAATGTCAACAATGACAACAAGATGCAACAACCCGCTCAAGTCAACGATCTGACAAGTGTTTTTCTCAGTCATGCTGGCTTGATGAATCCTCTTTCAGCACCAGCAGCCTGAGTCCAGGTCAATTTCTGTGAAACCTGGTAAGAGTCCTACCATCCTGAAAGAAACAAAAAGCATCACCTTATGTCATTCTTTGCCCTTGATGATGTTAGGCTGAATATGCATTAGACTTTTTTTTTTTTTTTCCCTGTAAATATATTGCTTATTTTTGCACTATGCTCAATTGAAGAATAACACTGCCTTTTAAAGTAGTATCATTTTGCAAATGTCACTGCAATTTTCCCCAAAGTATCACCCATTACTTATAAAAGGTACAAATGAGAAGGATTTTTAAATTGAAATGGGGGTAGAGGAATAAGGAATAATGCACTAATAGTTTATGTGGTGGATGGATTTTTGGCAAACTTTCAAGAGAAAAAGAGAGACAGAAAGAGGTGATCACTTGAACTTCTTGTACATTTTTATACATGAAGGTAAGGAGGACAAAGCTATCAAGAGGCATTAGAGCATTTCTAAGAGGAATTACAAACAAGGAGCCACTGTAATGCATATATGTGCATAAATATAAATATTCACATCCATATGTACTTAAATGAAAAAGGATAATAAGACAGCTTGACAGTTCGGCATCTTCACCTCCAACAGTGTCTTACAGTGCTTCGATCATTAATGGACCAAGGTTATGGATCCCTTATGGTCTATAAGACCTCATATAAGTTAAGTCATGAACTGGTTTGTACTGCATATTGTATTTGCAACTGAAATGTATTCAGAATATGAAGTTTAAAATTCTATGGATATTGTTTATGAAACTCTAGAAAATTCTAAATTCTTATTGCCAAGACACTCATTCTAATTTTTTAGTGACTTTTTTATTTTGACATCTGAATGACTACCATTCATTTATTCTTCATTGTTGTAATTATTACTGTGTGCACAAACTTTTGCATGAATATCATTCAGTTCAAAAACAGCTAGAGACATTTCATTTTCTTCCACTTCCCTTTCTGTCCCCTACCACACAATTTTCTCAGTTCCAAAACGGGATTTCTGGTGAAAAAGTATACAGCAATATAAAAAAAATGTTCACCAGACAGCAAGTAACCTCAGATGGGAGACCTTATTCACCGTCCTGCTGGATTGATACAAAACATTGACCTGGATGTATATATGACTTGCACCACCAATGGCTTGCTCAATTCCCAGATAGTAAGATTAAAGAATGTTCTGGTTATTATGTCTCTTAAAACCGTGATTGATTTTAGCCTCATCTGGTAGCCAAGCAGTGGAGAATTAGGATTTCAGGAAGCTCTACAGGACAGAAAAAACACGTCCCAGACAATTTTAGGATCCAACAATTTTACTAATGTAAGACATCCAGTAATTTCTCACACTCTTAATTCTTCTGAAAATTAGTATGGGTTTGGCCCAAGTTTCACTTTGTAGTGTAATACAAATCCACTACAATAGAGGAGGAAGAAAATACAGATGTTTAAAGAAAGAATCAGAGAGAACATGTTTTCTCTCAATTGCTCTGAAAAATATGATGGCAATAAGTAGGCCTCAAGACCTTTTAGTTTGTTGAAAAGTCTTTTGGTAATCTATCTTAGTATATTATATGTATTTGAAGTATTTTGATGTGAAGTCCATGGATAATTGTATTTATACAGTCTATAAAATATGGGTTGTGATTATAACAAAATCGAAAGCCTTTGGATTCAGACCTCAATTGCTGGCCACTGCCTGAAGATCATTTCTGTTTTAACCAAGCACTCTTTGAATCTCATTTACAAAAGAGACTTCCAGATTTGATGGTACAGTTCATTTGAACCTGAATCATTAAATAGCCTTGATTTTGTATATTCCAAATTTTCAAGTATGTAAAGTTGGGCATGCATGTTTGCTCAAAGCTGTGTAAACAGAGCTTTCTTCCATATTATCTTCTTGCCCCTCCCTAAGCGTGAAGAAAAGTGAATACATCTTTTCATAGTCGGTACAGTCTGTTGTATGTGTGGAATACACTACATACTTTGCTATTCAACTCAGACCTGGTCAGTCAAGTGTGGCTAAATACAGTGTTCTACACTGTTCTGACAATTCCACTGTAAAAAATAATAATAATAATAATAATAATAATAATAATAATAATAATAATAATCTTGTTTTTGCTATTTAAATAGTGGGATTTCTGCTTTTACTTTTTGGGAGGTTGATGGCAGGATTCATTGGGAGGGGATTGATTTGTCTGTCATCTTGCTTCATCAATCAAATGTTTCAGCTTTCAGAAGCAACCTGTTTGCTTTGAGCAAACTTATAAGAAGCTCTTATAACTGATTTAACAAGTAACATATCTACGTTTTAGTGAAAGACAATGTAAGAAGCAACCTACTTTTAAGCATCATAACAAACATCAAAGATATAAGAAAAGCAAGGTTCAACCTGTTTAGGATCTTGTAGTATCTTTTCTCTTTCATAGCTTTAAATATGAAAATAACTTAAAGAAAAATTTTCTCTTGGCTATCTCTGGCATATTTAGAGTGAAGTATATCTCTGGAGATATCTATCTCTTTCTATTGACTGTAGATGAATCTTAGACATCTAACTTTTAGATCGCTAAAAATAATTAAGATGAATACTGCAAAGTAGGGGCAGAAGATATGAGTAAAGGGAAAAATGGGGGTTAGGGTTGACAGTGAAAAAGTCACTGTTTTTACAGCAATTGAAAATATCTTGTTAGAAATAGAAGTCTCTTTAGGGACTGTATGGGTAGAAGACTCTAGCAGCTAGATGCAATTCATCTTGAGACATCATATTATCATCCACATGTTACAGCCAGGGTTCACAGACAGTAACACAAAGCACTTTCTTTCTTTTAGAAGCTATTTATAATTTTCTATATTGTTTTTGATATAATTACTCTTCCAAAAATATTACATTCTAAAATATTTCTCACCTAAAATGCATCAAGTCTATTCTACAACTTGTTAATGGAACAGAAACCAGTTAGAAACTGTGTTCTAGGTATTGTAATGGGTGTTTACTGCTGCATTCACTGAATCCGTCAGCAGCACTCCACAGACATCTAGCAAACCTATTTGCTTCATAAATCATTGAAATGCATGAAGACCTTTTGCATAACCCAGAAATATTCTTTAAGTGTTTAACATCAATAATAATGAAAACTGGCACCACAACAACTTAAGCAATGTAAAATATGGCATCGTAGGGTTCAGCTTGACTTTCATTGAAGGATTTCTAAAAATAAGAGTACATCATCAACAGTGACAGCTTGCTTAGTGACTCAACACAGTGGGAAACCTATTGCTCCAGAGGACTATGTTCTGCCTCATTATTTAATACAGACATCACAACCATGCTGTTCTGTTTTCAGTTCTTAAATGCATGATGCAAAGGAACCCACACCTCAGTAACTCTGCCTTAAAGAGTGAGAATAATTCAGAGCTGTTAGATCTGCACTACTGATAGTGTATTATCAGCATATTAGTGCCAAGTTACATAATTTATGGTGAGATTCAGAAATATTTGATAGTCTTTCTAAAACCTCAGCTGCTGGAATCAAGAGATTGTATGAGAACATCTGCTCCCATGCACGCTTCTAGCACTCAGTATGTGAAGAGAAGCTCTAAACGATGAACAAAATATACTGTAAAGTCTAAGGCTATGAACTCAGAGACACATAGGAATAACTGGAAATATCATTAAAAAAAAAAAAAAAAAAGAAAGAAAGCTCATTTTTTGAAAGCTCAAAGTTTACTTTACTGGAGTAACAATATTTTCTACTTTAAAGAACTCATCAAGGAGTCTATGAATGGGAAGGAAAAATGAAATGGAAGAGAATGGAGACGGGGAAATGGGAGGAAGGAGAGATAGGAAGAGGACATACACCAGACAATGGTCTGGGTAGAGTGTTAAGGCTAGGAAGAGGCAGAAAATACCTGGTGGAGGAAGCCCAGACTGGTAGTATATGTGGAAATGTACCCTGCAAATAGAGTTAGGCAAAAAGATGATGGGCAGAAAATGAACCAATATGGATTATGGAAAAACTGGTAATGGGTACCAATGGATACAGGCAAGGTAAAGAGAAACCAAGGCAAGAGACAGTCAGGGAAGGGTCAAAGAGAGGGAAGCTGGGATTGTCAAAGCAATTGACTGGGGCTGTGAGAAGAACTTGGAGATAGGGAGGCATGAAACTAGGTCTTTCTGACACAAAATAGCGGAGTACCCCAGGAGCTCTTTAAGGTAGCCCAGAACTTGTTCTGGGAATGTATTAGGATACTCAAAAGAAAACAGCTTTCTGTAACTGCTTCATTTGTCACAGAGGCTATAAGATATGTAATAAATGTTGCAGTGCATTGCAAAAAAAAATGTTAGGAATGGTCTCTTGGCTAAGGTAGTAAATTCTGATATTCTAGATACGTTGACTGTATCACTATCTTGACTGCGAAATTCCTGTGGCCAGCACGATGCTGGAATTCCTTTCCTTTTGGAGGCATCTGGTTTGAGAGTCTGGGTTCCTGTACAGGAATACTGAATACCACTAAGTAATTTTTTAAAAAGAATAGAACATTCATGAGGTACTCAAGTCTGCGGAAGGAGATGGGGCCAAAAACAATTCTTGACTTTGGATGTATTAGGAAGAATGTCTTCAGCAAGGACAAGGGAAATAACAGTGAAAATACTTTGGTTTTGAAAGCTCTGAATGCTTCAGTTGGTCACTCTAACTTCTGGGTTCACAACTGCATTCTTCATTTTAAAACATGCCTGAACAAATGGATTCAATAATATGAAAATGAAAGTCAGTTTATTCTGGCCAAACAGAAATTTACAGATGACCGAAAATAATTTTTTGTCCAGAGAGAATTGTGGGGAAAATTGAAAGATTCATTTCAATTCTATCCAATCAGTTTTCTTCCTGTTTGTTCAGTTGTTTATCTTTCCTATTCAGTCACTTAATGAAAAATCCCTTATTTGCTGAGCTGTTTTTCAAAGTGCTTAAAATGGCAAACTAGAATCAGTGTAACGTGTGCCTTGAACATACCAAGTAGCAGGCAGTACTAACTGGGTACTAACCCAAACTAGTTGTTGCAGACCAGGTACTCAAAATTAGTTGGTTCTTTTGACATCTCTTTTTCTGTTTCAGAGTTCTTGTCTGCTAAGTAAGAAGACAAGACTCTCAGGATCCACTTTCTCTATGGAGGATGATATCAGGATAATTTATTTCATGTTTGCACAGTACTCATATACTAAATCAGGAGCATCATAAAAATGCTACATCATGAGAATCATAGAATCATAGAATAGTGAAGGTTCGAAAAGACCTCCAGGATCATCTGGTCCAACCACCACCCTACTACCAATATCACCCACTAAGCCATGTCCCTAAGCACTACGTCCAACCTTTCCTTGAACACGCCTTGAATGCCACCACCTCCCTGGGCAACCCGTTCCAATGCCTGACTACTCTTAATGAGAAGAATGTCTCCTCATTTCCAACCTTAACCTCCCCTGGCACAACTTGAGGCCATTCCCTCTAGTCCTATCACCCTATCACTAGTTATCTGGGAGAAGAGGCCTGCTCAAAGAGTGCAGGTAATAAAGGCATAAGCTACACATGGAAGAATGGAGAAAAAAGTTAATGCTGAACCTCTACTCACTAGAAGAGCACCATCCATTCAATACATTGAATGAGACTGGGGTACTAGTGGGAAAGAATACTCACATATGCTTGTGTATCAGAGATTATCATAGTTTGAACACACACTGAAGTCATAAAAATATACTGAGAAAATCGTACAGTCAGGATCATATATTTTCCTAACTTTTACAGGCTTAATTTCAAAATCTCAATGATATCTTTGTAATATGTTTTATAATTACTATATAATTTAAAGAAAATAAATATTAGTGGATAGGGGTGGTATGTAGGACAAAGGGCAAATTAAATTATGTAGTCTTTTTTCAGAGGACATAACCATTGAAAAATCTCTCAACCTCAGAATTCATCCTCCACATGGGTTCTTCTGAAAGCAAGACTGAAATACATTGATATCTAACCTGGAAAAAAAAAAAAATAAATAAAATAAAAATAAAAAAAGAAGGTTCCATGTTTTGGAAAGAAGGAGAGGATCCAAAGGTGTAAACTAAAGCCAGAGCTGTGATTTTGACTATCCTGAAGAAAATGCTAAAAATAAACACAAAGAATGGTAAAATATGAAAAGGTGAGACTTCAATAATAAGTAGATGCAGTGAATACAGCTCAGTTTCTTTTCTTTATAAAACAGTGACAGTGTGTCTCCATTTAAGGTTGTTTTAGCAAAACTCTACTCACCCTACTGTAATTACTGTGCATTGATGGTAACGATGTTTATGGTGTGGCTAAAGCAGAATAAATAACTGAAAATTGCTATGCAGTATGCGCACATGACAGCAAAAATGAGGAAGGGGTGATATATAGGACTTTTTCTTAAAAAATAGAATCTGGCAATCTCTTCAGGGTGTAAAATACTTTCTTGTAAGATAACCATAGAAAAATTCCAATTTTTAACTGCTTAATATTTACTATTTTGCAAGTTATTTCCATGAGACACATGCAATTATATCATTTATAAACTTTCTTCAAGCTTTATGCATCATGTTAGTAAAGGATAAACATTCAAATTGTGGGATATGTGTAAGGGGATCAAAATCTAACAAACCTACCAAGGAATACTTGATGTGCAACTAACTGTGTAAGATGGCAGTGTTCTGTTTCACATCATCAGGTGCATGCCGACTGCTCTACTGTTACTGCATGGAGAACAGGACCTCAGACTCTGCTTAGTCTCTGCAGTCTGCTGAAACATAAAGTCTGTGGCCTTAAAAAACAAAGCAAAACAAACAAACAACAAAAAACAAACAAACAAAACAAAACAAACAAACAAAAATAATAATAATAAAAAACAAGATTAGTATGTTTTCTTGACAGAGGTGCAATTCTGCATAAGTCCTACTTAAATTAACTAGCAGAAACTGTAAAATTGAACGGGACCAAAATGAAAGGACTTTGTCTAAAGCAGTTTCACTTTTAAACTTATGTTATTGTTTTTCTTACTTGCCCAGAAAAAGAACAGGATGCATGTTAAACCACAAGAACATTTGACCATAGAATAAAATAAGTTATACTTAGCTAATGCCAGACTAATGATGTACATGAGCAAAAATATTTGTGATTGGCTGATAAAAATAAGATTGCATTGATGTTAATGTTGCATTAACCTTATAAAACAGCTGATTTGGAGAAGTTAGTGTTTTTGAGTGATGAGTGTTTATACTCTCACTTGAAATCCAATTTCATGCTAGGAGGTACTCGATGAACTTATTCTGTTTAATTTTTAAAAATTAAGATACCTCAACAAAGGTTCTTAAGTGAAAGATCCTCTCAGAGATAAAAGAATAACTCAGGAGTAGGAAACAATGGATGGTGTAAATGGACAGTTTTACTGCAGAGAGTGGTTGCTAGTATTTCAGGGCTACATATTCTTAAGTGATATGGAAAAGGAGAAAAAAGGTAAAGTGCAATGATGATACAAAGCTAGCCAGAGAGTTGACTGCAGCATTGCAGAAATGAACAACTGGGTATTTAAATGGCAGAGAAAGTTCAGCAGAGTCACAGAAACGTGGGGAAAAGACAAACTTTATGTATAAAATGATTGTTGCCACTGAGGAACAAGACCTTGGGATTCTAAAGTGTTTATGAAAACTTCAGTTTAATGGCCACTAGTAGATGAAAACAAAACAAAACAAAAACACATCTGAGTATTAGGAAAAGAATAAAGAACAAAAGGAGAAAATATTGCTGTGATCATAAATCTAGTAGCATGCCACATCTTAATTACCTTTTTTTTTTTTTTTTTTTTTAACCTTAATTTTTTTTTTCCCATTCTCGCATTTCAAGTGGAACCATTTAGCCTTTGGTCCCAGGGATACCTTATTCAATGTGGCTAAATGCAACAAAAGAAGCCTTTGTTGCATAAGTTCTTTGTTGATTGAAACTCCAATTTCATTCAACTATTCTGTTCATAATTAAAAGGCTTAATGTATAACTATTCATCGTCCAAAATGTATCTAAACTGCAAATAACTGAACAGAAAGAAGGTGTTATTAGTGGCAGCAGAGCAATAAGTAACTCTGAATCTGCTACCATACCTGTACTATAGAAAGCAAGCTTTTTAGTTCCTTCACGTTGGAGACAGTTTACAGATGCCAATGAAGAAAATATCCAGCAGGAGGGAGAGGTCTGTAACCCTTCCCACTTGTCATCACTGAATCTGTTGAAAAAAAATAAAATAATAACTTAAAGGAGGTTTTCACACCTAACAAGAAGTGAAAACTAAACAGTTCTGCTTTGTTTATTTCATATTCTTTGAGCCTTCCCTCCAGTAATTACTATAGGAATATGTATATGTATCTTTTGTATATATATACTAGCACACAAGAATATGAGCACACATGTTCAACATTTAGATGTACAGATAATTCTTCTAGTACATTAACTTAGATATTTAATTTTATTCCCTATAAAAAAAATGTTACTTTGCTTGAAAAAAAAAAGAAAAAAAAAAAAAAAAAAAAAAAAAAAGAAAGCAATTAAAAAAAAAAAAAAAGATGTCCAAAAATTTGTTAAATTTTTTATTTTGAGATTTAAAAAAATTTG
>CM021766.1:37451149-37576544 GCA_011076525.1 Nettapus auritus | reverse complement strand
TATTTGTTAAAAAAAAAAAAAAAAAAAAAAAAAAAAAAAAAAAAAAGAGCTAGCTATTAGACATATAAAACAACGTCGTCCAAGTATTTCTGAAATTCTTCATTCTAGATGTAAAAAAAATTGTCCAGTGTTTCTCTCTGATCTATTCTACTGTACCGTACTCTAATTTTTTTGGTGTTTTACCTCCACTCAGTTCCTCAGTACAAGGGTGCCCCGACTAAAGGGCCACCAAGATGGAGCTTCTCTCCTATGGGGAGAGGCTGAGAGGGCTGGGACTGTTCAGTTTGGAGAAGATGAGGCTCTGTCTTTCTTCTGTCTTTTTCCCTACCAAAAGAAGATTAAATAGCAAAAGTATGTGCATATACATATATACAAGCATATACCTTTATGTCTTTATGTATACACACACATATTTATTATGACCATGTAAAATGTTTCTAGGTTCCCAAATTATAAATAAAAAGGATAATTCTGTCAAGCAGGATACCATTCCTGATATTGATCCAACAGATTATTAGATTTTCAAGACAGCTGCCTGTAAGTAAATAACTATTTAATGATTATTCTCATGCCAATCTGAGTAATAATATGTCAGTGTAAGATTGTAAAGATAGAGATTTGTGTAAATTCTTTCTTTCCTAGTAATTTTCTGAGAAATTATCTTTCTAGTCAAGTAGATTTCATGAATTATTGATATTGATTTTTATAAACTTTTCCTTAATATTTAGTCCCTTGTTATGAATTAACCTGAATTATTAATTGAGGCATTAAAACACATATACATATTATAGCAAGACAGCTGAAGGAATAGTTTTTTTCTATGCAAGTTCTGAAAGCAGTCTTTGCAAGAACAGGTTCTGAAAGTGTCCTGGAAGAATTCCTCTTTGGAATAGAGATGGCAAACTAATTTAAATGTTCACAAAACACTTTCTTTCCTGCCTCAGCATGAAATGAATGTATTCAATAATAGATCTAAAGTATTTCCTCAAATATTCTCAGGAAGGAAGAAACTGTCTTTGGGCTACATCAGTGAAATAGACAAAAGAAAGTGACCTGTGATGTACAGTATCTAAAAACATTTTTCCTTGGTTGTTTGAAATTTATCCCCATGCAGCAGAAGACCTATTGAAAATCTGCCTAAATTCTGTTTGGAGGCTTATGTTTCACACAGATCTTTTAGGAGCTCTCCGCACACCACAGATCTCATGTGTACTTGCTACTTGTGTTACTTCAAAAAGCAAAATTCCTCTCAGTACTTTCTGTCAGTTTGAGAAACTCAATCTGGGATACTGTCTGACCAATGCAGGCACAGGGAGAGAATTAAGCATTAAGATAGCTTGTCAATCTAGATGAAGAGACCTCAGAATTACTACAACAATAGCACAACATTGTATATATTCTCATTTTAATTTCCTTTAAGCCTGCACACTTCAGCATAACAAGCCTAATAGCTATTAAAAGAGAACAGAAAATTCTCCAAACAAGTAAAAGCATTTGTAGGAAAGCCATTATTGTTACCATTACTTTTGCTGAAACTCTACTGGGACCATAGACTTTTTATTTTTTTATTAGCTTTCTACAAATAGGATGTGAATTCCAGCATATGCACTAATCAATACTTTCTCCTTCACTACCCTGAGAAAATAAGGGATTCAGCTGATGTCTCCTTAAATGTCTTAAGAGAATGCCTATGGCATCTCATATGCCTTAAATGCTAATCTGAAAAAAAAGGGGGGTGGAGGGGCACCACACAACAAAAACACCAACCTAGGTATATCCTCTCACTTGATCCCCAAACATTTGTGTGGTTTGACTGCACAATCAGCCACTTCCCATTCAAAGAAAGTTCAGAAATAACTATTGTTTTTCCTGCTTATTATCTCTTAATGTCGGATCTAAAACTGCCATCAAACTCAACAATCCACCTTTTTGAAAACATTTTTCAGCAGTCAAATTAACACATACAGTTTTATTTTGTGTATTAGGAGCCCAATACAAAGCTATTCATTAATTTCAGGGGGACTTAGATAAACTTTTTTCATTCATTAAGGCTTTTTTTTTTTTTCATTAAGCCTTAAGCCTTGACCAATGATTTCTCCTTTGCTTTGTAGGGCAGAGTATTTTACTGGTCTCTGAAATGATACTGTCCAACTACATTGTCTCTAACTATTTAGGTGGTAGCATAGTATATATGATGGTTAAGAAAATGTTTCCAAAAAGTTTGTATTCAAGCACTGAAGCAAACTGACCAGACTTTCAAAAGCTGCTTTTTCAACAAAGAGCTCATAAGTATTGTAAGTTGCAGTGTTCTGCCACGAAAGAGTGTTCTGGTTGGGAGTGGCTTTGTTTATTTATTCATTGACATGGTAAGCAAGAAAAATGTAGTTTGTTCTAACAAAATATTCAGGCCAAATTGGTCCTTCCCACCATAACAATGAAGAGTTTTGGTTAGGCTAGAAATAGCATTTGAGGACCCATGAGTGACACAGCTGTGGAAAATGTAGTATCAAAGGAAGAGCGGACGTTGAAGGCAGAATGCAGCTTCAAAGCAGAAAGCTCACTTAAAAAAGTCTGCCCCATTCTCATTCTTGTGCTTAGATAATAGCTCCATTACAGAATATCAGTTTCAGATCCCTGTCAGATGATCTCAGTTCACAGATCTGAGGTGTCAGAAATGGGGTAAGACTATTCTGAATGAATCACCTTGCTGCTGAAACATCAGGGGGTGGTAAAATAGCTTGGAGAGCCAGATAAGAAATATTTCAAAGAAAGCAAGGCATGACAACAAGGATCTGCAACTATCCCTGTTGAACATTAGAAATATAATTTAACAAGAGAAAATTGGCTTTCCCAGCACAGATTGAAATAAACAGATGAACAATGACTTTACTTCCCACAAGACTTCAATTACTCAAACTTAAACAAAAACAAATTCACAAATGCAGCTGGAAGAATAAGAGTCATAGTTCTAGTGGTGAATCAACTTAACAAATGTAATGGTGTAACACCAATAGAGTAGTTGATGTTCTAATAGCTATATTAAACCTCTGAGCATAATCAAAATGACTTTGATATTTCCATAAGGCAGAGTAAACTCAGACTGAGTACTGTGCTTAAACCATTAACAGTATTGTTGCCTTCTTGATGATTAGTTTGTGTTTGGAGCAATTTACTATATTTTACACTAGAAAAGAAGAAATTATGCATTAGGGAAGGACCATTCCTTCTTATTTGTCCCTTTTTGGAAATGGAGAAGTTTATCTGGCCCTTAGCATAGTTTTCAAATTTCGTTGTTCTCCAAACTGGTTAAAGTTGCAAATCATCATACCAATATTGGGTGGGCTAAATTCTGTTTTATAATGTAAAATAATGTACAATTCAATTCTCACCAACTTCCAAGGCTGTTCTATATGCATACATAGGGAGAATTTAGTCCTCATCTTTTTTTTCGCTCTTCACAAGGATATTCAATTGCTTAAAGGAAAAAAAAAAAAAAAAAAAAAAAAAAAAAAAAAAGTGAATAAATGGACAAAATAAACAAATCAGTAATCAAATGTCTTTCTTTCTTGGCTGTAAGGTAAGGCCCATATGTTTTAAGCACTGTCCCTCTGAAATATAGCATCTTCTAAGCGTTTTTGAAGGCTACTTATCTCTCCGTCAGAATCCCATGAGTGAACGCTGTGTGCATTATGCAAAGCATTAGCTGTGCACCTGACATGGGGGTGGTCTCAATCTGGAGTCTCACTTCCCAGACTAGCATAGGATACAAATGTCACGAAGGCAATGTGTTGAGTTCCCAGGAAAGCTGAAAGAAAGAGGGGACATGTGCCCTCGGTGACGCCTATGTGCAGAGAAGTAGTTGGAGGTCTGGTTAAGAAAGGTGGCATCTGAGACAAAGCCTAGAAAATGAAAGGATGTAAAGAGATGAATGACACAGGCTGAGAAGGATTTGGCAGGGTTCCAGTGGGGATTCAGGATATCTCAAAGGAGAGGGAAAGGGTGAAGAAGAAGAGGGGAAAAAATCAAGAGTCTGGTTTATACCAACAAAAATAGGAAATTCAGCTAAAAGGCTGACAATCTGTTATCTGCTTATCACTCTGCTTAGATATTTCAGTGGTATCGGGCAGTAGAGAGTGTCAAATTCTGTTCATGCTGTTACACCCACACGCAGCTCAGCAGGTTAAGGCTGGAGCTCTATAGCTTAATTGTGCCTAAGTCAGTCCAAGCACGTAATTTTGTAAGGTACTTTTCGCTTTACAGTTCTCTTTTCTTACTTTTATTAGCAAAATCAGAAAGGGTACATGCAAGAGAAGGATAAAACACAAGCTTTGTAAGATTTCACTAGGTCCAAATGAAACTGTTTGTGTGCTCCCATCAACAGACTATTCAATGCCACTTGAACGCCAACCTCTCGCCAGTCTTTTACACTCATACAAGGTGCTGACTTCTGCTGATGGAATTTGTCTCTCAGTGTTTCATACCACAAGAGCAGCACCCACTGTCCTTACTTCTGCCAAATAACAGTTGTTCTCAGGAGCCATTAGCTGAACAGAATGTTTTTTCACATGACAGATACCACTGGTGGGATGCTAGTTTGTGTTTCACAAATAACAATACAGCTCTGGTACAGCGGTATATTTACACGCTGTGTCAAATAGCAGCCTCCTTCTTATATCCACACTTTGGGTAAGTAGCCACCAAGTTCAGGAAGAAGGGAGCGTTCAGCCACAAAAAAATAAAGGTGTTAATTTCACAGGTCCAAAGTGTACCTGCAAAAGGGAAGTGGGAAGACCAAGTGAGAGGGAGGAGATATGAACTCTTTAAAGCTACCCTGAAATTTAAATGCCCCCACTCATTTTTATATTTTTTTTTCAATGATTTTCATCACAGAAAAAGAAGTGTGCATGTTCCTTGTATCCACAACTTTATTCCAGAAGTTTTGAGGCAGATGAAATAACGAGAAAAAAAAAATCACATCCACGGCTTACTTGCATAGAGAAAAAACATGAATCACTTTTTTTTTCTTTTTTTTTCTTTTTTTTTTTCATATTGTAAATTCAGTTGTTCCTGGTAAGCAACAAAGAATTAAAATTTATGTTTTATTTCAGGAGGCTGGTTGTATCCATTCACCTTCCAGCAATGAACAACACAGAAAAGGATGTGTCCAGGACAGGAAAAGCACACAAAGTACACACTCCTATTACAAGAAGATTCAATAGATAGCTAATTGACAAATTACACCACATTAAAGGGAGAAATTTCTTCTATGAGGCCAGGGATAGGCTTGGACTGCGGATCTATGCTTTGAGATGCACTAATGAGAATAGGAGCAGCTCAGTTTGCAGGAGCGTCTATTACAGGGATAGCAGTTCAAACAAAAGATCACCACCTGAATCTTTCTTCACAGCAGGATGCTTCGTGCTGGCCTGGTTGATGAGTGGTGACCTGCATCACAAAGATGCTACAGCACTGTCAAAGTAAAGCTGAAACATCTTTATTTTCCTAAATGCCTTTTAAATTTCTCCATAACTTCAGTTTGAGCTTCACGCTAGTTTGCCAGTCAGCCTACTTTCCTACCAGCAGATACTCCTCATATACACCCCTCTTTCAGAAAATTAATTTTTACACTATAAAATATTCTGTTTTATTCAACAGCAGTTCTCTACACATTTTACAGGCTTCTTCACTGAAGAACAAGTAAGTTTTCCCTTGTACTATTGTAGCTGAGAGAGAAGTATTCCCAAGTGTTAATTTGCATTTAGTGAGTCAAATTTTCCTAACCTGCCTTTATAGTTAATAGAAAAACACTTTCCTAAAGAGTAATTCAGCACTCACCTGGCCCCAAAGAGCCTGCCTCTGTTTGTGGTCTCTGGGGAGGACCTGGAGAGACTGGACACCATTAGCCTTTTAGAGTAGCCCCCTCTGTACAACATCTGAGAAGGCTTGTGGTTGTTTGACTGAGGTTATGGGGACAACAGGAATTCAGATGAAATTTCCTAAAATATAAACTTTATGTAACAAGATAATGGGGTAATATCTACCTCCTAGATTAAAGTAGAAGGGGCAAAGATGTTCCTACCAAGATTAGATTCCTATTTTCAGAAGGCTGAGCTTTTTTTTTTTAATTTATTAAACAATTCAAACAGAAACTAGACACAGCTTGCAGTACAACTTCTTCAGGATTCCAAAATAACTTTGTGTTAATTGATACCAGTTGTTGTATGAAAGGAATAATCCCATGTAAGAGAAGAATTTGATACAGGGATGGGAAAAGAACAGTGCCTGAGATGTTTTGAAAACAGCATGCTGAAAATATTTTTCTTTAAGTCCTGGAATAAAAAGTAGGAAGTGTAATATCTGAGAAAACCAAAGCATCCACACACAAAGAAGATGCAGAAGACTTTCTAGTGTGATCTCTGCTAGCCTGCCTGTACAGTCCCATGAAGCTCCAATAATATCTGAATTTTCTAAAGAAACGGAAATTTACTTGAAACCATTTGGGCAGTGACTGGGCAACTGGGCCTTAATGAGCACAAACAGATCTGCGTGTAGCATTGTTGTGTTTGCCTATGATTCATCAACAACAAATGAAATCTTTCCAACAAGGTTATTTTTCAGTATTGACCTTTGCCTCTTTCCCTCTTTGTTTTTTCAGAGAAACACAAGGGAGTGGTGCAACACCCCTTCCCTAAGCATAGGGAAGCTTCTTTCACTGCCACCACTGCCCTCTGCCTTACAGGGAATGAAGGGTGTGCATGCAGCCTGTGCTCAGTTCATGGCCTCTATTGCACATCTATCTCTTGGCATGTTTAGCCGCCATGGGACACTTCAGCCTTCAAGGCAGGGGAGTGAACTCAAGAGTGTCCAAGATGACTGCTTTACAGAAATAAATATTTATTTTGGACTGAGTAAATTATGTTATACCTTATGTACATAAATCACAATACATTAATACACTGCTGATTTTCAGCAAGCCAAGTCTGATGAGACAGCAGTGGAAATGGTACGTCTTCCAGCATAAATGTAAAGGACAAATCTCTCCCAAAGCCTCAGTGCTTTACTTACACAGGAAGAAGTAGCATGGCTACCAAGGAAAGAGCAAGGTGCCAATTGTTCAGCACACGGTTGTCCAGACGCTGCTACTCTAGCACAGACTGCTGCATGGCTAGCATCCACTTTAATTTCTGGTCAGTGAATTCACAGTTCATGAACAGATTGATCAGTTTCTGTTTGTTAATATACCTAATCCATGCATATTCCCGCTTTCCATGCTTCGTGAAGCCGGGTACCACGGTGTACAGGAAAACAGAATTACTTTGCATGAATGCTCTAATCTCCAGTTCCTAAGCGTATCAGGGCCACAGCAATCCACTGTGTTGCAGACATCAGTTACTGGACCACAAGTTTATTTCACCTGAAGTGAATACAAAATTTTGTCTTTAAAGGCTCGATCTTTGCCTGAACAGAAGATTAAAATAAAATAAAATAAAATCTAGTAGTAATTTATTTCTACACAGTTAAAACAACAGGCTCATTAAGCTATTTTCTTATTTAAGAACGTCTTCCTTTATTTAAATTTAAACCACCCCTTTTTAGTAAAGGCAACAGTATTTAGAGGTAAATGTCAGTAAGAGGAAGAAGTATTTAAAGATGTTCCAAACCAAACCTACTCAGGAAGTTTTCACTGAGAAGCGCAAGGAACCATAAATGAGAGGGGCTGTAGCTGGATGCCATTATGGGATCTGAAAAGAAGATTATTCTCTAGAAAACATGACTATGATACGATTATTTTTCTATGGAACGGTTACAGTGTTTGTCATATATCCCTTCCAAAGATGTAGGTAACTTTCTTGAATTTTATAATAATGATGTATGACACAGTGTCCTCTGGGATTAATCACAAATATTTTTAAAAGATGAGGCTTCGTTATATCTTTGTTCTTTGTATCTTGGCTTTTGTTAGCGCATTTTAATTAGGATCTGGTATCTGCAATAAACAGTAAACATAAAGAGCTTTGCAAAAATGTATTAGACTGTTTGTTTTCACACTCTAATGCATATTTGCACAATTTTACCATGAAAAAAGGAAAACATGCTAAGCTCTTGGGCTCTATCCCAAATGTCCTGGAATAGAATCCGGAAATTACTAAGAATGAAACCAAACCACATCGTATTTCAGCAATTAACCTAAGAAAAGAGGGCACACTCTCTATGTGAAAGATAGTTCTGTGGGAGGCATTTATGAAAGAAAGAATCTTCTAGAAGAGATATGCAAGCAACTATTAGAATTTGATTTAATTTTCTTTGACCAGGTAAAAGCTTGATAAATGCATCGAGGTTATAAACTTTTTTCTTTCACAACAGTGGAGAAAATATTTATCACATAATCCTCATTGTTGAAGCAAAATGTGTCTAAAGGAAATTGCAAATAAAAATACTGCCTGAAATTCAGTGCACTATCATTTATTTTACCAGCTAGACAGATGCCAAAAAATACAAAAGAGCAACTTTGGGAATGTGCAGGATAAGTGAATCTACAGTGGATGAAAAAACAGATGCTGACAACAAACAGCTTTGTATACAGGGGACTGGATAAATGGACTTCATTATAATCATATGTATACTGATTTGAAGAAAGTTCTAGGGATTAATATTGCTTTTGTAAAACACTACCATATCATATTAAAAAAAAAAATAAAAATAAATAAAAATAAAACACTCAGAACTGAAACTGCCATTTGCCAAAGACAGATGTACTTTCATTTCAAAGTATTCCTATCAAACTCTATCAGAAAACTTGAAAGGTTTAAAATGTGGCTCTTGTGAACAATTGGTATTGATATGACACCTTGATAGTATTTGAACGTGACACAAAAGTCATAAAAGTATATAAGCAATTGTAAGGTGTAAAGTGATTTTTCCCACGAAAGCTAGGCTTTAATGTGTTTCCAAATAAAACACAAGATTAAGTAATTTATTTTGTCATATGATTTATTTATGGGCTGAAACGCTGTAAACAACAGATAAAAGATACAGACTCAGATGTCAAAGTAAAAGATGAAAATCATTACATTTTATTAGCAGAAGATATATAAAAATGCCAAAATGAACTGTAAAGAGAGGGAAAGTGTTATGCTCAGAGGTCCTGCATCAGAGTTGCATTTGTTTTTCCCACCTCCCCTAAAGGGGAATAATAGCTCTGAATTTAATTAAAAATCTATTTTTTAAGATTAAAGTCATGAAAAAGTTAAAAGACTGGATCACAAAGAAGAGTAACTGTGAGGATCTCAGGGAATATGAACTGATGAACTCCCTTATATTTTATTTCCTCTCGACTATTTGTGGGAGGATCACTAGTGTTGCATAGGAATTGTTAGTCCTGGATAAAAGCAAGGATTTTATAAACCAATAAATTTTTCATTAGTTTTACATAAATTTTAGTAGCAATAGTTTAATTCCAGTCAAATTATTTCAATCAGATGCATTGCTGTTGAATGCAACGTTATACATTATATTAACTGGGGCAGTTAGAAACCTGGATCCTACCTGTACAGCAATGCTTCAGGCATTGTTTGCCATACATTTTATCTTAACATGTAAAATAAAAATAAAATAGAAGAGACAATGAGAATGAAACTAAAAAAAATAAATTAAGAAAATAAAAATAATTTAACAAAAAAATCAGAAACTTCTAAGCACTGAGAGAATAAGGAGACCCAAACTGATAATTTAGATAATTGGGGGTGGGGGGAGGGGGGTTAATATATTTATGTCTTGTGTTCTTGGTCCTCTTAGAAAAAAAGTCAAAAGCATTATGAAATGACTTTTCATGCCTTAACTATTTTCTCTTCACCTGTCCTTTTTCTCTGACCACTTACTGACAGTCCAAGAAAAGAATGGAAGAAACAACCATGTTGTATTTGGTCCTGACAGCTTCTGAACCAGGACTTGGCAAAGCAGAGGGAAGGCAAAGTGATACATCCCTGCAAGTATGTGCACAGTGTATATGAACATCTCATACACGCTCAGGTGGGGAAAGAGAATTTCTCAGATCATTCAGAACCATTTAAATCTTGCAGGTCAAGACCAACCTCTTCTTAGTCTGGATATCCCCTGATAGCAGATCCTGGCACTGACCATAGCATGGTCTCACACAAGCAGACACAACATCTAATGGCATTTAAAATAAAGGTCCTCAAGGCAGCCTCCTCTGGACAATATTCTGAACGCATAATGAAAAGGTGACAAAAGTTGGAGAAACCACTGCTAGGGGTGTTCACAAAAGGGTTGCTCCCCCACTTCTTTCTTCCAAAGTGCAGTTGGTCCCAAGCCTCCACAGCTACTTGGCCAGCCAGAAAGTGGTGAGGATGACCTCATGATAAAAGACTCAATAGAAATCTTAAAAGAACAGTATCACCTTGGGGCTGCATTCCAATGTTTACAGGTTAATGCTGGCTGACTCTAACCAGAGTTATATACTGTTTATTGTAATTTTGGTAGTAATATACATTAACCTTCCCCTGATTCCCATTTTGCCTCAGTCAAAATCACAGAATGGCACACAAAGGCCTGCACATAGAGCTTTCCAGTGCCAAAGAAACCAAGCATATCTTTTTATGCTGTAGGGTTTATAATTTTCTTGATCTTGACTTCAATGGAAATGCTGTGTGTGGAAGGATGACAAGATTGGGGCCTCAGGCAAGAGCTCTGTAGAATAATGTGTAGGAATGTTATTGTTGGAATTTTAAGATACAACATCTCCTACTTGGGCCAAGCCCAGACCATCTCCTTCTTGCAAGTAATCAGTCAAGCTACTCATATGAGTAAAGAAAAAAGCTGACTCTATTAGTTTACTTGAAAAGAGATGTATCTTTTGGGGAGTCTATCTGTTATCTACATAAGAGTTGTACTAATGCCATCAGTTGGCAGGGGGGGACTGTTTCCTAGCTCATTGATCCCATGATACAGATAAATGGATTGCTCTGATCCTCTCTTTCTAGTGAATATCTTGCCCTGTATAAAAATGGGCAGAAACTTTGCTACCTGTGTTCCAGAAAGGCTTGGTTGCACACAAAATTGTGGTTTCACAGTACCAAACAGAAACTTGTTAATTTCACTACCCTGTGCTTAACACAAATCACACTACCTATTGCTTATTTTAATGAGTAATAAAATCATTATTCATAAAATTCTGATTTATATTCCTGTTCAGAGAATTTCAGCCATGCCCTTTAGACACCAATCATATTAATTTGACCATTCTCACAAAAACTCTTTTAGTAGACTACTTAAAGATCTTATTAAAGTTCACAGTAACTCGGTGCAATTTTGTGTAATTATGTAACATATTTTGGACATTAAAGGAACACTCACCGTTCCTGGTGCATGTAGTAACTTTTATTGATAACTTCATAAAACATAGAGTCTTCTACTAGCAAGCTAATGGAGTGAGGTGGGGAACGAGACAGAAGGATAAAAATAACAATGAGAACATGAAGTTATAATAAATTCTTAATCTTTATTGCTTGATGTACCCTGAGAAACTTGGAAGTACAAGTCTTTTCCCTATGAATTTTGTCCTCTGTTTGCCAAACATTTTAATTTGTTGTTTTTCTAGCACTGAAGAAGCCAGCATGGTTTTGCCTTTTCCTTGCATTTTTGTCGGTGTGTTAAATTCATACTATTATACTTGTAAAGGTGTCAGCAGCAATGTGCACAGCTCTGGAAACACAGTTGCATACTAGAAAATTGCCATGTAGTCCACCTATTGCTTTTCCTTTGTATAAAAGGCACGTTGCTTGTTAATTACACACCACAGCACATAGAACAGAGGGAAGTCAGGCAGGCAAAAGCACATTGAGACATATCATGCCATGTAGTACAAAAAGGAAAAGAATGAAAAGATGCACCAAAAATCTCTTCTCAAACAGAGCAGTGCAAAAAGCACTCAATATACCCATCACTTCCAGGTGAGTTTGCTCTGTGAACAGAAATGTATCAGTGTTGCAGTGAGTGAAGAACTTCATTAATGAAAGGGCAGCATTTATCTCTGTGCAGTCATAGCATCTGAACTTGCATCTTCTGGACACCTAACACACAGCCAATTGCATATGACCGTATTTTGCGAAAGGGCAAACTCTGCTCACCAGAGACTTGCTGCTTTTCTGAAATCCATTGCAGAGCAGTGGAAAGCTCTCACCAACAACTCAGGAAGCCCAGAAGGGCAGACTGTGGCTCAGCAATGCGGATTACCCAGTTAACCCTCTGTGACTGCTCGGCACTGCAGCAGGGTTGACACACAACACAGCAAATGGAGGTAGAATAAGAGTTTGCCATGCTAAGCCAAAAGAGGCGGCAGATGCTACTTGACCTGACTAGATGCTATAAGTCAAGAAGTACACAACTAAAAAAAAGTCATATTAGTGGTTACATGGGTAAAGAGATGCAGGTAAGCATTGACTGTAATGGCCTTCAACAAAGATGAGAGACCTGCACCACTAAATTTGCTTTTCCCTCCGTCTCTCCACTCACTGAACTCAAGTCTCTCCAATTAATATGATTTTTTTAGGTGTCATTCTACATTTCATCCAGTTTAATCTTAAGTTTTTAACAAATTGCAGAGGGAAACATTTTGAGTATAAAAAGTACAATGCAGACTTGCTGTACAAGCCACAAAACCATGAAAAGATTTTTTAATATGACCATCACAGACAATAGCTAAGAAAAAGAAAGCATATACATAAGAGACATATTACCGATTATGAGAACAATAAATCACAGACACAGTGCACCAGCACTTAGCAGCTGAAGACAGAATATGGAATATCACCTAGCCACAAAGAGACAAGCTCAAATAAATGCACTTTTAAGTATGGAACTACCTACCCCGTACATGCTACATTCCCTAACAGGTAGTCAACCTGCACTACTATCACAACTGGGTGTGTTTTCAGGCACAGTAACACCAGTGAACATTTCATTGCTACCTCTGTTACTATTCACTCACTCTGGTGTTTTTTTTGTTTTGTTTTGTTTTAATGCACATTACCACTTTACTTCAGTTCCAGACAAATAAGAAAATAAAAGGGCCTTGGTTTTAAAGACTTCTTTATAATGGGCTATACCTAGCTTTCCTCCAGTTTCCACTCAAGTCAGTAAGACCCTTTCAATTCCTTTCATGAGACTTGAAACAAACAAGTACACAAGAAATGGCACATATTGCTTCTCAACTGACCCAAGCACCTGATAGCAATTTCACGGAAATTTTCTTTATCATGTATTTTTGTATTCCATCTTATTTTGACTCTTTCCAACATAAAACAGAGCTCTCAAGTAGCGTGTAATAATATAGCTGAATACTACAACTGCAAATGCTGATAGCAGTTTACTAATACTTACATTAATTTGTGAAGAGTTCAGTTTCCTTTAAATCATGACTGCATATATATTTTTTTAAATTCCTACAAGCATTTCATGAAAGCTGAGATAGGAACCTTATACACTGTACAAAGCACAAAAATGTTTGAGCTTGTCAGAGTACCACTACAGCCCACATAACTATTCTTCTTTTGACAAGGCTAATGTAAAGGGGAGGATGATGCTAACAGGGAACACTAATTGTTCAGTCGGCAATATGACTGAAGGTACAGGTCATAAATTTGTATGAATACTTAAGCCAAGATTTCCATCTGTATAGATTTATGCCAAATCAGGATTTATCCCAGAAATTTTAAAACAATCCCCAAGAAGCAGGCAGCTCTTTATGGAAAAATACTGGCATTATATTGTTATGTGACTGTTGTCCTCCAGGCAAAGAGGCACTGTTGAGAAGCAGTAAACACCACAGCAAGGGAAAAAAAAAAGAAAAAAAAAGGGGGTGGGGGATGAAAAAAGCTTGAAACATTGGGAAGTTGCACTGAGACACATCAGTACAACGAAACCAATGACAGTGAAAGAAATGTTTTTTTTTCCTCAAATTAACATTTAAGGTAAGTCATTTTGTCATACTGATAGCCTTTTAACTCATTTATTTTTCCACCAGATTACACAGGACAGGCTGATTAAAATAAACACTTTGTTAGTTTACCTTTAAATGTGAAACTCAAATCAGAATGACCAAGTCCTGTACTACAAAGAAGCCTTTGAAATGAAAAATGTCTTACTCCTAAGTGTGGTTATATTTTTATCATACATGGCTTATTTGTCTTATTTGTCTGTGTTCACCTCACACTGCTTTGATATTTGCAATAATCTGAATACTTACTACAAACCTAATTGTGCCATCAAAAGAATGAGAGAACAGTGACTACACTAATAACTTAAGCAGCAAAACTGTTTGGTAAAATACTAAACAAAATGAGAAAGTGCAATACAGTCTACATTTTGTCTTAGTTAAATTTCACAAAGGAGCTTTATACTGAGGAAAAAGCATCTTACTCATTTACTTCTGATTACTAGTGCCACACATTGCATAAAACATACATAAAAATGGGGTGGATTCTCATTTCATCTCTTTAAAATATGTATAAACCAGAAAACAACAACAACAAAAATAATTTAAAAGCAGAGAGCAAATTCTAGGATTAATATCCTTCCTTTGGAGATACAGGAAAGAACTCTGACTATTTGAAGAGTCTGCTGTCACTACAAGACTAGACTATATGACTTTGGTGTATATTCAGAAACACTTTACTTCTGGAGGAGCTCTACTGCTTGTATTTCAATACGAAAATAATAATAATAATAATTAAAAAAGAAGACAGAATCTTCCCATCAGTTTCTCCTGTGACACGTATAATAGAAAATCAACAAGAAAAAATGTTTAAGTTCAGTTATAAGTTGAATGGAAGGTAGATACTTTGTAGTTAGGGAAAATAAAAATAATAAAAAAAAAGGAAATAAATGATTGCAAGACAAACTTACAAATATGAAGAGAAGTAGCTTTACTTTCTGAACCTGTGATTAGCTCTACTGACCCCAGTGAAGTAAGCTGAGGATCCTTTTCTGTGGAAAATCAGTCCTATAAAAGACAAGGTATTTTTGCAGAGATAAAATCCTGTTTGGGAGTAAATTGAGAATTAAAGTGCATGGATTCCTTTTATCTGATCATATTCCAGTGAAATAATAGAGATAATTTGAAGAGAGGAGAATAAAAATGGTTTGCACTGGAGATTCAATACTCTATTACTTAAGGATAAAGAATTTCTAATAGCCATTAAAACGAAAATCAAGGAATATATAAATTTTAATTTTGTCTTTGCTTCATATCGTACTGTACTGAAGGCTTTCAAAGTGACTTTTAGAAGCTGGATTTTAGGTGTATGTCATGAAATTAGGAAATGCCAAAGGCAAGAAAAATTGGAGCTATTAGCAAAGCTAACAATAAAAAATTAGAACATCAAAAATCCCATAGTAAAGAGCTTATGTAGAATTGCTACAGATTAAGGCACTATTGAATAATATTGCTGTTAAAGAAGCCAATTATTTTTATAGAGCAAATAAATTTTTCTATGATAATTCATATAAAAATGGTAAATGGTTAACTGCCTTAATAAAAGGGGAAGAGAAATCTCAACATAACGGCAATTTATACAAAACAAGGGGCGATAATGAACAAGAAAAATTAGGTAAGTGATATCTCCAAGGCATATTATGAGACTACATAAATCTGGAACTTCAGAAGATTAAATCCAAATTTTGGGATTGAAAATTAAAATCTTGAGGGATTTTTATATATTTTTTTAACATTGGAATAAGAATGTTGGCTATTGTCCAAAAGAGGCATCAGACCTCAGACACCCAGCAAAGACAGCTGTCCATCTTTTCTTTTCTTTTTTTTTTTAAACACCGTATTTAAAGCACTTGGTCTCTTCATGCTACAGACCTTTAAACTTTCTTTTGAATGGAGCTACATGCTTCCTGTTACATTACTGAAATTATTCCTATTTGGACAGAGAAAAAAATATCTATGTGACTGTTCAGCTGTCACTCTTTTTTTCTCATTTGTGGCAAAACCAAGAGCAACAAGATAAAAAAGGAGGTGAAAAAATATTCACGGAGACTGGATGGATTCCATAAATTAGACTTGTACCATAGTACATGAACAAGGTATTTAACATTGCTATTACTTGTGCCCCAAATATTTTCTTCTCCAAAAGTGATAGCTGCAGTTTTGTTGAAAGACTAATCAGCGTTATTGGCAGTGCTGTATAGATCTGTATGAAATATTGTCTTAAAAAGGCAGCTCTTAAGAGCAAAAGCTCCCATTGAATTAAGTCTTCAAACTCAAACTTATATTTGAAATTTGCTTTAGATGAGATAGCATGGGAAACAAGTTTGTTTGTATTTCTGAGTAAAACCATCTCTTGTTGAACTTAGTAGCTGAACCTAACATGACCTCTGTAAGTGAAAATTCAGTTTTACTCATCTTCTGCTGTGATGTCAGAAAAAATCCAGGAAGTCCAAGGAAGACAAACTGCTTCTGGTTATTTTCATATTGTTCCCCCTTACCCTGTCTTGCAAGACAGAAAAGGCTTGGTGGAGAAGTTATTCTTCCATGTAACTGGGAGCATTTGCTATTTACGAACAGAGTGACAATGCAGGAACATGCATCTTCTGGTGTCTTCCTTTTAACTCACCTACTTTTCCTTGAAGAAGTTTTGTTTCATCTTGTATAGATCTTTATGCTGAGATGAGCATGTCAGTTGGTCTCATACACAAAAACTCTCTCCTGCTGACCCTTGTTCACCTGCTCAGGGTGAAATTGATAGTCAAGGAGAACTGATCACATTGTATAAAGTTTAAAACCTTGGAGTTCTTTCTTTCTCTTGATTTCATTTTCCTTTGAAGTAACAAGAAAAGAATTTCTTGTGCCTGGAGAAGTCAGAAGCATTAGTGTTCTTGGTGTTCAAGATTAGGACAGGAACGTTGTAGATGGGACATAACTAAAAGGGATATATTTACACTTGCCTACTAGAAAGAACTCCTTTGTGTGATGCCTTTGAGCTATCTGACTTCAGTTGCTAATGTTACAGGCTGATACATTTTTTGCAGCAGAAGATGATTGTCCTTTCCAAGTTATCTAGGTAGACTTTATAAATATAGGGAAAGGAATTACAAAAGGTCATAGAAGACATTACCAATTCTTTACACAGGTACAGTCCCCCCTCAAGAAAACTTGCCCTTTGATGGAAGAATGGCTTTTGTTTTACAACTCTTGGGGTAAGGATGGTTGCATCTCTTTGGTGTGTTGGCACAGTAGTAGATACCCTCAAGCTTTATGATTATTTAGCACCACGGGGACTATTAACTGCTGGTAAGACTGCAGTTTGAGTTATTGGATTTCAATAACAGTTGCAGACTTGGCCTTTAATCTAATTTCCAGTGTGCTGTTTTATTTCTGCCTCATCCAGCATGGTGTCAGCAATGCAGGATCAGGCCATTCAAATTTGCTTACTGACTGCTAATAAAACTCTATGTAGAAATCATGGTTTGAAGTCAGTATTTAACAAAGGACACAGCAAGACTTTGACTACTGAGATATTTTAATAGTTTAACTTTTTGTGATCCTGAAAACATTTTCATTTAAAATAGGTTCAATGAATCAGCACATTTCAGAAAGAAAAAAAAAAGAAAAAAAAAAGCAAAGTAAAAACCAGACTTGTGTTCTCCGTGCTTTTATAACAAATTAAACAGATTAGAAAGATTTTTTTTTAATTTGTTTTTATTTCCTTTTTTTAAAAAATAAAAAAAAAAGGAAAAGATTGTGTGTATGCTGAAGTTTAATTTGTCTGGGCATCTTTTGCAGTACATATTTATATTCTGTAAAATTTGGATTTTTTTGTGTGTGATGATGAGCCAACAAGTTTGTATTCTCCACTTTATTCCTTGTGTCCTACCTCCCCATGTGTACATAAACACTCTTAGATTTACTCTGTAGTTTCACTCCTGCATGTACTTAGCAACACATCACTTAAATCCCCACCTAATACCAGTAGATTCAAAAAGGCCGGAAGTGTAGGGATAAATAATGGTTGTTGTCTTTAGCTGAATCCATACTTGCAACGTGGACAGTTTCCACTGTCTTCTTCTGGCCAACTCAAAAGATACGGAAGCTTATTGGGGGAGGAATAGGGCCAGTTGCCTCGGTTCACTCAAAGGGAAAAGAAGAATTACAAGGAGGACAGAAATAAGAAAATCTTCCCTTGGCAGCAATGCATAAAGTGTTCTAGGGGAAACAGTTGCTTCATCCCTTCCCAATCTCTCACCGGTTATTACACTAAAATGCACCCCAGACAATCACTATCATAATGAGGTTAACGGATATGATAAATTCAGCAAAAGCGTTCTTTGTTTTTGATTGACTTTGTGGCTGTGAACTCCTAACTTCATCCTTCCCACACTTTACTCTATCACAGATTTTTTTTTTTTTTTCAGGGCTAATTTAAATATCTGTTGACACATTAAAAGCTTTTTGTGAAATCCTTGAATAAAAATTGTGGCAATAAAAAGTAATATTATTGTGAAAACACCTTACAGAGGGAGTTCCTTCCTTTTCTAGGACACCCCTCTGGTGAAGAGACATGCTGCTACATCAGATCACCAGAGAAGCAAAGATTGTGCTTGAGCATAGAGGATCCTGTGTACATTTTGCAAAGCCAGAGGGCAATTACTTTACTGCTGCCTGGCCCAGACAAGCACTGTATCAAGAGAAAAGAAAATTTTAAACGCATTTTTAATGCTGCAAGATGGAAAAGGAGTGCCATAAACAGCTGTCATCATTCAGTGTGTGATATTTTACTCATTTCAAATTGACAGTGTCCCTTTTAAGAGCCATAAAAATCTTAACAGTTGTGCTGCTGTAGGGCTTACACTTAATTGTTGTAAAAAACAAGTGGGAGTCAGTGTAATGAAAGAGGTGTTCTTGCCCTCAAATTCCTTCAGGCACTAAATTAGATATCTTCAAAATAGGGCATGGATCAGAACTACTGTATTTTGCTTATCAAGGGAACAGACATTTTTGCAGAAATGAGAGGATGTGTTTTTTCACCTGTACATGGGCACATTCTATTGAATAAAATTCAGGAAATACAAAAAATTGATGTGAAAATGAACCCTCTCTTGTCCTTTCTTTTCTGTTGTTCTTGCTCCTAACTTCTGCATACATTCTACATGCACACCTTCGATAGTGTGCACAGCCATTTATTCTGATCTGTGAGCTAAAGGAATCTTTTGCATCAAAAGCCAAGCAACCGGCAATATTCCTAACTATGTTCCAAGCTAGCGAAAGGACAGTGTAAATGAATTATTGGAACAGCATAGCAGTGTTTAATAATGACAAATTTAAGATTTTGAATTATTTTTAGGGAAAAAAAAAAAAAAGCACAAAGTGATGTGTGGAAAGGGATTGAGGGAAAAAAGATAACTGCAGAGGACGAGAAATCACCGAGGCAGCTGGACAAGAAAAAAAAAAAAAAAAAAAAAAAGGTAAAGTTACTTCAACTTTCAATTCACTGTTCTTCTGCTTTTGGTTGTAGAGAACAGGCAGGCACTCCACCTTGACTCTTTCTCACCTGTCCGGTCTTTTCCCTTTGTTCCTTTCCTCACATCACTAGCATCATTCTGTTCCCTTTATAAGTGTCAGCAGCAGGAAAGAAGTGTCGTGTCACACAGCAGAGGGGGCTTGCTCAACAGGCTGTGCCTCTCTGCTGGGAACAGGGGAAGCCTATCAGAACTGCACCACCTCGCTCACTTACGAACTGCTTTTCAATATTTTAACATAAATGGGCAAGGTAGAGGATTCTTAAAACTGCACTGGTTACCAAGCACTAAAGGCACATGGCTGTAAGGGGTAAAGGCTCTTTTAATCAGAGGGGTTCTTCAATTATTATTTTAAAAAATACAGCTACAACTTTAGCTTCATGCCTGTATATCCCAACGATGGCTGTAAAGCAGTCAGAATGCTGGAGCTGTCTGCAGTATAACTAAAGACAGCATTAGCTTCATAGTGAGTTCCAACATTGAAATAACAAAAATGAATAACATTGCTTAAATACAAAAAAGACTAACCTTTTTCAACAATATTTTTATTTAAAGAAATGTCACTTTCAGCAGAGGAACAGATTTTGCTTAAACTAAAAAAAAAAAAAAAATCAAAATTTTTCCCAAACTTATCATTTCTAACTAAAGATCGGACCATCTGCCCACTTATACCAGCTGGGTGTCTGGCCATGAAAGTCTGATATTTCATGCCAAATTGAGTAGTTATCAATGGCTTATTATTTATTTATTTATTTACTTAAATTAAAAAAAAAAAATCAAGCCACTCAAAGATGGCTGGTTAAATTGTGCAACTTGCAATCCCAGTGTTGTTTTTCATTATATTTTTAAAGCACTTCATGAATGTGATTGCTGTGTAGGCCCCCAGTTCAAAGCCTAGTGAAGTGCCATCACTTCCAGTGGAACCCCAGTCAGATTTGCAGTTTTCAAAAGAACACAAATGTTTGTTTATCAAAATAATAGTATCAACTGCTATTTGAATGCTTTGTTTATCTAATATATTGAAGTGGCTAATCAGCTGTAACAGCTTATTATTAAATACATTTTTTTTTTAACTTACATAACTAAGGATAATCTTACTTCACTTGCCAGTTTTGGCTTACTTGCTAGCCATCGCAGACTGCATTGGCAACCAAAGTCCCTTCACTGGTCTTGCCAGCTTAAGTGGAAATAAATCTGATCTTCATTTATAAATTACAGTTTAATATTGCCATAGCACAAAAGATGGATTTGAAAATTTGCTTTTGATTCTGATTTTTTTCAGAGCAGCCCTGCCTCCACAGCTCAGAGTTTCACGGCTTAGTTCCATTGTCATGTTCACTGACTGCAGTTTGATCTCAATTGCTGCATGTTGGTGGTACATAGTCACTGGAACTGTAAAAATTAAAGATTTCATCCCTTGCCAATGCAGAATTGCTATTTATTTAGTTTGGGGTCTATTTTAATTTTGACTCATTTGGGGACTTTATTCAATACACTAAGGGTTTGCTTAAACAGGGACACTCAGGAAAGTTAATCCAAAGTAATTAAAACAGTGAATTTAAAGTGGATTAGTTAAACCACATTAAACCCCAGTGTGGACTGGGGTTTAATGTGGTTTAACTAATCCACTTTAAATTCATACCTTTAGTTAATTTGGATTAATTTTCCTGAGTGTCTCTGTTTAGACAAGCCCTAAAGCCCCAATCCTGTAAACAATTTATGCACACAAGTATTTGTATGTGACGTACTTAATTAGCCTCGATTCAGGAAAACACTTAAGCCCCATTGAAATCAATGGAACTTAAGTGTCAATGGAAGGTTTTGCCTGAATCTGGACCAAGGCACCACATGCATAAATGTTGCCCTGGACACTTACTCTTATTCACAGGAATTACTGTGCATATTTGGATACTTCTAGCAGGAACACTTCCTGATACACACTTTCTTTTTTCTTTTTCTTGTTTCTTTTTCACTTCTGCATGAAATTTTCATATAGCTTTGCTCTGCTCTAACCAGCTTCCCCATCTCTCTGGGCACTGATCTAACAACTACACCGTACATCAGATTATGCTGACACGACTCAATGCTGATGCACCATGTGTTTCAATATCAGGAGCTTGGTTTCCTTACACTTTTCAGAGGAAGTCTCACCTGAGGCAAATTTTAGTTGAGCTAGACTGGAGTGTATGCTTCTCTTTCTTCTTTCCAACAGTAGTTTATCAGTCAGTCTTCCTCTTGCTTGCTCTACTTTGCTTGATTCCTTTAAAAAGATTCAGAACACATTAAGTAGTGCCTCTTTGTCAAACTTATGTGATGAATTTCATCATATTGAACATAACTGTCAGGATGTCATGCTATGCATTTTCCTAAGGAAGGATGAGCTGTTTGGTTTCCTACTGGAAGCAGACACTGTATTTTGGCTGGGTATTTGAGAAATGCAAAAAATAGTATGTGGATTTGATTGACTCCTATCACTTGACTTACATGTTCACTGACAGCTTATCTAAACTCTGCTAAAATCAAGAATTTTAAAATTGTTTAAAGCCCATTTCAGTTAAAATGGAAACATCTGTGGCCAAGCCATATTGTAAGTCAGAAGTGAAACTTTTTCTTTCTTATTTTCTGTTTTTCATATAGATGTAAACAAGAAGGCTTAGATGGAGAACGAAAAGAACAGAACAATACTCATATTTAATTGATGGTTTTCTTATGATTGGTAGATATTTTAAAATAATGCACAAAACCAGAACAGAATGAATGAATGATTCTTTGCAATGGAAATTATATGCGACTAATGGTAGAAAAAATGTAAAATCGATATAACTGTTCTTAATGCGTGTGAATAGAATACACCTCACTATATGGTCTAGAAATGCTGGAAGTACTTTGTGTTTCTTGGTTTCTCTATGGGAATACAGTTGATACATAAGGGAGCTTCTTTTGCCTCATGGGAGAAGCTGCAGTCATTAAAATTTGCAAAATATCCTGAGATTTTCTCAGATTCCTGAGACTGTAAAATTTCCTGGATTCCAGATGAAATATGAGGTCCAAACAAGTAATGTGTGTACGTATATTTATATAAACAGATTTGTATATGCACACAATCATATATATATATATACACACAATAAATATATACACTCAATAAAATAAAATATTATGGAGGCATATAATTCATATAAATACATATTAAAAATATGGGGAGCATTTTACATTCTTTTTGAATGTATGAGTTTGCTAAGTCAAAAACTGAAGATTTTTTACTTTATATTTTATTGAACTGGGAAATCTATACTATTTCAGAATAGATGAAATCCTGCTAACTAGATCATATGCATATTAATAGCTTTACTCTGTTGATTTAAAAAATATATATATAACTCACCTAATGAGTTAGAAACTAGAATGCATATCTAGATACTTTAACAGATGAGACCTAGAATAAACAAGTACAGGAGGTCTGTATTTTCCACTTCTTAAATTGGCTTGTACCACAATGTGTGCAAGCAACCTAAGAATTTATGTTGCAATGGATACTACTTACATTTAAGATGTTAAGTACTTATATAAAACTTAGCTGGCTTACAGAACGATGTAATGAACCATGCAACTCAAAAAGCAAGTAAATATAAAACAAGATTTTTCACACTTCCAATGTGCAGCCAAGTAAAATTTTACCAAATCTTCCCTTTAAATATACTTGCAGCCCTCAGAATATTTCAGTCAACTCCTAATATAATAATTAGGAATATGTAACTACAAATATTATTTTGTTCATGTATACAAAGTTTACATGTCTTGCGACTCTGCATATTGGTCTTATTTTGAATGTAAACCAAGAAGGTGTAAGCATTTTGTTCTTAACCCCCCATAATCTTGTTAATACAGAAAATAATAGTTTGGGGGATTTATTTTTCCATTTATTGTTGTGTAAGTAAAAGGGATTCATCCCCTCACAATGAAAACAGTGGTCTAATTTTGGGGTGGAACCTCCATTCAGGCTTAAATTGGCATTTTAAGTGTTACTATGAGCCTAACAATTGATTGCAAATGAAACAAGAATAAACTACTTTTGGCAGATTCTGCTGTTGTTTTTCCTGCTGGCTTTTGTTCTAGCTTTTATTTTCTACGGGAGAATTTTCATATTGAGAATACTGAAAGGGCCAAATCTTTTAAGACATCCCCTAAGTGCACACACAATTAGATATCCTATGCTCATATAATTACTCCAGTAGTTATTTAGACAACTCACAATTGCCAGATTTGAGTACGCAGTTGGAGTATGTGCCAAAGGCAGGTGCATTTTTTTTTTTTATTTTTATTTAATTTTTTTTTTACAGTAGCACAGATCTACAGGTTTATAGAAAAAGGTTTTGACAATTTCAGGAGAAATATATATATATTTAGTGAATATATCTTCAACATATAATGTGCTGTAACTCTTTACATTGCTCTTTCACCTCCCAAATGCATGCTACTTATGAGCTTGTTCTTATAAAAAATGCACTGAATTCCAAAGGCAGAAAGTATGTATTTCCATGTGTTCACAGTGGACAGGTCATTGTGATATACGCAGACTGACTGTAGATGGCTGTATGATTTCTAAATCAAATGCTGTGTCCTGTATTGAACAAAATTATTTCATTACTGAGCTGCTTAAAGTATTCAAAACATTTATTACTAGACAAGAATTAGATGCTTGACTGCTTGGCCTTTTTTTTTTTTTTTTTTTTTTTTTTTTTTTAATATTGAGATCTACTCCAACACGAAAAAAAAGATTAACAGAAAATCATTATTTCAAACAGAAAATGAAGCAACTTGATTGAAATTAACAGATATGAAGACATGCAAGGAAATCCTTATGTCTTCATTTTATTTTATTTTATTTTATTTTAAATCTACTACCATTTATCTTTAAATTGCTCTTTCTACTTTACACATTCTGTTGTCGCAAGAGATTTAAATGCATTGCTGTAAAACACTACCATCAGCAGGCTGGAACCTACTTTGGTCTCTCTCTTTTCTTAATCAAACATCTGGGAACCAAAAACATCTGTAGACTGGCAAGGAGTTAAGATTTCCTCTCAAAGTATCTTTGGTAAATCCACATGGATGGGCTGATTATCTTGCCCTGAAACAGCCCACAAAGCAAAAAAGTTCTCTGGAAATCAGGAGAATTGTAAGAAATGTCGTCAGAGATGAGATACAATACATTCATCATGTAATTACTAAAATTAACAAGTTTTATTCTGGTTTTGTGTTTCTAGGTACCTCTGACTGACCCTTCCAATGGTGCCCTGACGCACGATGTAACAATCAAACTGCACCAATTTTAGGCTCCTTGTTCCAAGATGCAGACTCAAATAACAAAGCTGCTTTAGCTAGTGTTGGATTAGGGACGATGTCTCTAGTTTATCCTTTTAGTCCTGTATTGGCATACCCAACAAACAGCTAGGGTACGCACTGCATTAGAAGGTGCAATTAGGGAGTTGTCACAAATGGCAACCTAGGGCATACTTCATCTTTGAATGGTTGTTGTTAACAGTTCTTCTCACAAGTAAAATGAACTCCACAATTCTAGGTCTTCTAAAATAGCTCACATTCCCTCGAGATTTTTAATGAGAAAGGGTCAATGCCCAGGGAGCAATAATTCAGTTTCCCCTGCCTCACACACCCATGGCTCTGCTCACCCTGCAGCCTGAGCACCAGGCAGGAGGGGACAGGTCATCCTGGGTGCCAGTGGACACAGCTGGGCACCCTGCTTTGTGTTTTCGTCTTACCATGTTTGTGACACCTCTTTCTTCCTTCCATGAGGAAGTCTGCTGAGTGGCTTGAACCCAGCCAGCTGGGAAGCAACGTACTGGCTTCACTTTAAATAACCTCATTTCCAGCTGCCTCCCTTCAGTCCTGAGTTTGTTTCATGTAAATAAATCCCTCGGGGTTCCACAGATGACGAAAGGCCTCGGAAAGAAGGAAAACTCCCTCATTTCAACAACTCCCAGCGCCCTTTTTTGCGAGGAGCGGGCAGCGACACAGCTGCGCGGCAGCCCGGGACGAGGCCAGACCCGTCCCTTCTCTCCCTCCTTCCTTTCCTCCCTCCTCCTGCAGCGCCCCTTGGCCGCTATCCCCCGGTCCGCGGGACACCCCCGGACCCCCGGGGCACCCCTTAACCCCCTCGCCCACCCCAGGGCCCGGCCGGGCACATGGAGCAGGCGCTGCGGGCTGTGGGCGGCCGCGGCCTCACGGCGCAGCGGGCGCCTGCGCTCATGGAGCCGGTGGGGAGGCGGCGCCATCGCTCGTCCCCGCGGGCGGGCGGCGAGCCCGAGCCCTTCCCCTTCCCTTCCTTCCCTTCCCCTTCCCTTCCCCGGGCCGTCCCCCACCGCCTCCCCCTGCCCCGCGTCCCTCGCAGGGCGCCGGGCCGGCGCGGGGGGCTGCGAGCCGCGCAGGGAGGGAGGGAAGGAGGGGAGGGAGGCGGGGGAGGGAGCGGGGAAAGACAGAGGCTGAGCCAGCTCTTCATGCCACTGCAGGCAGCAGCAGCAGCAGGTAAAACCAGCCCCGGGGTGTCTGCTCCCCTTCACCCGCTTGCCCCCCTCTCCCCCGCAGGCAAAGCGCAGGCCCCTGCCGAGGCCTCTCCCGGCTTGCCGGTGCCGGCGGCCGGCGGCGGGCAGCAGCGGGGCCGGTGAGGCCTTGGCGCGGCGGGGCTGCCGCTGCTCCGCTCCGCTCCGCTCGGCCCGGCCCGGCCCGGCCCGGCTGCTGCTGCCCCCGGAGCGCCCAGGGCAGGTGCCGCCCGGCAGGGACCTGCGGAGGCACAGCCTCGTTTCTGGGAGGTGGAAGCAGGGAGGGAGGAGGCAGAGCGGTCACAAGGCTTTCTTTCCCCTCTGGATTTTTTTATTTTTATTTTTAAATTGGTGGTGGTGATGCTGGTGGCTGAGGAGCGGAGCTGAGGGCTGAGTGAGTGCTCTTTTTCCAGGCCTTGGGAAAGAGTTTGGAGGAGGAGGCAGGTTTCCCTCCACTTTCTTGCCTCCAGAGACTCTTCCTCCTTGTTCCCACCTACCTGCCCCCGCCTGTGCTAACTGACCAGCGTACTGCCTTCAGAGTGACAGATCGAGTTAAGCTGTCACGTTTCAGATCTAGTTTAACTGCCACCTTTGTTTTTCTTTAGGACACAGCAGTTCAGGTGGTGTAGTAAGTATGGATCTCAGTGCAAGTGCTGCAGTTAGCACGTTTTAACTCTTTGGGAGTGATATACTCTCACATGGCTGTACTGTATCCGTCCATAGTGTAGTTGAGGTACATGTGGTGCTAAGCATCCTGGAGGCTCTATGGTCTGCTTTTGAGGATCAGTTTTAAGGAATGTCCCATCATGTTGCCATAACATTGCTTTAGTGGTGTATATAATTTTAAATACTTAACAAACAACAAACATGCTAGTTAATACGTGAAAGATCCATGTACCAAACTGTACTGGATTGGGAATCAGGACTCAAGAATACTCTTCTAGTTCTGCCACACAGCTACACAGCATCCATTCACTGCTTTTACTGTCAGTAATCCTGCTAACCTGCCTTTTGAAAGTACTCCGAAGCTTGGTTAAAAAGCACTTCATTGTAGAAGTATTTCTTCTCATACCATTGAAGCTTCATTGAAGTTGTGATTTGTCAGTTCTGTTGTTTTTGACACTCTATTCAGCTACTTGCTGATAATGTCCCTGTGAAAACTAAGCCTTCCAAAATGTATCCCAAATAAATGTGGGCTGTTTGTTGGCATTGAAAATATTAAAAAAAAAAAAAAAAAAAAAAGGTAATACTGAGTTGAATTAATGCTAGATCCAACCTCTCTCTTAATCATCTTCCGCTGTTGGCTTTGTAGCTTGCCAATTCAAACACCACATGGCCTAGAACTGGGCAATAAGAACAGCATATTGTTTATGGGCAATAATGATTTTTCACTTTTGAAACCAGTCCCTGTTTTGTAAAAATTGTCTGACTTAATGTCATTGTGAATAACTAATTGTCAAACTTTTTTACTGAGATGTGTGGCCCGTGCATGTCACATGTATGTATAATGGTAGCAATCACTGGACTTGTTACTCTTCATACTATCAGGTTGAAAGGGAATTAAACACAGCCTGCCCCAAGAAATAGTTGAGTTTTTAAACCCTTTGTACACTTTCATACTTGAAATTGGTAATTTCTTTTGGGCCAACAACGGGAACTGATCCTTGTGTGATTCATGCACCTACATCGTGAACTTAAACTTATGACAAAGTGTGAGAGCATGAGCAATTCCTCTCCACATATAAGTGTATACTGGAAAGAAGGTGCATTTTTTTCCGCCCTCTAGAATTTATGATGGCACCATAATTTGTAGAAATTGTGGATATAGTCAACTCCTATGAAAACGGAACATTTCAAATGATACTAAGAGCATCCTTTTGTTAGTGACGTGAAGATCGAGGCTGTTCTTCAGCTTTGTGCAAGTGTGACAAAGTAGGGGCTTGTAATGGTAGCCTTGTTCAAGGATTAATTAAACTGGTGAGATTCTTGTGTGTTTCACTCCATTTCACCTGAGAAAAGCACAAGCTTGATTTTACACAAATAGTTTGCAGTTTCTGCTGCAGTGTTAGCAAAGCTCACTTGTCACGCAAAAACGGTTCTTATATCTTTATCTTTTCTTAAATACTGTGGCACCTGCAAGAGTGGCACGTACTTTTCAGCAGTATAAGTGAAAACATTCCTCTCACATTTTCTCCTTCTTTGCGTTATAGCACTGGGTTTACTCGAACATTGTTCTTTTTTCTTTTGTTTGCTTTCAATAGCACTTGCGTCTTTTGGACTTTGCTATCTCGTATTAATGTGCAAGAAAAGTGGGATTTGGGGGAAGTCTGTAACACATACTCTGCCTGTGATTTACGCAAATACGGAGATCTTTGCTGTCTCTTGATTATTGTTGTATAAATTCATCTTATACTCCGGACGGGCTATGCAAAGAATGGCTTTGCACTTCGCCTGAAAGGAATTTTGTTGCTTAAGTCTTTTTAGAAAGTTTATTCTGTGCTCTGTCCTTAGGAGTTTTATCTTAAACTGTTAGGTATGCTGCTGTAATTGGCAACAGCTGTTGCTGAGAATTGTGGAGGATAGACAGTTTCGGAGATAATCAGCTCCTAGTCCATTTGAGGCTTTGTTGATTAGCACGTGTAAGAGAATTTTGGATCAGGAGCCGGTGATGACTGCAGAGTGCAAATGTGGTATGGTATGTAAACTGCTTGGCTTAGCCTCTGCGCTGCTCTCTAGTAAATAAGCTATAGGTTTGTGTGTGTTCTTCTAAGCCCAGTAACGCGCCCAAAGCAGGCCACTCTGTAGCCCGTAAATGCACAAATATTTGGCCGAGTTGTGCACTAAGAGCAAGAGGGTTGTGAAACACGATAGGATTTGTTTGCCCGTGTTGGATACATCAGTGAGGCTTAAACTCTGGTTTTTGACCCCCAAAAGAATGGATGTAATTGTAGCCATTTCCAGTTTTTGCGAAAGCTGCTTTTGTGTTCTGTGTTTTGCTTGACAATGTTTTTATTAGTTAACCAGGTGTCAGTGTGTGTTTGTTTATTTCTGATACTGCAGCGTGGCCAAATACTTTATAAAATGAATTTGAAAATGATGCAGAATTTGAAGTCCCTGTCACGTTGGATAGCATTATAATGGAATAAATCTTACTGTTTTTATTGATGTTGAATAGAAAACAGAATGATTTGAATCTTACGGGAAATCTGTGTGTGACAGTTGTTGAGGAGAAATAGTTGACTGTGTTTACACTCTGAGAGCTGGAATAAGAAGCGAGAGCCACGCTAGAGCAGTTCTTCAGAGTACATCCACACCTTGGAGATGAACACGCTGCATTTAGCAATCCACGTGGGTGAAGGTTGATGGATTACTAAACAGAATAGAAATAGGTATTTTGCTTCTGTTATAGCCAGATGTGGGTTTCTCAAAGGACTGGGGTCATAAGATGACCTGAAATCTAGTTAGAAATAGTTTGAAAATAATAAGAGGAATCATATGTGAAAACTGAGAGCGGTGCAAAGAGACAGTATCCCGGTATCCTGTGCTGTATTTAAAAAAAATTACTTCTGTGCTATTAAAGTTGAGGGGCTTTTTGTTCTGTTAATGGGTCGGCAAATCTTTATTTTAGGTCTATTAAAGAACATTATTACCGCACTACTAATTAATCTAGTAGTGCGAAAAGTTGATGCATTCGAATTGCACGTACCGTGTCCTGTAGTGCTGCATTGGAGTGGGGATCAAATCTATCTTCTTGCGTGAACGTTTCACCTTAAATGTTTCAGCATCAGTTTTAGTCTGAGTGAGTTTTTCTGGCTGAACTTACAGTTGGCTAAGCTGTTTTTAAAAGTGTATCAAGATACTGAGAATCTACCATTTACTTCTCTGGATGACTTGTTTCAGTGATTCATCTTTTCCACTATTTAAAAATAAGGCATGCAATTATTGTTTGAATACATTTGAATGCATCTGTCTTTCACTGGTTCTTGTTATCTCGTCTGAATTCTCTATCGTGTCGGGCTGCCTTAAAAAACTTGGTTTGTCCCTTTGACACAGTGTTTTCATTCCTCTGCATGGTGGCAGCCCCTAGCATTTAAAGACAGATCCAGATTTTAAAATACCTAGTTTTAAAAGAGGATCAACAGATCACAGATTACTGGGCTGACCTGACTGCTCCAGGACTGTGGGATAAGTTTAACAAGTGTGCTGATTCAAAATGTTTGGCTCACAGTGTTTTTTAACATCTGATCTGGAACATCTGTTTAACAAATGAGTTGGAAAGAAAATCAATATAATGTGATACAATTATACCATTTTGAATCTTTCCAGCTATAGAAGGAAAGTATTTATTGGCTATTTTTGATCGTTCTGCATGATTTTTAACACTTCTGCCACCTCTGTCTAGTCATGGGCCTATGCTGTTGTTTCGGGAGTTCGTTCCTAACGTTGTTGGCTGTGTCATACGGGGATGTTTTACGTCTCTCAGTTTTTACACTTCATAAATCTAATTTATGCTGATGGTGATCCAGCCTCCCCTTTTCTATATTGTTCATCTTGCTTTATTTTTTTTTTATGTTTGCTTCTTTTTTTTTTTTTTTCAGAAACATCAGCGTTTGAACCACTGGTATGAGTTTTAGTCAAAACTGCCCTTTTTGTTAGCAGTAAAACTGACCACAGATAAAAACTATCTTAAGGTTTGCTTCCGTTTTCGTATTTTTCTGTCCTTTTTCCTTCCAATCAATTTTGTTCCTAACTTTTGTTTTCAGCTTCAGGAACTTCGAAACCTCAGGACTACAAGCGTGTACGTGCATGAGATGTTTGTTTATGGAGGTTTCAGTGATCAGTCAGTCTATGTAATCAGATCGCTATCAGTGGTTCTTAGACTATTCACAGTTCCCAGTCCAGTGATTTATTCATTTTAGCCATTATCATGGGATGTTTGGTAACTTCTCTGTGCTGGTTACAGTGAGTAGTGTTACAGAACTGTTGCTAACAGTTTTTAAAAACTGATGTTTTGCCTCTTGGCTGCTTAAGATCCTGGGATATCTGGTTTCATTATTGAAGACTTTGACATCTTTCTTTCAGCACATTACAGATATGTGTTGAGGAGAAAACGCCTCCTGCTCTGTCCTCTGAGCTGAGGGTCTGTAACAGACCCTGCTTGCATCACCTGCTGAGCTGTCATATTTAACCCTTAGGCTCACACGTAGTCCATACACCTTGGTAGGAATTACCAGGCAATGAATGTCTACGCTATGTTTCTTGAGACCTTGATTGTTTGTGCTTGATAGTAAGTTCTATTTTTGTTTAATTTCCAGTTTTCCCACAACTAGACTTCTGGCTTTTCTTTGTGTTGGGAAGGAGTACAGATGTCTGATGTGTATTGAGATTAGATTTGAGTTTCAAGGTGTGGAACTTGTTAAAAGTTTTAAAGACTCTTTCTAGAACTGTAGAGGTGTGGTTTTGGCATTTAGACTGTGCTCCAATGTTAGTGTAAGAACTTGGACAAGGTGAGTTGTCAGCTGGGCCATTGTTTTTATCACTTATCACTGCCAACAGCAGGTTCTTTAAAGGAAGTTAGGAGAAAATCCCAGTTGTGGAATAGTGCCCACACCAAGGAGCTCTTCAAATTCGTTGTCACTTCGTAACGGTTTATGGTGCTGGTCCTGAGTTTTCTTCCATGTAGTGTTTTTAGGTGAGTGTTTTCTGTATCCATGGAAATATGTAATCTTTTTACAAGTTTTACAATGCTGTATTTATAATCTAGCTTCTCACTGTCATGCTCTTCACTCTGAATTGAGAAGAGTAACTTGAAGCTCAGCAGTGATTTGAGCAGCGCTGATGATTTTCTTATCTATTGTGCTTTAGATGCATCAGCAACAAACTTAATTAGCCAACACGCTGCCTGTTTACTTACATTTTTTAACTTTGTCAATCTCATACACTGCTGATGAATATGAATTTATTCTGGGTCCTGAAGTTTTCCGTTGCCGTTGGTGGAGATGACCAGTGGCTCCTGCATCCCATATGATGTGGATAGATGCACTCTTTTTCTCCTGCCATTGTTCATAGCAAGGCAACATCCGTATCTGGTTGATGATCTGTCTGCATTTTATTGCTTCGACCATGGTTTGTTGCAGAGTTGAAAACTGTTGCTCTGTTTTCTGATTTTTCTGCAACAGATTCTCTTTCAAAATTGTGATGATTTTCCGTTCTTCTCACATCTGTGCTTTAGAAGGGGTTGTCAGTGTTCCTGCTGTCCTTTTCAGATGTAAGTTTAGCCACTTTTAAAAGTAAAGACTTTAAAAACTTTGGTATATTTCACGTTTATTTCACAGTCAGTTTCCTATCAGCATCCTTGCTGCACCTTAAATGTGAACAAGAGGATCCAGTGTCTAGGTGGTACTTTGATTTCTTCTACCTCCTTGACTAAACTTTATCTAGAGTATTCATGATTAACATGTAGTAGTTTGGCAGAGCCTTTTATCTATAAAAGAAATGACACTAATCATTGTCAGTGAGAGGAAAGCGACTTTCTCAAGGCCAGCCAGCACCTCAAAGGGGAAGCTCCAGTTTGAACACAGATTTTAGGATATTCTATCACAGATAGTTCAGGAGGAAGCTGCAAAATATTTAATAAATCACATAATTTAAGTGAGTTTGCCAAATCGTGGAAATGAAAAGATGACTTAAATAGTAAAGACTTATTAAATACTGGGCTATGTAAAAGACATTTGAGAAGTACAGTGAAAGACTAGATATGAGGAGAGTAGTACTAATAACTACAAGAAGAATACTAGAAAATCTTTAGTAATATACTTCTCTGAATTTAAATCCACTAGGTTATTTGATAATTGTGATGGGGAATAAAAGAATTATTAGTTTCTGTAGTGAGAAAGGTGGCTTTCAGCTGATACTGATGTTTCTTCTGCGTGGCCTGCTTCCTGTAAAAACTTTGCTGTTCTTTCCAAACAGTGGCTTGGAAATGTGCAGTATATACAGCTGGTATTTCATTTGGAACCATATATATATATATATATATTTTAAAAAAAGAGAGCTTTGCTTGACTTTCAGTTATTCATGAGTCCGCTGCAGTGCTTCCTCTTTTAGGCCTGACTCATTTTTAATGTACATCGTTTGCACATATGCCTACGGCACCAATAAATACAGTTTGGAGAAAAGTTAATAAATCCAAATACTCTTATCCGTGCAATTCTTTATATATATACACGTGTGTATGTGTGTGTATTTTTTGTAAACTGATGGACAAAGCTGGTGCTGCTTATGATGATGCCTTTCAACATTCATTGTACAGCACACTCTTTATGTGTAATGCAGTAAGCAGTCTAGAATAACAGACCAAAGATTTGAGCATCTTTGGTTTTAATTGCAGATTGATGAAAATGTACAGCAGATAATATTTAAAATAAATCAAAATAAAAATAAATTCTTTCCTTCTGAAGTTTGCACATATTGGGGCTCCTGTAAATTTCATTTCCGTAGCTGTTTGAGAGAACCAGGGGGGAGGGTGTGTAGAGGAAAGGGCAACAAGCAGGCAGCAAGCAGGAAGCTGGTGACTTCCTGTATGCAGAGGAAACTTCTCTCCAAATCAGTGGAAAAGTTTCTTCTGAACACATCAGCGTTGTTATATGTTTATTTTGCACAAAAAAAAACAACACCCAATCTGATGATGGCATCAGGTGTATACTCAATGTATGCTGCCTTTACCGACAAATGCAGAATCCATTTATCTGGGGGTTCAGTCCTTATGAAACCGAGTGAGGAAGACACGGGACCAGTAGCAGCTGTTACCGCTGGACGTAGCTCCATTTTGACGTTTTGCACAGCTGAGGTGGGTTGGGGTACATACACAGAATGGGCAACTGGCACTATCAGCTGTTGGAAATCCAGCTGGGGTGCTGTGTTACTTGCATAGCCCTTCTGTGCATTCTGCAGTGTCAGTGATTGCAGAAAGTACTATTTTGCATCTAGCATGTTCCCTTTTTTTCTCTCATCTTTATGGAGTTTAGAGGAAGTGTCGAAGTTTTTGTATATTAGAAGAAAGCTGTGTGACTTTGCCTATAAGTCAGTGTTCAAAACTGCCATATGCTGGGAATTAGAGCACACTGTTGCTTTCTCATAGCTGTTGGGTGAGAATAGGTTTTCACGTTAGTTTACAGGAATAGTATTTGATCAGTCATTGTTATAATTTCCACTGTGAGTAATTTTATCTGAGAGCAAATGTAGGCTGGGTGTACATCATTTTACACCATGTAACAACTTACCCAGTTTGGGATAAAAGTTTGTTGATAAGACCCATTATAATTTTTGTAGGTTGACTGAAGTGCTTCATTCTCTAGAGCTGCCGTTACTTATCGCTTAGTCCAAAAGCGTCCTAATGCAGATAGGCTTGTGCTGGTATTTCTATATAGTGTTTCCATTAAGACTTGGAATAATCTCTCACAAATTCTGTTAAGCTCAGAAGCTTCAGACTTGCACAGTCCCCTTCCAGAAGTAATGGATCAATCTGGCTCAAACCATATATACTGGAGAAAGAAGAATGGAAGGGTAGGAAAGGGGTGCCTAGGGCTCTTAAACCTGTGGGTTTAAGAGGAAAGCCTTCAACATAAAGCTTATAAACAGGGATTGAATAGCATTGTAAGCTTCTTTCTAACTTTTTTGCCTTTTGACATGAAGCATTTCTTTCAGATCCCTCTCACCTGTTTCTCTGCAGTCTCACTGCACTAATGCTTCCAGCCCACAACTTTCCTGACAGTGCAAGAACCTAGCATACTTGTAAGATTCCACCTTCTGGAAAACTGGAAGAAAATCAAACCCAACAAAACAGACAGCATGTCATGAATACTTGCTGGCCATTATTTTCTCTTTCATTTATTACAGTGTATGTGTCTTAGCACTTCGTGATTTTTTGTGGGTATCAAGATCCTCTGCTGCCGTGTTTGCAAGTAGTGAGTAGGTCCAACTGCAACAGAAGTAATGGTAAGGTTGTGCTGTGGGTTAACCACAGTAGGCAGCTAAGGACCACGCAGCTGCTTACAAGAAAGGAAATGTGGGCAAAGAAGAATGAATATACTGCCAGTAAAGGTACAGTCTTAGATATGGAGACAGATTGTATTGAATAACTGCATTTTTGGGAATAATGGAAGAAATAGACTTTTAACTAAGGTCTTCCTGGACTATATTGTAAGATGCTATGCGATGATAAAGATGTGAACAAAAAGAATAATATAAAATGGCTGATGAGAGGCCAGTAAAGATGGTGTGCAGTTATTGAAGACTTTGGCATCTAGTGAGATGAGTATTTAGAGGTTGCACACTGCATGGATTCACTGGGAGGTAAGCTGGATTGTAGGGGTAGGTGGGGAAAATGATACTTTTAGGTGTGTAGGCAGGTTGAACCTTACCTATATAATTCTTGTTTAAAAGCATGAACAAGGCTTCAGATGAGTTCTGAATATGTGGGAGGTTGAAGAGGAATTGATGAAGATCACCTCCTCATTTTGAATCTGTGTGGTGAAAATGGTGCCAAGGTGTATGTGATACTGAGAGAGGAAATAGCAGTCAAGGATTTCTTATTTTGCTCAGATGTTCAGTTTGAACAAGAAAGAAAAATCTCTTCAGTAGTACATAATCTTAAGTTGACGCTGCTTCTGATGTGCTTTTCACTATCTCTACTTTCCCATCTTAAAAAAAGGACTCATGTTTCCAGCTACGCTCAGTATTGCTAGTATTATATTTCAACTCATGCTTCTCAGTCAGACAACTTCTACAATTATTTTTTAGATTAACTTCAGAGTAAATGAAGGTTGGGTAGCAGTTTCATTTTTTCAACATGATAGAATTTAGTTTTCAAAGTACTGAGCTAGTTTGCAATGATTTCATCATTGAAAAGTATCGGGAACTGACAGCAGTAAATTAACTGCCAGTTGACTTGAGACTAATTCCTGTCTGCTGTTAAGAATCTTGCTTGGTGAAATGTTACGGTTATGCCAATTTTATTGTTGTTCATTTTGCTTAGCTTTAAAGGATCCAAAACAAGTGTCAAAGCCAGAAATATGTTCTAGCAGCTACTATTGGGTTTCTAATGATTCAGTGCTGTGTCTGTCTGCAGCATCTACTGAGGGTACTGGGGCTTTCTGTGCAGTCCCTTTTGATATGCTAACTTCTTCCCTGTAACTCTTGAGCTGCATTTTTGCACTTTCCCTGTCTCGACAGAATGTTTCAAAATATTTTTACTTCTATTTGATATTTGCCTTTTCCGAGGCTGAAGCTATGTTTTAATGTCAGTTCCGTTCAAAACCTGTGCTGCCATTATGGTATATTGACTTGAAGACACAAGTTAAAGGTGGCAGACAGTGAAATGGAATTGAAATGCAAGCAGACCTTCTAATCTCATATACATGTAAATAAATGGAAAAAAATGTTTAATCATGTCTGTCATCTTGCATAGGTAAAAGACACAAGGAGAAAGATTTCTCCACCCTGGACATTTGCTTTGATCCCCACCTGTCAGAGCTCAAGCCCTGCCATCCAGTTGCTAAGTGTTTCTGAAGACTGTCTCACAGGCAGAGCTCAAAGTTCAGCACCTTGGTGTAAATTCTGCCATCTCTGTTACATGGTCATGGACTTCACAGGACAGTGCTGGGGCATTCATGCATCCATGGGCATATATGTTACAATAGTGTTCGAATGACTGGTTATTTTATTAATATTATGAGGAAAACAAACAAACAAAAAACAAACCTCGCCCAAACTCCATCTATCCTCAGCCAGCCTGGTCTCTGGAGGAGAATTTCACTGTGGCTTCACTAAGAAAAGAGATCTGGCATCAGGTCTGGAATAGCTGCCCCTTGTTAGCAACTCAGTTGCACCTTGGTGGTGGATGGCAGAGATCCATCTTCTCTGGGTCTAGAGGGAATGACTGTGGTGAGGTGAGATTAAAGCTATGCTTTAATTTTTATGCCCAATTAAACTTTCATTTGAAATGCCCTTGTACAGTAACAGGGTGGGCTGGGGGAGTGACTGGTGACCACAAGGGGTTTCTCAATCTCTGCTGCCTTATAAACCTTGTCAAATCACACCAAGTGATATTTGGCAGGCAGTGTAAAAAGGAAACGTCTGTCACCAAAAGTAGGCAAATAAAACCCAACGCTGTACTGAACGTCAAATGGTTACATCTGAATGGTTAGAGCCTGCTGACTGGGTGCAATGGAAGCCTGAGGTAATCACCTCTGCAATTCTTAAAACATTTTTTTGTTGTTTTGCTGGATGTCATCTGATCATGTTCAGCTCTTAAGTTGAATTCTATTTCCTTCTCTGATTTTTTTCCTTACACATGTGATCCTCACAATTTTTTCTGTTCTCTAAAGCTTGTATGAGGCCAAGTGATAAAGATTTTCTTACTAAGAAAGACAAGAAAGACTCCACTTGGTCTTTAATTGAAAAGTTTGTAAACAGTATCCTACATCTTTGAACCTTCAACAGTTGTGGACCATGACATACATGCTACATGCTTGTGACACCTAGTCTGTCTTGGTTCTGACATTCATGAAATGAGGTCTTGAAGTACCACCTGTTCACTTATTTCTCTAATGAACAAAAAAACAAGTGTTTTGTTTGTTTGTTTGTTTGTTTGTTTTTCCCTTTAAAATTTGCATCTCTTCATCTCTTTCATTATGCTCTCGGAGGTACAGGGAGATTGTTGGTCAATGTAAAAGGTGCTGTGAATATGCATGAAGTATTTTGGAATTCTAGATTGGATGCATAAGCCTTAAATATACATATAGTATTTTAAACAAATTTTGTCTTTGCTTTCAATGAATCCTGATCCTACGATTGTATCCAGAGCGTTCTGGCCAGAAAACAGCTGCCATTCCTAGAATGGTATCAGAATGTGCAAGGGGGAAAAAGCAAGAATAACTGTTCTGTGATAACTCACTAGGGGGGCTTTCTTCTCCACATTTCTAGTGCTGACTTAGTCTGTCTTACATGAAAAATATCTGATGAACCACATTTACTAAAGGCCATTTGGTCAGCATTACTAGCCTCAGTGACTGATGTTATGTTATGTCAGTGACAATGTTATGGCAGATGGACTTTTATTAGAGTAAATGACGTGGTTCATTCTCAGAGTCAGACCACGAGAACACAACAAAGTTTTGAAATATGCAGGAGTAAAAGTAAATTAGACTTGGATTTAGTAAGAACTTCTACTCTTCCTTAGTTTTAGTTCTTTAGCTCACTCGATGTGGTTTACAGTCAGTGAACTGAGGATTTTTGTTCTAGGATTCTCTAGTCCAGCACGCGGAATAAAGGAGGACGAATGGCTAACCAGGGTTATTGAGTGGTGACCCGGTCTAATAAGTAAACATACCACTATCTTGGTAAACCTTGGATGATGTAATCTTCATGATATCTTGTGTGCCTAGAAAATCCAACTGGAGCAGGCTTCTTTTGAAGTTGAAGATCATGTGAAATTTGTATTCATAGTGCATCTCCTTTGATCCTGGAAGTAATACCTCATAATCAAAAAAGTTAAAGAACATGAAGATTACACTTTCTAAGCTGATGTATTTTACATTAGTAAAAGTACAGGAGATTGGGAAGTACACTGTATAAAACTCACATGGGCATTATTCCTGCTGTTTGTGTTTGACTTGGCTTCATGTTTAGATTTTGAGCTTTAACTGATTTAATTATTTAAGCTATCTTCTTTTTGTAATAAGTGTTACACTCCTTGTGGAAATTTAAGGTTAAAACAAAATGAGTATTTGTAATCATAAGCACTCTGGACAGGTAATCCATGAATAGTAAATAAAATAATGCCCTTTCTTTCTGGCCTATAATTTATAGGCATATAATTTAGTGAAATTAGTTTATTCTGAAGTATTGTGTGTGTAACTGTACGATACTGAAAACAGCTTTAACAGTAGTAGGGAGAATTTCTTCAGTACAGTTTGTTTTAAAACATAGTTAATGACCTCATCATTGTATACGTTCTTTGGCTTCTTCTAGAATTTTAGAGGATTTGTCTTGTTATGTGTTGTTGTTCTGAAAGCATTTGTCTCTGTTAAGGAAATTAATTGGTCTGATGGGCCAGAGGAAGTATCTTTTGGTTGCCCATGTTTTTGCTGTGTGTCAAACAATACATTTCTGGATGCCTGCTGCTGAGTTAGCACTTAGTTCCCAAAGTCAAACGTTGAAGTCCCAGGCTTCTGGCAGCTTAATGTTTGTTCTGGGAAACAAAATTGTTCAGTACCCCTGAATCAGGAGCAGCTTTTCTGTTGACTTCTCTGTTGGAAAAATCTGCAGCTAAACAAACCTGAATTGAACAATATGATTATAAGCAAGGTAAATTTACTGGAGGTGAGAGGTGGGAACAAGAGGGTGTGAACCAGTCAGTTAAGTTCAGCTTTTGTCTGTCCATTGTTTGTATATCTGTTTCTATTCATTTTTTTTTCTGCTGTTACTTTTCTGCATTAGTTATGATGCCTGCAGCATGCCCACATTACTTCACTTGATCTGGGTTAAAATTTTATTTCAAATAAGGTCTCATCTAAATAGTAAGCATTGAATCTGTTTTTTAATGAGTAGCAGCAGAAAGCTTATAAATATACTGTAAAATTACACTGTAAGATACACTGTAAGGGCTTAATGTAGGTTTTTTTTCTTCTTAAACTATTGTTTTGAATTGTTAATGAACTAAGGATAGGCAGAATTACGTAGGCCAGTAGAGGCAATGCTGAGAATCAGGAGTTGGGAAGGATAAGTAAGGATAACTTTTAAACAGAAAATATGTATGTTTTTAACTGCCTGTATTTTGAATTAAGACCATAAAATCATGTATGTTAAGCCTGTGTTAGTCTTTCAATGGATGAGTTTTAGATCCAGGTCTGTGTCAAGTCTTGAAAGTATCACTCCAATTTCCATGGGAGTAGTAACTATGGATACCTCAGAGTTCAGCTAATGAACACATCTGAACAATTGTTCAAATTAGATAGTGGAAGAAAAATGGGTGAAAAGTTGTTTAAAGCTTTATATTACCTATTTAATAAGTCTTGGTCCTGGAATTTGGGTGACAGTAGGAAAAATAAGATTAGTCAGGAAAACCAGGCTTATGGTTGTTCTGGGCCTGGGTCATAGACATCTGCTTTGCTAAAACAAGTGTGATTAAAAATCCCAAAAGCTTACGACATCAAAAAATTCATTGTGTGAAAAAAGCTCAGGGATTCCTTATTGTTGGCTGCAGTTCTATGTTTGGCTTTGAAGAAACTGACTTGTTTTATAGTTTTAGTCAAAGATCAACACAATCATTTGAGCCTTGACTTTCTTTTCCATGCGTCTGACAGTGCTGGCGGCGTTTTCTTCTGTCAGGCTTTTGTTGTTCAAGATCAACTCTTTGGCTCCCTGACACTGTAATGAGGAGTAAACAAGTTCTGTTTCTTTGAGACAATTTGTAGTACGTTTCCAGTGGATTCTGAATTTAACAGTATTGGTTTAATAGTTATTAAATCATATAGCTTTAGTGAGCTTCGTTGCTCTACTTGTAGTTGCACTGGGGGAAAATGAGTATCACAGCCCCGTATGGAGGAGTACATTTTCACACCAGATAATACCAGCTTCTGCCCTCTGCTGTTACCTCTCTGCTTGCTTTAGGACACTGCCTCCTTTGTCTTTCTCATCCATAACAACTGCTTTATAGTCACTTATTTTGAATTTCCTGCTGGGCCTTTTTTTTGCTGATAAGAGTGTTAGGTAGTTGCAGGTTCCCATGTACTTTCAATTAAACATTAATAAAGAAAGGGTTAGTAGATCTCTTACTCCATATACCAATCTCTTCTCTACTTCCACCACCCTCCCAAGAATATTTGTGCTTAATTTTTTTTCTTTTGCTCAACCTTTAGCCTAGTGGCTTCCTAATTTTCCTATCCATCAACATGTTACCACATTCTCATTCGGAGGCATTTGTTCTCATACACAAGGCTTAAAAATATGTGTTCATCACACATATGGTATAGGTACCCAGCAGTGTTTAGAGGATAGGATGTTGCTGAGAAGCCTAGCTTTAAATTTCACATAACGCCTGTGAGTAGAGAACATTACAGTGGTGAGAACAGAGAATTAACTTAATTATCTTAACTTCTTAACTTAAGAATCAACTTCTAGGGGAACTGATCCTGTCTAGAAGGTATATAAACATCTGAAGCCTTCTACATCAGTGGTATTAAATAGAAGACATGATACTTTGTCTTCAAGAACCTTTGATGCAAAAAGCTTTTTTTTCTTTTTTTTCTTTTTTCTTTTTTTTTTTTTAATTCAATTGGTTTCTCTTCTATGTTCTAATCAAGCAAGCTTTATTTTATTTTCATTTGCTTCTCAGTAAATGATTTCAACTCACCAAGTAATCTATTGCGCACTGATGACGTTTTCAGCAGGCCTGGAAGTAAAAAGAATTAAAGGAAAGTTACATTGGCTTATATTTGAGGAAATCTGCCTCTTGTGTTCCAAATTGAATATGGGGTAAGTTGAAGCATTATTTCCATGATTTTCCAGTGCTTTCACACAGTCATTAATTAATGTTGAAATCTGTCATTAACATGTGAAATGACGTATTAGAGTTCAGGTTACCTGCCTGCTTAGGGCAGTTCTAGATACCCCTCACTTGGGTTTTGTTAAATTTGTACAAGAAAGTAAACTATTTAGGATGAGGAAAAGAGGAACCTTCTTCCATATCTCTCAAGATTAATATATTGGAGTGAGTCTTGGGTAAATCAGCAGGTTATGTTCCTTGACTGAGGTTCTGTGAACAATTCCATGCTGACATGCGTTTTCCACTCAATGACCAAAAGATAAGGTAGGAAAAAATCTCAGATGTGTTTGGAAACACTAAATTGCCAAAACTCTTGCGGGACTGAATAAAGGTGCCATTGCAAAGGACTGTTTTTTTTAGCTACTGCCTGAGGGGCTAGAGTACTCCCATGGGTCATGGAAAACCAGATTCAATAATGTCCTTCTTGCAACAGAGAACTATCTTGTACCCCCTAGACTACTGCTGGAAATTTGGGGTATTATATGCTTGTCTGTTCTGTCTAATACAGTTTTCTGTTGCAGAAATGAGAAATTCACTGAGGCTAAAAATGGAATACAAGGAACCCACATGCTGGGTGATTATCTTGATCATCACGGGAAAGAATAAATCTCAGTGTTTCCCTGACAATGCACATTTGATACAACGTGAAGCAGAGACTAGAGTGAGAGAGCAAATGGCTGCTCTCAAGCAGTGAAGGGACCAGTTCCTCCGCATTATGTGAATCCTCAAACCACGTACGCCTTAGTACAAGGGGCTCTCTTTAATTGCTAGCTGCTGTTATAGGTTGCATAACAAGTATCATGGTCATGGCCATATGTTGATCAAACTGGAGAGTAACAAAATCTGCATTCCTGTGGTAATTTTAACTATAGGAAAGTTTCATACATAGTTCATTAAACAGTTTTGTTAATACTTAATCAAAGTAAAGGAAAAATTCATCTTACATATTTATCTGAATTAGCATCAAAATGTATTGGGACGGATGTATTTTGTTAATCATCAATTACTAAAAGTAGCTCTGTATTCACAGAAGATTCTATATGGGAAATAGTGAGGGTCCTGATGTAGAAGTGACACAATGAAAGGAGTTTTCATTTAGTTGCAAAAAGTTATTTTGTTGGTTTCAACTCTTGTGGGGGCCTGAAATACCTAATCTGTAATGCCTAAAGAAGAAAAAATAACAGCTTTTTCTTCCCTGTGTAGAAATCACATGCACAGGTGCTAGTGTCTGAAGGATTTTACCCACCTTAAATCCAACATGTGGAGTCCTTTTCCTCTTTTAGTAAAAGAACATACATTTGTTTGTATCCAGTTCCATTAATGAATGACTGGACTTGGCTCAAACTTTGTCACATTACAGTTAGAGAAGAGGTGAGTGCAGTACTGTTACATCACGTACAATACTCGTTTACTGAAGTGATTTTTTTTTATTTAAAGTGAAGTAAACAGTGAATGTGTACAAAATATGTCAACTGAGTCTGTCTAAAATAACAGAATGTGAATTTTTCAATTTTCAAGCTTAATTCAAAGATGTAATTTAATGCAGGCATCATGTTCTTGTTAACTCAGTAGTTAATATGTTAATAACATGAAGTCTGTATTCCTTCAAGTACTTTATATAGCATATTATGTAAATATGTACATAGTATGTACATTTACATACTATGTAAAATACTAACAAGGATTGCTGTTAATGGTCATTATCTTATAAATATTCTGAAATCTTTACAGTCATCTTTTCCAATGTCCTTTGTGTTGGGATAGTGTTAAAAAGAAAAAAAACACACTGGTTTAGGTAACTTGTCTTCTGAGAAATAGTATGACAGGCTTTTAGAGAAATGATGCCAGTATTTAAATTACTTTTAGTTGAATCTTTCCTGCTTGTTCTACTGTCTTGTAGTATGTTGGCAAAATTACAGTGTTTTAAATGATTCATTCATTGTTTTCATGCAATGCAATACCGTATGAGGTATTCATTGACCTTCTAATTTGTTTGAGTAACTTTTAGGACATAGCAATTTCTGGTGTGTACTTCTGTTTTTTGCAGACTAGGTGTTTCTGTCCTCTCATATTTAATGGTAATTTTTAGTGATTTTTACTTCACTAACAATGTATTTTACTGTAAATCTAGTGATCTACTTGCAGGTTTAAGGTTTAAAGAAAGAAAAAGTGTTACCAGTCTGGTGGATAAACCAACTTCTTTTGTATATTACTTCCTAACATAGGTGGTTATTTTATTGATGAATATGGAAAAAAATGTATAGTCCAGTGCTTTGTTCCATTCCTCTAATTTATGACACCAGTAATAATGGATGATGAATGAGATATCCAAAACATTAATAAATTATCTTAAGAGGTATACTAAATCAAAGAGGAGGAGACTAAGAAATAATCTTATATAATGCCTCCAAGAAAAGTAAGTTAGTTCCAGAGTCGTTTATTCAGCGATATGCAAAACCCAGAGAAATTTGTTGAAATGGAACTGCTATAGTTAGGATGATGTTCATACAACTCAGCATTGCAAATGTGCTATTCTTGATGTTTGGATCTCCAGCTTCAGGTGGCAAGCAATGGAAAATGCACAGAATAAAATCAACATTTAAACTTAAAAATTAAAGAATGAGTTTAAGCATGTTTAAAATAAAACCCAGCAATTTTGTTCTGCGTTAGTGATGCTTATATCCTCATCCCTAAATTAATCTATCCACTAACAGGGTTGACATTTGCAGCACTTTTCTGCTGTGGTTTGCATTCACTAACTTGACTCTATGTGAAATGTTTAGTTGCTATACAAGAAGCTGCACACCCTTTTTCTTTTTTCTGTTTATTAGCATTGAAGTTTCTTTTTGTCCAGTTGCATGCCACAAGTAGTAGTTCTTCCAGTGACACTGGCTGTCTCCTAAGTATTCTGTGCATGTCAGAAGAGACGTTTGGCTGCTCACACAGTATTTATGTCTCACTTTGCTGTAGGCAGGGAGCATCAAGATGTAGCAGGTCAGTTTTATGCAAGCAAACTATTGCTATTCTTGTTAATCTGTTTTTTATTATCGTTAGTAAGTGCAGTGAAATTTAGCCCATATTGTAAAAATGCAGTGCGGTGTAGTGTCACTAGTGTTGGTAGAAATAAGACATTATGGAGGTTGTGTAAGGGTTTCCATTTCATAGACTGGCAATTTTGAGAGCCTATAAATACAGGTTATAGCTGGTTTAAATTGATGCCTGTGTGCACTTAGATTATTATAGTAGATTATATTGTGATCACCACGAACAAAGGTTCTTCCCTCCTCCTTCTGTTCTTTTTAGTATTTTCTTTCCATGCCTTGCACCTTCACCAGGATTTGCATGGCCGTATGGAACTGATCCATCTTATAAATTATATATTTCTTCTTTGTTGGGGTTATATGAGTCATAAAATGGTTACAGGTTTTTGGTATGGAGTTGACTAAATATCACAAAGGCTGTGTTTTCTACATCGGTGACAACTGAAAGTCCTTATCCTCGATAATTTCCAAGCAAATTGGAGCACCTTTGGACACAGATAGCTAACGCCTCAAAAGTAGTAATGAAAGGTAGGGGCAACAAATGTAGTCTTCCGGTGGAGTTCTGTCAGATCTGTGAGACAAATGACGTTCATTGATATTTCTCCTATGAAGACAGGCTGAGAGAGCTGGGGATGCTCAGCCTAAAGAAGAGAAGGCTTCAGGGTGACTTCGTTGCAGCTTTTCAATACTTAAATGGGGCTTGTAAAAAAGATGGAGAGCAGGTTTTTGGTCAGTCATATGATGACAGGACAAGGGGGAATGGTCTAAAACTAAAAGAGGGGAGATTTAGTTTAGAAGTTAGGAGGAAATTCTTCACTCAGACGGCGTTGAGACACTGGAAGAGTTGCCCAGAGAAGCTGTGGATGCCCCATCCCTGGAGGTGTTCAAGGCCAGGTTCCGTGAGGCCTTGAGCAACCTGATCTAGTGGATGGCATCCCTGTACGTGGCAGAGGGCTGGAACTAGATGATCTTTGAGGTCCTTTCCAACCCAAGACGTTTATGGTTATATGATTCAGATGAGACTTTTTTTCTGTTGCCAACAGCTTCTTGCTACTCAGTTGTAGACCAGGTTGTATCTGCTTGAGTTCATGTTGATCTTTAGTTTTTGCCTCTTTCTTCTTCATCTTGCTTTTAAGAGCCTTGATATTTTGCTCAAATTCCATAACTTTTAGTCCAGTTTTATAAAATATTTTATATTTTATAAATATATATATTTATAAATATATTTATAAAGTATTTTTCTCTAAACAGTAGTGTCTGATAAATGTTTTGCTAAGGGCTGAAATCATAAATAATAACGGTTACAAAACGTGTTCAACCAGCGTGCTCCCAACCTCAGTTTCTTGCAGCTTCTTCTGAAACGAGGAAAATGGGAAGTGATGATTTGACATCTCAAGTTTCCAAGGACTTGATATCCCTTGGCCTAATATAGTTTTATACTAAAATGAGTACTGTTTTTCTAGATGTACTAAATTTACTCACGTAGTTGTATTAAACTTGTTACCCATTTACATGCTTATTTCCTACTTGTACAATAGTACAGAAAAAATAGTGCATAGAAACATCTTACCATGCAACAGGGCCGGTATAGTAAATGGTTTCTTATATTTCATTAATCTCTATTCCATTTTTTTGAGTAAGATGATATAGTGACTGTAGGATGTCACTCATGTAGAGCCTCTGGATTTTTTTTCCCCAGTTCCCATTTTCTTGATCCCCTTAAGAGTTTCAGTGTTCCAAACTGACCGTAGCCGTCTGGGTGGTGGCATGCTATCACTGAACTCATAATGACCTCTGTTTGTCTTCCATTTGAACATTTTCTAGGTACGTTATTTTCACATTTTCCCTCATTTCCCAGAATGCATTTGATTGGTCTTCTTTCTACCCATGGCCTTAATATAACCCCTAACCCTGGAATTTATTGTAATCTCAGTTCTTTATGTAAAAGTTGTCATCAGAAGCTGTCACAAGTTTGCTTTATACTTTGTTTCTTCCTGTTTTTTATTGAATACACTGAATAGTTAGTGTTGCTTCTAATCATTGAGTCTTTTTATGATGAACAATTAACATTTTTTTCCCCAAACAATAAGCTGTAAACAACAGGATTTTACTATTTTCTTATTTTTCCCCCTTAGTCCAAGTTCTGGCATCTTGTGAAAATATTGATATTAATTATAACTTAAATGGATATGCTGCATTTGTGAGTCAGACTAGGACTGCTTTGGCTCAGGAAACACATACTTACACAGTTGTTAGATTTTCCTTGTTTTCCTCTGCAGCTGATACACTAGGTTTGTAATTTTTAACACTGTCAGTTTAAAGAAAAGCAGTGGACACTAATCATTTTTGGAAACTAGGAATTACATCTATTTCTCAGTTTATTAGATCTTTACACAAGACGTATATATATCTAACAGAGATTTTAATTTCAGTGTATTTGTCATAGCTTGTATTTCCTACTGTTTTATTCTGGTCATGTATATTGAAGTTTCACATATAACCTTAAGATCTTTGCTTCACCTTTCTGTTTATCATAAGGTCTGTCTTGTCTACAAGTGTAAACACTATAGCCAGTCTTCAAGGTGGAGGATGTCCTCTAGTAGTGTGTTGTACAAAAGAATCCATGGGCTTTCTGCTTTGATATCTATAGCGGTATAACTGGGAGAGTGTTTAGGGCGGGAAGGATTTCAGCTTTCTGCAGACCCCTAAACGTTTTCATTATGTTCAGCATGAAATCCAGGCCCTTTGAACACCAAGAAGGTGCTTCCCAATAAGAGAAAGACTGAAGATAATTTATTTTCATTATCAGCATTTGCCACAACACCAGACATGAGATTAAGGAAAATAGCTATTAAGAAAGCAACGGAATCCTATCATATATTTGATACCTATCTCATTATTTTCAGTCTGTAATTAAGACCTTTTAAAAATCAGAAAGGTTCATTATGCAGTATTTTGGTGGTTAATGTGCTTGTTCATGAGCTCAGGAATACAGCTTTAAGTTTTTTCTGTGTGTGAGACCATAGCAGGAACTTGAATCAGCATTATGTATCTGAGGTGAATGCTGTAATATGTCCAAGCTGCTTTTTGTTCTGGAGAATAGAACAAAATTTATCTCAGAATAGATAAATTTCACTTGAAATTGATTAGAGAAGAGAGCCAAAAAGAGATTGGTAGCAGAACTTGAAGTATACCATGCTCATTTAGATGGAAGATGAATAGACTCCACTCCTTGTTCAGCTATTTAAGTGAAAGAGAAAGATTCTGCATGTTGCAGAAATTAAAATGTCTGTATCAGAATTAAAATATACTAAAAAGGGTTGTAGCAGCCCTTCCTTGACCAAATTTGGAGCTGTAGCCTTTAGTCCAACAGCAGTTAAGGCCTAAATTGTGGAATAAGACATGATCAGATCCTTTTGAGAGTAAGTTGTAATATCCACTCTATTTTATTTGAATATCTTGAAAGCACAGCCACCATTAATTGTGTAAGATAATGATTACACACTGCATAAACTTACGCAGTAGTCCTTCGTGTGCAGATTTGTGCAATTTGTAGTTCTGTATTTGATGCTTGAATAAATATGGCATCTGAAGTTAAAATTCAACTGGAAAGAATCATTTTCAGCTGTGTAAAAAAAATTAACCAATTCACTAATACATTTTGAGATGGAAACAGAAGAATGCTTTGGCCTTGAAATCTTACTGCAGAAAGCACATTACTTGAGAAATAAGGATATCAAATTTAAGGTTGTACTGTCATATACGTGGCATTTCTGGGCTTATTAGAATCAAGAAGTGCATGATTAAATTTCTTTGCTACTTTAAGGTTCTTGCCTCTTTTTCAATACGTAGATATGAAATAACTGTAAATTAAGTCTTTGTCCAGTCCATTTATTTGAGCTGTAATTGTTTCATCATTTCTAATTAATAGAGAATGTACTGTTTAAATAGTGTAGCAATTGCATTTTTCAACACAACAGAACGGTGTCTTTAGGTGAAAAATCAGTATTTGCTATCAAAAGAAAGATCCCATAGTTGGGAATAGTTCTATGTTAATATATTGTGAAGAAGTCTATGGTAAATACTGCATATCAATCCAAGGAAGGGTTAACTGTGAAAACTGATATAAGTTTTATTTTCTTATAAATCAAGAGGTTGGTAAAAATGTATGCTTACTGTTGATCATTAGAATACAAAACTATCTGTTAAAATCAATTAACATGCATATCTGATGACTGATTGTATAAATATGAAAGTCAAATAATTGTAATCGTTAACCATGGCTTCGGGTCATACGAGTTGTCAGCTCAAAAAAACTAGAGGAGAAAATGGTTGATTTGCATATATTTAATGTGGCATGCTGTACATGTGGGAATTTGAGATAAACCTTTCCTGCTTGTTTTTATCTAAAAATCAGCTAGGAAATGTGGATCATGACAGCCAAATGAGCTATGTATTGTGTTCATAGCGTTGGTTTACTAGTTTGGGCTTTAACATTGTACTATATGTTTTAATATGTTAAAATTGTTATTTTACTAAGAGACAGTTAGAAGAAGCTGATTTAAAAACTTTTTTTCAAAAACTATTCGAAGTCCTTACTAGGAACATACTCAAAGCTATCCCATAACTGTAAGACTGCGTTACCTTTACAGTTTTTAGACTTAATGTGTATCACGAGCACTTCTTTACTTTTTATGTTAAAAGAAAAATCAGTAAGGTAATAGAGATAGAGTTAATTTTTTTAATGATGTACCATACTGTGTCACAAAAGCATCTTCTCGTGTAAAGTTGTCCAAACAGATAATTTTGTATTTAATTGATCAATTGTAGTAATTAGAGGGAAGGGAGTGTGGCAGAGGAATGAGGCTACTGGCATAGAAAAGATTTACGTGTTATTTATTTCGTGAATTTAATAATCCATTAGAGTAATTTTTTTTTCATGAATAATGCAAAATATTTTATATAACTTGTAACTATTCAAAGAATCCTTCAAGTATGAGTCAGGATATAATGGTCAGTACCTCACCATACCTGTAATTTTGTTAAGTGCATCTGTGTAGTCTTTCTCTGTTCCCATATGTTTACTCCTGAACATGAAGGAAAATAAATAAATAAATCTCATGTCCAGATTTTAAATTTTCTCAGTAATCGCTTACTAAAATTTTGTTTCATTAGTATGTATTTCGTGACTTCCCGAAAGGAAGAACTAGCAATATCTGATCTCAGTTCATGTGATTTATACATGCAAACTTGGAAACTTAATGGCAGCGTTGAAAGGTGGAGGATAGCAGAAGATTTTATTGCTCAGTGCTTTTTACTTTATTACATTATTATAAATAAAGTGAGCTTTTAAAATAATTTTTCTGTTGTAAATATTTGATTTTTTTTTTTTTTCTTGGGTGTATGGTACAAACCAATTCCTTGCATTATTACCCAGATCAGCTTTGGTGCCAGCAACGTGGCTTCCCTCTTGTTAGCAGTTGGCTTCTCAGCCTGGGCAGAGTACAGAACTCACACAATTATTCTATTTCTGGTTTACATCCTTGGGCTGTAAAATACACTTGAATTTTGCTTTAGTCTTCCATTGACCAGTGTTTTCCATGCTCTGTTGAGTAAAGGCACTTCTGTTATGTTTGGAGGTTGGGGAGAAAAGGACCAGGAGGCAGAACAGGAGCAAGGAATCGTGCAGTTTCTGTCCTTACCTCTTGTGGGAAATGGAATTTGCATTAGATTGCAATAGAGAGGAAGGTGGCTGTATCGCAGGTCATGGGTTACTTTATCTTCTGTCTGAAGTGTCCCATCTTTAAGTGATTTACATGTCTATTTGAGTGGAAGATGATGACCCTTTAACTCAGACAAAAACTTGTTACGTGAGGAGGTCAGGTCAAGAACCACGCATTAAAAACCTAAATTAAACATGAATTGAAAACTAGGCAAATCTTTAAAGGAAAAAACAAATTGTTTTTAAGACATCAGTGACTGTAATTACAGTTTTAGCTTTACTGTAACTCATTAGTGAGAAATCAGTTTGCTACCAAAGGCTGCCAATTTGCCTTCTGAATGAAGCTGATCTGTGCCTTAGTGGTACTTCCTGCAGGAAATTTCAGCCTGGAGTAATCTCAGGATCGCTGCTGAGCCATTGTGTGCCCCAGTAATCCTGAAAATCTTTTAATGTGTGGAGGAATATACTACTTTTTCAACAATCTATTACTTAAAAAGACAGGGATTTAGGACATGTTGGATGTGTGCCGGGACTGGATGGGATTTGCAGGCATGGGGTGGGAATGAATTGTCATACTTGAACAGGAATCTGGAAATCTGGGGAGTAAAAGAGAATACACTCTTGTTTGTCCCACATCAGGAAAAATATATATATATATATTGTGAGAAAAATGTGTCTGAGATTGCTTAAAATACAGATTTTTTTTTTATACTCTTGTGTTTTGGGGTTTGCAATGTTATTAGCTCAAAGGGGAGGTATGCTTTTTCATGATGACTATATTTAGCCAGGAGGAATAGTCTTTTTTAAAGCAAATTGAAATGAGTGTATGAGAGCGTGAAATTATCAGCAGCACTGGTGCACATTTACATTACTTCTACATACTCTTTTGAATGACCACACAACAGAACAAGTACTTCGTTTCCACTGTGTTGATTTTTCTTGACAAAACATGGCAGTCTATCCAAAGAAGGGTGTTTAGCCAAGATAAATATAAAATTTATGATTAAGCAAAGTGTTTCCTTATTATAATCCCTAAAGAGAATTTGAGACTTGTTAAATATAATGTGCCCAGGTAGTTTTAAGAGTAAATTATCCTTTATGCTTTTAAATGCTGAAATACAGCAACAGCATCAACCATTAGAGATTTTACCAGCAGAGACAGCAATGCTGACTGATTTCCTTTGAACCAACTAGCAAGAAACAATGTGTGTATGCAATATATAGTTGTTAGTTAACCTCAAATTTGACACATTCATTCAGTTTTACTGGCCTGTACAGAGATTAAGAATCCAGGTCAGTGGCATGGCTTACAAAACTGTGTTGCTTCCCTGTAATGTGTGGTATGGAAGGAAGCAAATAAACCTTTTCAAGAGAAATGATAAAAATTTATAATGTGATGTTTCTGGCATATTTCTTTAAGTGCTGTATTTACAGAATACCTCTTTGACCATATATATGTATATAACCGTACATACGTATATATGTACTGTATATATATGTGTATATATGTATATATACATTATATATATGTATTTAACCATAGTGACCATCAGCCGTATTCATTACCATAAGCGGAGAATGAAACCTGGTTCAAGAGATGGGTGGATTTTGACCTTCGTGGTGTCACCATTGGCTTGGGAGTGCAGGACTCTTAATTAAATTGTGAAGGTACTGCAATAGAGGAGAGTAAACGGGTTCTCTATATTCTTTCAAGGACTATGAACTTCCAAAATCAAGGATAACATTAGATGTCAGCCAAGTATTTTGTCCTTCTCATGGTTTGTCTTTACATCTGAATTAGTGCCAGTTTGCACAGATTGTGTGTCAGCTTAAATACAAGAAACAGGCCTCAGTCTGCTTGAACTCGTTCCACCAAAGACTTCTAAAAACTTTTGGTAGTCTGCAAACTGTAATGGTTGTTTCACATTAAGTTGCTTTGTAGAATTATAAAACAGCTTTTCTTGTGCTTTCAAATAAAATGTTGTCATCCACTAATGAATGAGATACCATCTGTAATAATTAAAGTTATTCTACTTGATTTCCCCCTGCAGCAAAACTTCTGAAGGTTTGCAGAAGATAGTAAGAGAACCACCAAGAAGGCTATTGCAGTATTGTAAGTACTGCATCCAGAAAAAAAAAAAAGCAACTTGAATTAAGAATGTTGTAAAGAGACTTTCATTTTTTTGGGGGGGGGGAAATGAGCTACATAAAGGGACTACACGTAAAATACAGAGCAGGATGTATTGTAGCAATCATGTTAATAATTTACAAGGAAAAAACTACACTCTTGTAAAATCTAAAATTGTATCCTTGTGCAGTGTAATCAGGAATTTACCAATAGCAGTGAAAACTATTTCTCTATCCACCAAAGATTGATCTAGTTTATATACATTTGTTTATTTAAAACTATCAGAATTTAGAAAATCATTGTAGTTTTGTAGGTTTGTCATTTGTTTTAGTGACTTATTGTTTAGGTTATTTTGCAGAATTATTTATTTGCTGATTTATTTATGTATTTCATTATTTATTTATTTGATTATTTAGTAAATTATTTATCTGATGAATTATTAATACATCTTCATGACATGCTTTAAATTATTTATAACTTAATTTTGAGTTTATTGCTTTTCGACGCTGCATTGTTACTGACTAGTTTTGATTTTTTTTTCTTGGTTCTTGAAAATTAAAGTACTAGCTCTAAGGCAAAAGTATATTCTTTGCAGAATCCATAGATGGTTTTCAATGAAGCAATTTACCATGTAGATACTAATTTTGTTTAGCTTTGTATTGCTTAATATCACTTTTCTACTTACTTAGCTTTTGCTTGTATTATTTCATAGATGTGTCAAGATCGAATGAGTGACCTTTAAGGAGCAAAGATAAATGTTTACCATAAAATGTGCAGAAACAGAGTTGTTCTGTTTTCCCATTATTAAATACTCTTTAATTATTCTCAAAGTTAACTTGAGATATTTTTGCCCAGATAGAATGGATGCTTTTTAAATGAGCCTCTTGATATTTGAACTAAAACATTTAACTTCTAATAAGAAAATAATATAATCACATTAATATCTTACATAGAGACTTTCTTCTCATGGCAAGGTTTAAATATATGGGGAGCGATGACAATATCTTTAGACACATGCAGAAGAAGATCCGTGTCGAGGGGGCAGGTGAGGAGGGTTAGGCTTTTTTTGACCCACAGTGCCTTATGCATGCATAGGAATTTATAAGCTCCTAAAATTTAGGATCTCTGTGCTGTTATATATAAACTGCTGTCAGATTCTATGTTCACAAAGAATCATTCCTTGTGCGCACGTTTTGTTGTGAAGCCTGGTTTTGCCTTGCTTTCTTTCGGCAGCTAAAAAGGCCTGAGATGTCATCATTTTCTCTGAAGAGGCTTGAGTAAATGTATAAAAACAGAATAAGGGGCAATTTCAGCCTGCATATATGAGCACTGGCTCTGTGGAGTTTAAAACAGGTGCCTCAGATCAGAACTGGACTCCGAGTAAATGGTAATGATTTGGTGTTTCCAAAACACATTTGGAAATGGTGTTTTTTCAGGAACTGTGAGCCTCTTACACCTGGTTACCTGTTCAACTTCGGTTCCCACTGACTACCTCTTCGGGCAGCCTGAAGCCACCTTGTAGGAAATCGCATTGACTGGCAGCCCTGTTTCATAGTGCTGGAAAAGCTGTAATGAAGCAGGCAAAGCAGTAGTTCCTGTGGAAAGGAGCTGTGTGCACAACATGGCCTTTATTCTGTGTTTGGTACTTGAAATGAATTACTATATACTTTAAAGTTTTAACACAGCTTGGAAAGGCTGCGTTGTACATTTCAAGTTTCAGTGCTGTTGAAATACAGTAGAAATGGCCTCTGTAGACAGGTTTCACTATAGAACTTAAATTATGCATGTGTATATCCAAATTCCTTATTTTGAAATATTGAATGTATGAATATTTAATTTGTATCTTGCTCTAGTATCTTCATATGCTTGCCTTAAAGGAAGCTGTTTCCTTTGATTTATGTACATGGATAAAAATGTGTGTACAGTATGTATCAATGGTTTTTCTCTCTACAGTGTTAGATGAACAGCTTTAGATAATGAAAGCTAGTGATTTTTACTCTGCAGCTTGCTACGGTTGTATAAAACGTAAATTTGTCATATTTGTTCTATTAATCTTACTTGAATTTCAAATTCATTTGCTTTCCAGAAATATTTTTGTAATTACATATGTTAAGAAAAGTCAAGTGTATTAGAGATCTTAATGATGCAGTGTTTTTGGTTTGTATGCAGTAACAAAGCCCTGAATATTGTCATTATTTGGGGCAGAGTTCCAATGTGAAATTTGCATTTCTCTTTATTTGAATGTTTTGACTGAAGCCGAGAACTCCAAGGGAGTTCCTGAACGTATACAACTAGTTTGTGACATGCTGTATGAAATTTTGTGCAGTCACTCTTATTTCGTTGTGTAAATGAGGTCTTATTGTTCAATAAGCCCCATTATAAGTAATTACAAAGGTAAGTGCTGTCAATGTGTTCTGCCACCGGTTTCTCAGAGTATGAAACACTTCCTGAAATACGTGTTACTACTGTTAGAGGGTAATATAACGCAGCTTCTGTTTTGGCACTGAAAGTAGCTACTTTATAATGACGACAAGTGAAAGTACAGCCAAAGGTCACATTAAACAAGAGGTTTCTTTAACACCTCACCCATTTTCTGGATGTGGTATGACGATAGCTTTTTTTTCCCTACTCCACAGTATTTTTAAAAATAAGTTATCTTAAAATTATTTTTTATGACTTTTACATTAGTTTATGTTTTAAGAGATGGACTGTAGGATTCTAGCATGCTGACTATGGTGTATATAGGTATGTGTTTGAAATTAGCTTAAATTCTGGGTGTTGTTAGGAGCTATAAGTAGAATTTCAGCCTACTACATTTTCTGTTTTGCAAATTTGCTTAAAGGCATCACTGAGTTTTCAAAAAATAACTATTAATGTTCAAAGTGGTTTTTATTATGATGTTGCATGTCTATTTTATTTATTTTTTAATATCTTTTAAAGAAGAAAAATGTTTTTGCAGTTTTCAGGGAAAAAAATCTGTTCAGAAATAGAAAAAAGAGTGAACCTATCCATGTTGACAGACAGTTTCTTAGCTCTGTTTTAAAGAGATCCTGTATGTAATGCAAAAGGATAATTTCTGCTCTATGCTCAATCAGTTCCTTGTCTTACACTGAAACGGCCAACTGGGATGCTAAAAAAAAAATCATTTTAAAAATGTGAATAGTCATGTCGTAGATCATGAAAATGAAGCTGGCCTGTTTCACTGAGGTTGCTGAACATCTAGGAGAAGCTGGTTGGGAAGCCTAAATCTGGGATGTTATTGATAGGTGTATTTCTGTTCTAATCTAACTCCATAGAAATCGCAGAAGCCATATTAAGCTCTTCTTCAATTTATTCCATACAGATAAAAGAATTTACATCTCATGAGTCATATATTTCCTGTTGTATCTTTAATATATCCATTTTTAGTATTTTTCTTGCTTCTCTCCTCTATTGGTATGCTTAGAGAGTCTGTGTGTAGGAGCTTGTTATTTCACCCGTGAGGAAAGGAGGAGTTAAAATCAATAGCAGTGTGTTGTTGACACAAAATGATGTTTCTTCTTGCCACAATAAGACTTGATTTTGTCATCCTAATGACGATAGCATGCTTCACAGAATAAGGATCAGCACTCTCCAGCTCTCACAAGTAATAAAAAATAGTCCTCTCCTTTGAAGAAAATACTGGAGAAATACTGTAATATTTGTAACCAAACATACAGTAGCTTTGTAAAACGAATATTCATGTTCTGTTTCAATTTGTGGGAGAACTGCTTTGCAGTGCATTGTAGAAGTCTGCAGTTAAGGATGTAGGACTGAGCAGATTTGACAGTATGAAGGTATGTTGTTTTAAAAAGAGAGATCACAAATTATGTAAAATAAAAGTTCAGGTAAAATGTGGATAATGGCAAGACCTCGGCTTAAAAAAAAAAAAAAAAAGTAGAAATTCTGTATATTCCTTAGAAAAGTCCTTTCTGTACTGTTCAGAAAGAGAATGTCTGTGGGAGGATAAAGGTATGGCCAGGAAGAAGTTGCCTCAGTAGGTCCAGTACTGCACTCTATGGCATGGAGCAAGCAGTTGTTCTTAATTTGAACTAAGGAGCTTGTAGGGAGATGAGAGCTCTAGAAGGATGTGGATTTGAGAGGAAATAGTGTAGCCATTTGAAGCAATAGCATGATGATAAGAACTTAAGGACGTAATATTGGTAGCAGTAGTGGTTTTTTGGGAAGCACAGGCTCTTTTGTGTTGGACATCTGTGAGCAATAGCAGAGATGAATCATCCGATTATATTATTAAAATACCCTGCTCTTTACATATTTCTACATTCATACAAGTGTCTTTCACTATACGATACATGTTTTTTTGTTTTTGTTTTTTCTCTCTTTTTTAATCTGAAAGAACATTAGAGATAGTATGGCTGTATAGTTAAGCACTTACATAGTAAATTGTGAAGTTTAGCTTGACTGTTGAACCCCAGCAGCCTGTTCTGTGAAAGCTTTTCAATAGAAAATAGCTTTATTACTAGTTACGTACATGCATCTTTTCTATTTACACTTTTTCATTCTTTTATCTTTTTATGCAAAACATGAATTCTCTAGTTCTCATAATATAAGTTGTATTATCATATTTTGGGATTTTGTTATCTCCCCTTATGCTTATCTCATTTTTTCTCTATGATTTTCATAAGGCCACCTGGCATTAGGTCATCATATCTGATGTTTTTTTCTTGAGAGGAAATGCCTCTTATTCTGCAGGCAGTGAAAAAAATCCTCATAAGACTTACAGTAACTGTTTATATTTCAGTAATGCTAGTAAAAATTGAAAAAGCTTTAGGCAACTTTCTGTTTTTTTTTTTGACTGCACGTTAACTGCAGGAAATGAGTAGTAGCCAAAAGACAACAACTGGCAAGTTCAGAATTAGAGATCGCAGAGTTTATCCACATCAAAGGCAGAAGGTTTTTGACAAGTTTTTCCTCACTAAACTATGCCTTAATAAATTAAGTAAAATATGTATCAGGAGCACTTTGCTAGCTTATTTACACTAGCAACACACTTCTACCTCAGATGCAACTTCCTTGCAAAGCAGTAGTCAGAATAGCTTAGTCCTGTTTAAGCATCTCTGTCTTCATTCTGTCCCCAGCACTGAAAGAACCAAAAATAAGTTTTGCTGATATAACTTCTCCTTATTTGCAAAAAGTTAGCACACACGTGGAACACCTCTAGCATACTCTGTCCTGCCATGTGTAGGTAAAGATGTGTACCAGAAACAGCCTGTAACATCTTGCCAGCAATACTGTGAATATGCAAGAAGGTCAGTGAAGAAGGCTGTGCTTGTGTGGTGACTTGTCTCTACTGAAACATGTTTTCGCTTTCAGTAAACACCAATTTTAGACTATTTTCTTTATCTCAGGCTCTTGCATTTGACATACAGTTGTACTTGGATTTAATATTCGTTGCTCTAAGGATCAACGGACATTAAAAACATCCCATTAAGTGGTTGTGAAAAGAGCAGAAATATCAAACACAAAAAACTTTGCTAGTCTTGTTTTCTTCTTGCTGCTCTCTAGTTGGCTTTTTTTTTTTTTTTTGTAACTGCCATGTTTCAGTTGACCAGACCTTTCAAAAACCCTAAGCATCTGATATCATCCTGTTTTGTCATATTCATGTCAATTCTAACATTTGAATAACAAATCATGAGCTCTTTAATACTGAAAAACTTAACTTTTGTACCGTAAAGCTTTAACATGGATTTCACATGATTTGTGGATTCAGGTAAACAAGTAATTCTTTTGGAACTACAATATCTATTAGTAGACTGAACCTGTTGTGTATGGGTAATCTAGAAACTTAAAGTGTAAGCTTTTCCTTGAAGTTTCTCGTAATATGCAGCCAACAAGTGAAATTTTTGCTATTATTTAAATAGATAAATTTACTTTTTTCTGTTTCTGTGCAGAACTGGTTTTGGTTTTGTACTATGCAACTCCTCACCATGGTATGTCTAAGCTATCTCTTTTTAACGGATTGAAAACATAAAGCGCATTATGGGTTGAAAAATCTTACTTCCCAATTTATAAAGTAGTTATCTTTAAACAATTTTGTATTTGCTTTGCTATGCCTACTTGTTCTTAATAAATACCTGCGCTATCTGGGAGTGAAAGTGAAAGCAGTTTGGGATTGAGGTCTATTTTGGTAACAACTTGAAAGAACATATTTTGTTTATCTAAAAGCACCTAAAATGTACAGTACTACTCTTAAGACTCTTACACACTTGTAGTGTGTGCATGTGCATGCAATACATTCTTAAAACAATTAGTAAAACTAAAGGCACTTCTGAAAGCATATTGTGCGTTTTCAGTGAAACATATTTTGAATAAGTAGCTGATCTATTGAGTAGAGTTGTCCATGCATTCTAAAGATACTTTTTTCTGTGCTCAGACAAATCAAGATAGTAATCATTTATAATTTCTCGCCTCGATGAAAAGAAGTGATGAATAATATGATTGGAAGGAATGCATGAGTCATGAAATGGGGAGCTGGGCAATCACGGAAAAATTAACTTTAAAAACTCCCTTCTGCTTACCAGGATTTGTGATGCAAGTTCAGTTTTCTGTAGCATAATCCAGAGATTATTATGGTAGAGGCTGTACTAATAGCCTTGGATGGATGAACAACTCTGTAAGTCAATTCTAATATTGCTTGGTGGATTATAAAAGGAGTCTTTTAACTCTTAGCTAAAAGTCATTGTGGATATAGGGATGATCAGAGAAGACTTTCTCCTCTGACCCCCATGTGAAAGTGAAAATAAAATATCTTAAACTATACTGCAGTTAATATTGAGTGAATGTAGACCCTCCGGTCCCAACAGTATCTGCACTATTATAAAATAGCTTTTAAGACCTGTTAAAATATTAATAGCTTGGTAGAGCACTTCAGAAGTTCTTACCTCTACTTCATATTTAAATCTGTGTAGTTGGTCAACATCCATACTCTTTTTCTTGGTTGTACAACTACACATACAAGAGAATAAAAACAAGTAGTAAAACTAAATAAATAACTCGATTTGCCATAGCTTCCCCCCCCCCCCAAAAAAAAAAAAAATCCATCTGGTTTTCCACTTTTCTCCCATACTAAAATCATCAAGCACATACTGCAAAAATTGTCATGGTAGAGTCCTGCACCATCTCTGTATCCCAGGCATGACCTGCATAGGCAGCTGTTGTTCTCCCTGGCCTAGTCAGCCTAGCATCTGCCTCTGTTTTCTATTCAGTGACCCAAGCCAGATTTCTTCAAAGCCTATTGCTGATATTTTCCTTGCAGTCACTCATCTTCGTTTCTTTTACATGCTACAGCTGTTTTTTTTTTTGAAAGATCTCTTCCCTTTTTCTGTCCTGAGTCATTCAGACTTGGGTAAATTTAAAGAGGCATTTTTAAAAATTCCTGGGTTGTGCTGAGCATAGGATCGTTTGGGTTTTCTTGCTGTAAAGCATGTGTCAGCACTATAGGAAAAGAGCAAATTAGATTTGCTTTCCAAAGAAAAGCTCAGTCTCGCCTTTTGGTCATACAAAGAATCCTGATCTTAAACTGGACTAATTACGTTCATTTAACTTGGTGAGAGTCAAGGTGAAGCTGTTGGTGGAGCCTTGGGTCATGCCAGAGTTCAGAAGTGTGCAGAAACAAAAAGGGAGATATTTTGCTCTGTGCATTGTATGAAAAATGCAAAACACCCTAAATGAGAATAAAAATCTATTAATGATATAAACCTTAATCAATAAGATTAAGCTGTCTTCTGGAAGGCGTTAGTGCTGAACAGTTAAATGCAAAATAGTGAAGTGCAAGTTCATTACTTTTGTAGAGATACAGTTCAGCTTTCACAATTGTTGCCAATGGAAATTATGGAAAATCTTTTAGAATGCTAAATGCTTTTCAGTAAAAACAAATATTTTTATTTTATTTTATTTTTTTAATAAGACATTCAAATATTAAAGTGAGCCAGAGGTTTTGGGGTCTTTGCACTTTTTTTTTTTATAGTGACTGTATTTTAGGAAAAGCTATGTACCCTGCTTTCAGTCTGCAATTTTAAGAATTCATTTGACAACTCCAAAATTATTTATGGGGGCAAGTGATTTAAGAAAAAATGCTGTGGGTACTACCGAGCGGCTAGAATTTGCTTTAGCAGCTGAAAATGTGAAGAGCGTAATATGAACAATTTCCCCAGTATAACGTTCCCCAGTGAAGCGTAGTAAGTAAGGATGATTGATTTGGAGAATCACTTCAGAAACTGAAGAAGGTAGACTTGCCCTTTCCCTAGCCATGTGTTATTGCCACTTTTATGCAGGCTGCTGCTTGTGCATCCATGCAGTTGTCTTTTGCTATATTAATTTTAATCTTTATTAATTTTCTGATCTGACTACATTGCCATTAGTGCTGGTTCAGGGAAGGAGAGAGAAAAAGACAGCTGAAGAGAATAGGAGGCAGTCACAAACCAATACTCAGAACCAGTCCTGAGCCAGTGCCTCGCTAAGGTGGTAAAAGATCCTGCTGACAGGTATGTAAGGTGCACAGGAAATAATTGCTTACTGTCTCTGAAGTTTATCTCACTGTGTTTTGCAACAGCAGGAGTGCAAATTATAATGTTTGGTCACTTCAGACTGTGATATACTCATTTCTACTTTTGTTGGTCTTGAGAAAGTGCAACATAATTTTAAAAACAGTTATTGTAGCAGAAAAAAACACTGCAGAAATAAATCTGTATTTTCTGAAAGGAACGAGCCATTTGGCTCAATATGATACGGATTTTCTTAAGTAACTGCCCTGTGATGCAGTTTCTTCAACGTTCCACCAGTTGTCCAAGGTAAAGACTGATGCATAATTTATAAGGCTTAGATGATATAGAAATACAAATTTTATTTTACATTTTTTTTTCTCATATATATCTCCATTAGTTCATTTGTCCTGTAAGCTTTTGGTTCTTAACATTTGCCAAAACTTTTTCATGGAAAGAGATTCTTTCCACTACTAGTACACTTAAGTTATTAATATGAATCAAAAAACAAGTCTACTGTGCTCAGAATTTCGTGCTTTAGTTAAATTCAAGATACATTTTTGTGTGTGTGCAAATAATATGATTTTCAAGAAAGTTTTTTTGTGGCTATTTCATTAAGATCATGCTATCAAATACAGTGTTTTGTTCACATGATGCTTTCAGACTAAAAAACAGTATACACACAAAAAGGTGGGAAATAAACAATGCATATGACAACATTTGAAGAAATAAGCTTAATATAGAGATTTGGGAAGACCTACGTTAACAACTTAAGGTCCTCCATAAGCATCTATTGCTGATTTCTCTATAGCACTTGTGATGTGTTGAATGCAAATAATTTGAGCAATAATATTTATGGTTTCCCATAAATGACAGAATCTCAGAATAGTGGAGGTCAGAAGGCACCTCTGGAGATGATCTAATCCAACCCCTCTGCTCAAGGCAGGGTCAGCTAGAGCAGGTTGCTCAGGACATTGTCTGGTTGTGTTTAGAAAATCTGCAAAGGTGGAGACTGTGCAACCACTACAGGCAACCTGTTCCAGTGCTTTGATCGTTCTCACTGTAAAAGAAGTTTCTCTTACATTGAAATCAGATTCCTTGTATTGGTACCCATTATTGTCTGTCTGTTCACTCGATACCACTGGGAAGAATCAGATTCCATCTTCTTTACTCCTTTCCACCAGAAATTTCCACTTACTGTAGTACATATGTGCCTCTTTTGTACTGGGTAGCCCAGAATTGGACACGGTACCCCAGAAACATATCACCAGTGCTGCATAAACAGCAGTAAAACCTCCCTCAGCTTTCTGGTAATGCTCTTCCTAATGCAGCCGAGGATGCTCTTGACCTTCTTTGCTGTGAGGATGCACTGCTGTCTGATGTTCAAGTAAGCATCCACCAGGATGCTCTGGTCTTTTTCTGCAAAGCTTATTTCCAGCCACGTGGCCTTTGGCTTGTGGTAGTGCATAGGGTTATTCTTAACCAGATGTAGGACTTTGTAGGACTTAACCTTTGATGAACTTCATGAAATTGGTGTTGGCTCATTTCTGCAGCCTATGAAGATCCATTTGAATGGCAGCACACCCATCTTCTGTACCTACAATTCCTCCCGATTTTGTATTATCTGCAAACCTACCAAGTCTGCAGTGTCATCCAAGTCATTAATGAAGCTTGTATATAATACTGGCTGCAGTACTGACCCCTGGAGCACACCACTGAAATCTGGACTTATACCACTGATTACAACCTTCTGAGTCCAACAGTTTAGCCAGTTTTTTAGTCACAGAATCATCTAGGTTGGAAGAGACTTCCAAGATCACCTAGTCCAGCCTAACACTAAGAAGTCCTCCACTAAACCATATCACTAAGCTCTAAATCTAAACGTCTTTTAAAGACCTCCAGTGACTGAGCCACTTCACTGGGTAGCCCATTCCAATGACTAACAACCCTTTCAGTAAAGAGGTTCTTCCAAATATCCAACCTAAACCTCCCCTGGCACAACTTTAGCCCATTCCACCTCATCCTATCACCAGGCACATGGGAGAATAGACCAACTCCCATTGCTACAGCCTCCTTTAAGATACCTATAGAGTGATAAGGTCGCACCTGAGCCTCCTCTTCTCCAGGCTGAACAACCCCAGTTTCCTCAGCCGCTCCTCATAAGACTTGTTCTCCAGACCCCTCACCAGCTTCGTAGCCCTCCTCTGGACACGCTCAAAATACAGTAGACTGTACAGACTGTAGTCCGTGCTTCACTGGTGTTAAAAGCTTTACTTGAGGTAAAAACATATACTGCTGTCCCCTTGTCCACAAAGCTGATCATCTTACTGTAGATAGAGGACTCAGGTCAGACATGACTTCCCCTTCATGAGTCCATGCTTATTCTCCCTGATTGCTTTTTTTGTTCTTTATGTTTGTTAATAGTTTCCAGGTTTATTTTTGTCATCTTCTTAGTGATTAATGTGAGGGTCACTAGCCTTTAAGTTCCCTGGATCCTCTTTCTAGCTGTTTTTCAAGATAGGAGTGGCATTTGATTTGCTCAAGTCCTCAGAACCCTGTCACGGTCAGCACATCCTTTCAAAGATTATACATACGATTGTATTTTTTGCTGCTGTTGAACCCGATGCCCTACAAATCCCTTTGCATATTTGCCTCCAACTGGGCTTCAGCTTTCTTAACCCTATCCCTGCATACTTGGACACTGTCTCACTATTCACTCCTTTTAGGTTTCTTGTTCTTGCTTCCTCCTCCTGTATACTTTATGTTTGAGTTTTGCTCCTTGTTTATACATTCACATCTTCTGCCAGCTTAGCTTGTTTTCCTGCTTTTTGGGATGAACCATTCTTGAGCTTGGAGAACATTTTTGACAGACAGCTTTCCTAGACTCTTCTGTCCAGAACCATTTAAAGGATTCTTCCAAGCATATGCCTCAGCAGGTCAAAGTCTGCTCTGCTGATATCTACTGATCCTACTTTTTGTTTTTTTCCTGCCTCTGAGGATGCTGAACTCCATCATGGTACAGTCACTGCAGCTAAGGTTGCCCTCAGCCTTGATATCCCTGATCAGTTCTTCCTTGATTGTAAGTACACTATCTAGTAGAAAGCCTCTCACTTACCAGCTCCTTGACAATTATGTAGGGAAGATGTTGTCAGTGCACTCCAAAAAACCTCTGGGTTACTTCTTCCATGCTGTGTTGTTCTTCCAGCAAATACTGGTGTGGTTAAAGTCCACCATGAGTACTGAGGTCTGCAGACATGAGGGGAGTACATGAAGTTGTTAAAGGTAAAATGAAACTGTTCCTTTTCAAAAGGAATAAAAGGTAAAATACATGCGATATCTTAGAAAAACAGTTGTCTGATACTAGGAATTCATTATTGGTCTGGTAACGTAGAAGGGATACAGATCTGGGGTACAGATCTTATTTTTACCCAGGTATTGTATATGAAGCAAGAGATTAGCAGATATTTTGCTAAAAAGCTTAGAAAATTGCAACTAAATATTTTTCATTTCTTCATGCATTATTAACAGTGCTTCTGTGAAAACATGATCATCCTCAGTATATCTTTTTGACAAGCCATTCCACAAAAATTTCTACTAACAGATGATTAAATATATGGAAGGAAGAGTGGAGGAGGAAGGGGTAACATGAAAGAATTGCCAAAAATCCTGTGATGCAAGGTTTTATTTTTGTCATTGATTGTTTTCTGATACTGAGTCTTTTTCAGTCTTTTATCTTTAATTTAACTTTTTAAATATATTACTGTTACTAGAACTACAACTGAAGTTTGGTTATGTATCTTGTAACTTTAGAGTAGAACTTTTAGTGTATGGTAGAGGCTTCTTGTTTGGAGGAACGTGGAGCTTTGGAAGATGCAGTGTTCTAACTTTCATGCATTGTTCTCAAGTAGACAGCGTTACCATAATCTTAATAGAATTAGAATAGAAGAGATTAGAATAGAAGAGATTAGAATAGAAGAGATTAGCCTGGGTTGAAAAGGACCTTAAAGATCATCTAGTTCCAGCACCCTGCCACGTGCAAGGATGCCATCCACTAGATCAGGTTGCTCAGGGCCTCACAGAACCTGGCCTTGAACACCTCCAGGGATGGGGCATCCACAGCTTCTCTGTGCAACCTGTGCGGGTGCCTCACCACCCTCTGAGTAAAAAACTTTCTCCTAATTTCTAACCTAAATCTCCCTGTCTTAGTTTAAAACCGTTCCCCCTTGTCCTATCGCTAACACATGTAAACAGGCATTCCCCCTCCTGTTTATACTCCCTTCAAGTACTAGAAGGCTGCAGTGAGGTTTCTCTGGAGCCTAATAATTTGAGAACAGCAAGGACACAACAGAATTGCATTCCATTCATTCAGTACAAGAGGTGTTACATGTTCACTATGGTTGTGTCTACTAATCTGCTAGCTAAAACATGATTAGAAGTTGGGTTGGTTTCTCTCATGCTGCCTTTTGTTTTGCTGATTACAAGAGCAGGTTACTTCAGAAGTCTGGGCATTTCCTTACATATAGCATGAGTTTTACTGAACACCCATGCCTATTATTTGTTGTATAAAGTAGCAAAATTATGTTGTGTGCACAACATAGTTTTCTGTAGAATACTGCAGAATTCTTCAGTACCACGAATGCTGGTATATATACTCAGAATGGGTGTTTTATTTCAGGTATACACTGTACTTCCCCAGGATGTGGGCAACATTAATGAGGCCTGCTTCTGCTACTAAATAATAGACCACCTTTACTCTCTTAGGTAATGTCATTTTGTGCCTTACTTCAATTTATTTCATCCTTTTCTTTGGGGGATTATTCTTAAATGTACCAAAAAAGGGAGGCTTTATAGGAGGGTAGACCTAAATGCCTGCAGATAGAGCTATGATAATGAATATGTTTTCTTTAAATTAAACTTATACAGATTGCTGGCTTGGCTGACCTGACTAGTTGAGTGACTTGTGTTAAAACTGAAAACTAGTCAAAAGCCTTCTTCAAGAGAAAGGGGAAAACAGTGTATTTAATGATTTTTTTTCTCAAGTATTCATAGGTTGATGTGATTGATGGGACATTTGGGGGTGAGCTGCTTCGTTGTTTTTGTTGTTGTTTTGTTTTTGTTTTGCTTGGTTGGTTTTGTTGTTGTTAGTTTTGTTTGGGATAATTTTTTCCTCTCCAGAGTCTTCAGGCAGTATTAAGCCTTTATGGCCACTATTTTAGATGCCTCAGAGGTCAGTGACTGGCCAGACTCTAGTTTGTAACCCTGAATCAGAGTTACCTGATTCCTAGTAGCTTGCATGGATTTTTACAGACATTGTTTTATAATGAGTATTTTTGTTTAATATGATTTGCAAGTACAGGTTTTGGAAGGAAGAAAATTTTATGCACATTCTCCTATATGAAAGTCTCCCTCAGTTGTTTTAATTTACTGATAACTTCTTGTTTAAGGTTTCTTTTTTTCTAACTTCAGCTTTCCTTGTATACCTTGTAGTCAGCTTTGGTTACTATTTTTTTTTGGTGATGGTAGACAGAAAAAGTTTTATGGTAGCTCAGGTTAAAATGAAGAATCTTGGAGTTTGAACCAGTGCTTTCTGCCCGAATGGTAATGTTGGATGCACTGTTCATTTATATAGCCCAGAAAACATTGCTGTGTGAGTCAGGAGATGAAAAGTTTGGTTACTGATTCACTGCCACATGCACCCTGTAGCCCTTCTCTGCTTCACTTCTTTATGGTAAAGTGGAGATGACAGATCTACTGAATGGTAAATGCAGATGAAACTGAGCATAATTACTAAGTGTTCCTTTCTTCTACATCTCAAGGTTTTGTCAGAATGTACAAATAGCTGTGATGGAAAAAAAAAAAAAAAAATTATGAGGGAAGGAAAGTAGAATGATGAAGGTGAAAAATCACACCAAGATGACAGAAAATCTGTGAACCTGTGCTGTAAGTGAAGACATTTTGTCTAAACTGACTTTTGGCAACATGATTCTTGTTTTGGGATAAGTAAAATTATATATTTATCCAGTACTGTCTTAGGCACATTTCTTTCAAACAGACATTTTTGATTATAGATAGACCCAGAACTGTAAGGACCCATAAGGAAGTGCTGCTTCTTTCTCATATGCAGGGAATAGGGTATGGGAATTTCTCATACACGTTTTTTTCCTACTCTTACAGAGACAGGTAAAATTTCAGTGAAACTTCCTCATTGTGTAAATTGTGGCTGATTCCCTGTCTTGTTCTTACATGCTACATGATACTTCTGCCCCTCTTTTTCAATCTCAATCTTTTATTATTATTATTATTATTATTATTATTATTATTATTATTTATTTAACCTTTTAGTCTATGTACTTGTTCAAAAAAGATTCTATAGTAAGTTAACTTCAAAAGATAAACGACAGTACAGCTTTCTGGATCCCCTTATGTATAGGATCTATATCCAGAGTGTAGAAGCAACAGGCAGCATACTTTCGATTTATTTATTTTTTTTTATTTGTCCACAGTAACTATTCCTTATGAATCTAAGCAGCTGACACTGAGGCCAAATGACTTTTCGCTCTGTGATTTGTTGCTGGTATCAAGTGTATTTTGCATCTTTGGTAGGCTTCCTGAGAGATACTCCCTCTTTCTGCGAAGATTTGTTTTTTGTTCTTTGAAAAAAAGAACAAAATTTGTTTTTTGTTCTTTGAAAAAAAACTTCAAGTTATTTCAAGTCTTATTTGGCTCAACTGCTGGGAAAAGTGTAGATACCAATACCTTGCCTGTGATTTAGTTTCTCCATTTTTTTTTTTTTTTTTCATTTACAATATTGCTTTTTGTTAATGTTTGGGACTGTTTTGGAACATTGCTTGTTTTTGTGATAAAAACAGTCAGTACTTCTGACCGTGTCATTCTCTAAAAAAATTGGGGAGATTTGAGTTCAGGTCTTGCTTGGTTGCAGTAGTTGATAATCTGTGTTTTAACTGAAGGACAGTAAAATGTCTATACAGTAGAAATGGAATACAGATTTTACAGTCTCACTAAAAAGAATTGTTTGAGGAAAAACGTAAGATAATTGTTTTCAAATAAATCATCTTAAATTTCTTGTGTTTATGAAAATATTTTCGCTGTTAAAAGTAGTTTGCAAATATATTTGTGATTCATATGTCAAGTACTTGGACTTGTAGTTCATTCTGTACTTTTCTCTATATTGAGATTAATGATGAGAAAAAGGGTAAGGCATTTTTGTTATGGCCAATTTATTTCATTTCAGACTGTATTATCATTTGGTGAAAGCCCTATTGATTAGCCTTCATAGCTTTACAGAGCTTTTCTTCTAAGCACTTAAAGTTTGAGTTGTCTCAGTCCCATAGGACTGAAAGAAAGCTGTTAGTAGCATGAAATTCTTCTTCTGTATGTTTCCAACAGCTTGAAGCCTCTTCTTGGAATGCAAAATATTAGCACATTAATGTTATTAACCCCTTTAGTACAAAATGCTTTTGGAAGTAAAAATATTTTTTATATCTTCAAAGTCTGGATTGTTTCTTCTATATGAATACAGTTTCTTAAAGCTGAAAAATGTGTTGCTGTGCAGCAAACAGATGCTGCTCTAACAATGCAATACATTATGTACCAAAAATGATCTTGGTTTTAATCATAGATGCTGATTTAATGAGACAAGACTAGCTTACATCAAAAATGGATTTAGGGTGTGATTTTGTTTTCTCTGTGTTTTCTCTACATAATTAATAGGAATATGGTACCTTAAATATTCTGTTTTAAATTTGAAAGTGTACTTTGGTTTCATGCCATTTTATACTCCTGGTTTCTAAGTCTACCTTGTATAATTCTTTTTTTTTATTCCTTTTGGTGATACAAACACAAAGGCATTAGTAAATCTTGTACTGTTAATGTATTTACAATAAATGAGATACTCCCTTTAAAAGTACTGCCTTTTTTACAGAATCATTCTTTGCATGCTTAATCCTCCCATTTTGGCCACATCTTCTTTTTCATTTGTTTTTCTGTATATTTCCTGTCCAGTGTTTTCATCATATATTTACCATGTGGGATGTGTAAGATGTTTTCTTTAACTAATGCTAGTTTATGGATCAAAAAAACAATTCTAATCAATGTCTTCAGACATTATCAGTACTTTATATTTTGAGAACACACCTGGCCCCCTGGGAGCATTTCATTGTTGATATCTCTTCAGTTTAACTTTCATTTTATTCTACAGATATTTTGTAACTCAGTGTTAGTTGCTAGCTCTAATCCTTCTATCACCAGATATAAATTTTGATTGACAATTTTACTTTTAGATAAAGTCAGATAATACTAACTTGGGGGGGAAAAAGTCTTCATATTGTGTTTTTAATTCCACTGAACCCAGCAGAGTTAAATGTAGTTTGGATGCACAGGGAAGAATTAATGATTGGAAGATACAGAGTTGGTAAATTATTTATTCTGGCCCTGAGGAAGCTGAAAAGCTGAGTGAAAGACTAATAAATCATTTGTGGTAGTGCTGGTTGTCACTTCCAATTATTTTAGACGGTTTTGTGATAAACTGCAGCACCTGCTAGATATCCCTGCACCATCCCTTGATGCTTGCAGTGCAGCTTGTTCAGTCGATTATCAAAGGCAAATTTGTCTAAAGTTTCCTCAGGTTGGAAAGAGAATTACTTTTCTGAGTCACCCCTTCCCCCATTTTTAAAGTTCCTTTTTTCATCGCATGCGTAAAATAGATAGAATCTACAATATATGTAGAATTTTATTCACATAATGTACATTCAGGTATATTCGATTGAACCTCTGAGGAACAGGATGAGGGGGTGACGTGTCTCTGCGAGTGTAAACCTAACCTTGAAAGGCTGTCTTCCTTTCATCTTTCTGAAAAGCAGCAGTTTCTGTGGTTGGTATAAGATCTAGTATTCATACTCGGGTTTTGAGGGTTATGTTGGAGCTAGTGCTGAAGTTGCAGAGGAGACTGACTTGAATATCACTTGACCTTTTTCACCTGTTAAACTTTTCCTACTTCTTTTATTCAGAAAGTCTTCGTTTAAAACTCCAATTGCATGTAGAGGCCCTGTTGCTTCACACCGTGCAACACTTGAATAAATAGAGATTAAAGCAGATAAAAGTAGCTGGAGGGCTAGAGAGATTTAGAAAGAGTAAAGGAGTGACTTTGAAAAGAGGGAGAGAACAAAATTTTGGAAAGATAAAGATGGTTGATAGAGAAAGACTGAAAGTGAGATGAACAGGAAGGGTGTGAAGGAAGAAAGAACTGGGACGGGTTACCAGAAGGCAGTTGTTTCTTTATGCCCCTTCAGTGAGAGTAGCTTTATTAGGCATCATCTCATTTAGCTGCACTTGGATCACTTTTTTTATTTTTCCTTTTGAGACAAAAGAACCAGCCAACCCTAAAAATACTTGTCTTTCTGAATTGAAAAAGTAGTAAAATAAGATACAGTTCTATATGCATTACTTGAAAGCTTCTAAATATTTAGTGTCAGAAAAGAAGAGAAAGTAAGAAAAAAGAGACAAGAGGTTCGTGGAGTTGAGCTCAAATTAATTTGATGTTGTCCAAAGAAGGGTCAGGAGGGATATCCTTTTTGGATACTTATACCCTATTTGTGCTCATCTTGCGGGAAGGACTGAAAAAAATGAAAATCATATTTCTTTGGGTTTGGGCTAAAAAAAAAAAAAAAAAATCTAGAGTGCATCGAGTAGTCAATTTAAAGCTTTTGAGATTCTCTTTCACGTCTCTGCTGTTGGAGAAGTGCACTTTATACAGAGTGCCGAAAGACTTGCTAGTGCTATAACTTAACAGGTACACAGTAAGTTTTCATTACCTTGTCATTATCTTCCTAGTGTAATCCACTCAAATAGCACTGAATTATAAATATTCTAACTTATTGCAACCCACCCATCTAATTCTTGGAAGGCAAAAAAAGCAAGTTATTTTAATATATTTGTTTCCATTTTTCCATTACTGGGACCCACTTTGGGGTTTTAAGTGAAATGTTTTTCTTAGGAAGTGATATTTTGCAACAGATAACTAGTTCAAGACAAATCAGGGCAGTGACAATGCTGACTAAAATACAAATTAACATCTTTGTTTTCTTTCTCTAAGTCTTGTTCAGATGGAAACTTCTTTTTTCCCCACTATGCTTATTATGTTCAGGAAGGAGTCATATGGAACTACCAATTCCTTACCTTACTTCCCCAGATAACTTCAGTATAGAAAGAAACGTGGAATTTCAGCTCTAGATTGTGACCTTTAAGAAAGCTCCATGAATTTACCTGTATAAGTTCCAGAAAGTGAGACCAGGTGCCAGAAAAACATTATGTGTTCTGTCAAGGGGCTTTTGTTAAGTTGTCTGGGACAACTTAACGAAAGTTGGTTGCAGCATTTTTTGCTCAGCACCCTGGAAGTTTTTTTATTTTATCAATGTATATAATGGCAACCACTGATGGTAGCACAGAGTAGACAGTCTGTAAGAACTAATCTGTATTATTATAATTCTATGATTATTAGGGAGACTGTTTCTGTAAATGTGATATAGGTGTTTATAACACAGAAGTCAGTGGAATTTTTGTGTCTTGAATCAGCTGTTTAATCATGATTTAAATCAAGATCATCTCGGTTTTAATCATGGGGTTTTTGGTTTCTTATGTTCCCAAAGAAAGCTGATGCCCATGGTAAATGTAGATGTACAAATAAATTCACTTTCGCTGTAGTAGTTTTATATTTATTTATTGCTAGACACATTTGGTGTATTTTTGAGAAATCACAGATCTTATAATGTAACAAAATATTTTTTATAATACAAGAAAGTAGAAGACCAATTAATTTACTTTTAGGACTTTCAAATTCATTACTTGTGTCCATTTCACATATTGGTAATATGTTAAATGTACTGACACAATACGTAATCGTTTGTAAGTATTTTCATTTGCAGGATAAGTATTCTGAATATATGTTAAAAGGGGGATTACATTTTGAAATTAAAATTGATTAATGAGGTACTGCTTATAAATCACTATGTTCTAAATAACTGGTTAATTTTGTCTTCAGATAAAATGCTTATTCATAATGTAGAATAAGAAAACAAAGCGTCCTGCTTTTCCTGTTGTTTTACAGCTTTGAAAGTCACTTAACTTACCACTTCAAAAAGCTGGAAAAATCAGATATGGTTTCTTAGCACCTGCTTGAGAGCCTGTTGTAGTCTGAGAAGCTGGATACGCCCAGGAGCAAAGTATTTCCAGATTTTCATCCACTTTTTTCCTTGTACCTTTAGTAGCGGGGCTTTTTTAAAAGAACAGGACAGCTACAGTGACTCAGTCCAGATACGCTTCTCACCTTGTATCCCTTTTTCAGCCTGAAGAAAGATGCTTAGGGAGAAGTTTAAGTCTGTGACAGTGTTTCTCACATACACTCTTCTGTGTTCTGGAGATGTAGCTTTTGAGTGAGCAGAATCAGAGCTGATGTCTTTCTACGTAGCAATTTTCAGTGTTTTTTTTTTTTAATTATTTTATTTTTATTTTTTCCTGCTCCCCTCTAAAATTGGTTGTCATGATTTCAGTTTTAATTTTAAACATTTTTTAGAAGGAATTATATTAAATATTTAAAAGTGTGTACATCAAGCTGCAGGCACTTGGCTTTTTGACTTGCCAATGAGGAAAGATATAGTCAGGTACTTGAGCTTCCCTTAATGGCAAAAGAAATGGGAGGAAATCTTTCACAGTATCTTTTGGTAGCAATGTTTTCCACCAGAAATCCTGACAGTGAATAGTACAAGGTAGGTGAAACATTTATTATTCACTGTTACAAAGCTGTGATTATTTTACCTTTTAAAAACTTCTATTATAAAACAGAAAAAAACCTGATCCATTATGACTTCCATTGAACATCTCAGCAGGATTGCTGAGACCTTACATGCATTTCCAAAAAAAAAAAAAAAAAAAAAAAAAAGCTGTTGTGGCAGAGCTTTCCTCCAGTAAATAATTAGTGATACGTCTTTGTGTACTGCGAAATGGAATAATGCAGTGAAGGTAATTTGGGTGTTAAAAACAAACTATAAACCACATTATCCTGGTTTTCCTTTAAAAAAAAAAAAAAAAAGCAAATTCTGGATTGCTGGTGAAGACGTTGATTTGTTGAAGTACACTAGGTACAGTGATTAAAATATTGATTTGAAGATAGTTTAGCACTTCCATAACTATCTAAGTACTGTACTTTCTTTTCCAGTTAAGTTAATTTTAGGAGCTATTCCCAAATACTGAATGCTTTTTTCTTTGCTGTGGAAAATGATAGATTATAGAGTTAGTAAGCCTTACATCACTTACATGGTAATTTTTGGAAGCTGTTTTAAAAGTTGTAGTAAGAGTGTATCTGGAAAACAATGTCAAGGATACCTAACTTTGATTCAAGCATGGGAGGTCAGATACCTTATTTACTGGAGTTCTTTATTACATTTCTGCCATAGAAATGAGATTCCAAGAGATAAGAGGAATATACTGCGTGTGTAACTTTTCAAAATGATTTTTGCTAATGAGTTGTGGAAAACAGGAGGTAGAACTGAATCGAGAAAAAATAAGGTTAAACCTTTTATCTTCTAAATCAGACTACATTTTAAATCTGCCTTTTTTAATGTCATTTAAAGCAAATTTCCACACAGCAAGGCAAAGGTATTTGCCAGTGGAAAATGATTCTTGTGTGAAGATGGTGGCTAGTTTTTTAGAGTTGTTTTCCTGTGGAATGGCAGTACAAAGTGAATGATGTAAAAAGCAGAGTAAACAGCTGATAGTAGTAGTGAAGGTGGTAGGATCATGGCAGCTGTTGGCCCACAAATACTCCAGTAGACTGGGGTCTTGTTTCTCCACTGAGCGCCAATGCTGTATTCCCCACAGCATTGTTGGGGAATGCTCCAGTGGTGTTGCATTCTATCAATCTCTTCCCAAGGGAAGAGATTTTAACAAAATCGTTTTTTGTATTGTTTTGTATGCATTTTGATATGTAGGTTAGCAAGAGTGAGAAATACAGTTTGGGCTTGGTGATGATGCTGATTTTAGGCTGTTTCTTCTTAGGAAATGTTTCTTTCATGCTCTTGGACCAACCTCCAAGAAAGTTCTGTGTTTCATATGGAAGAGTTTTTTGCATTCATAATCATAGGGAATTTTCTTCCCCATGGAATTCTGGGTAGTCACTTAAATTGAAGTCAAGTGCACAGAAGAGAGCATAAAACCAGAATTGTATGAGTTGATCTTAAAATATGCTGCAGCTGAGTGATGATGAAGACATAAATAATTGAATAACTTTTAGTTATTGCTAGAATGGAATAGAGTTCTCCAGCTAACGGAAGAAGTGTTTTTTTCTGAGGTTGCTGTCAAATACCATGTTAGCATCAACAAAGGATGTAAGAGTGTTGCTAGGCTATGGAGTAGATTGGCCAATTGTTGATGAGAAAAAAAAAAAAAAAAAAAAAGTTGAATTTTCTGTTGTTTTCCCTTGACCAGCCCCTATTCAGTCTCTTCACTGGATTGAACATTGGCCAGCTGTTTGTCTATGGTCTGTGGTTTTCTCCACATGCTTTAAGATGATGACATGATCACAGGCACAATTGGAACAGTGAATTGGTATACTGTTACTCCTGTCTGTGTCACTTGCTAAGTCACAGAACAGGTACGTACAGATCTTGAAAAGGAGCAGTGAAAAGAAATGATCCTTCAGGAATTTCACAAGGCAAGGGACTAGAAATCCAGTGTTTTCTACCAGAATTATCTTAAGCCACTCTAATTCAGCAAACAGGATTTGTCACATCTTTTAAGGTTGGTGAGAGTTTGTCGTTGGTCAAGAGCTTTTTAGATAGACGGAATAGTGAAAGTTGATATTTTTCCTCTTCGTTGCCAAAGAAGTCATTCAGAGATGCTGCCAAGTGTTGGTCTAAATCAAATAAGCTTGTAATAGGCCTTTGAGAAGTAATTTCAGGATTTTCTTAGGAACAGGTAATGTCATACTGATGATTATGGCCATTCGCTGTTAGATTACTAAATATTTTAATGAAGAATGAAAGACTCCAGTTACTGCACTGTATGTGTCCAGAGCTATGCAAGTTCATGACTCTGCATCAAGAGTCACAGATCATGCATCATATTCATAAAGCTTTCAGTGGCTGTCTCACTATGTTCAGAACTTCATTCTGTCACAAATCATTAGTTAGCACCATGGATATTTCTTTGGGAAAGAATTTGGTAACTCTGGGCACCGTTGGAACAACTTCCTAGGCCTGTGGTGTGGACCCAGCCCAGACTTTGAAATCTATGCTTCAATTATAGGTATAATGCATTGATTTCTGAATTTCAGTTTTTTTGGTGATGTTTTATTTTCATCTTTCATAGAACCTGAGTTAACTAATAGTGAAGCTGGATGTTTCACTATGTTAATGAATGGAACTGAAATAGAGTAGTCAGGTCACTGTGGTGTTGTCAGCAGTACTTTCTTTGCTGGCCCTGGAATCTGCGGATACTCCTGGCACTATCTGATGTAACCAGCAGCATTAGACACTTGTATTGACCACTATATTTAAAAGGCAATACTATGTCAAAGGCACAGATTGGGTTGCAATAATCATAATTTTGACATTTTGCTTCTCTCTTCAGAATTCCACCACACTTTCCTGTTTACACTAGAACAGCGTAGGCTGCTATCTGGACACTGCCTGTGGTTATCCGTCTCCTCTTCAGTCTAGGCTGAATATTGTCATTGTAGATACTTTCAGGTCTAGCAGCTTAGTGTTTCATAATAGAAATCAGGCTGATTAATGTAACTTTCATCTGGAAAAACCTAGATGTGGTCTTTAATATTTTGAGTACCACAGCTTTTTGAACGTGATTTTTTGTAATGCTACATGCATACAATGGGAGAAGTGATAAAAATTTTTGATAGTCTTTTGATAGTCTTTTGATAGTATTTTGATAGTCTTATGAATTTGCATGATCAGAATAGCCTGCATCAAAGTTTTCATCCTGGTTATACTAGCTCAAGTTTGAATACTTATAAATTCCATTTTAAAGATGTGTGAACAACTTGTTTGGTTTCTGGGCTAATAGCTGTATTTTGAAGAGAAAGAGTTTCACATCACCCAACTTTTGAGTCTGACATTGGTGACTCTGCTAATTGTAATAGAGCTGTGGAACTGTTTCATTCCAGATGGAACTTTAATCTGGCTTCTGATTGAGCTGAGTGTCCTTGTAGAGTCTCTTAGCATCTGCTTTGGAAATGTATATAACATTATTCAAAATTTGTACCAAATTAAACCACCCTAAGGCTATAATTCAATTTTTCTTTATTGAGGAATGTATTGTCAACAACTTTATGCCACAGAGTAAAATCTGCACTACATCTATTGTTTTGCTTTGGTTTTGGCTATTAGCTGGTCATGTAGATTGCTGTGATTGAATTTCTGAGTTCTTCAAATTTACATTATGAATTGAAACTTTACATCAAGGAATTAACAAATATGGTCAGTTTTTCTCTTTTTCTTCTGAAAATAGAAGAACTTAAATTGATGCTTCTAGCTTTAATGATCAAATTATATTTTTATTTATAAAATAATAGTTTCATAATTCTAGGTAATTTCTGTGAATGAAATTTGAGATACCTGTTTTTGTATTTGCAATCTAAAAAGAGAAAGAATGGGTGGAATATATAGAAATACAGCAGGTACTATTCATTTAGCTTCTGTCCCTTATTTTAGTTTCTCTTGTATTTCTAACAGGTAATGATTGTGCTTTTTGTTATTTTTTTTTTTTAATTCTCCAAAGTCAACTGTAGCTTGCTTATTTGTCTTACTATTATTTTAAAATCTTCCTCTTGAACTTAGTATAACTGCTGTTTTGAATATGGGTTCTTTTATTGAAGTTGGTCAGATTAGGGCAACAAATCAATGCAGTTTTTCTCTGAAAACATTGTTTGTGAAATCTGCTCTAACTTGAGTAGATGTGCTTGAAAAGACGAAGATACTGTTGCTGGACAAATCAGTCTGAAGCTTTGAGTGTATTAATTGTCTCCTAAAGTGTTTCTCAGACTTGTAGTAGGACTTTATTACTGCCACTCCCAAGTGTTAAAGTTGAATCATTGAAGCTGTTAGCTAGGTGTTGAAAACATAAGATGTCTGTTTTCTTTTAGTCATTACTTTTATTCTGTTACTTATATGTGATCCTGATAAATCTATTGAAGGAACTTGACTAATGACCACTGATGTGGCTCAATACATTGCATTCCTTTTGCTGCTTAGAAACACGGTGAAGTAATGAGCGTAACATTATCAATTTATGTGAAGCTATTCCAGTGTAGTTGCAGCTCTTATTAGAGCTGGTGGGGAAAACATAATTGCTAACAGGTGATTTTACTAAAATGTTCAAAGGCCTGTCTCTTTCCAGAAAGCATCTATAGAAGAGGTTTGAGAGAGGAGGAAAGATCCTACCCCTCTAGGATTACTGTGTTGTTTTGGGATGTGTTATATGCAGATCTATCTTGTGGTTTGGGACTGATTGAGGGTGGGAAATCGTGCTCTGAATCAGGTGGAGTAGTAAGTTAAACCTGGAACTTTTATTTTTAACTGGTAAAGTAACTAAGATAAGAAGCCTGATGCAGCCATGTACCCTGATGGTAATGTTTAGTAGCTACTCTTCTTGCTTCAACTGTAGGCATAAAAAATATTAAAACCAAAACAGTTACTATGAATTGAAATTGTGGTCGTATGGCTATCAGTACTTAGCACTGATTACCATCTACAAGGGTAATTATATTCTGTTTATTCTCTTTTTTTTTTTTTTTTCCTCTTCTCTTGCTGCACAGAAGAGCAGAAAACACATACCCAATTTACACAGTGATCAGAATTAGAAGGAAGAGTTAAAGACATAGTTACATTTTCCAAATAGAGTTGCTGCTGTATTTCCACACGGGAGTGAACAGAAAAATAAAAATAAAAAAATGGTTCCAGTCTTGCTACTTTTTTTTTTGCTTGTTTTGTTTTTGTTTTTTATTGTGGAGAGCAAGGTGAAAATCTACAGTAGAAGCTAGGTGTAGCCAGAGCGTTTTGTGTCTTCACAATGTTAAGGCAAAAGCAAGGGAAAATTGCTAGAATTTTACTGAAAGAAAAAGGTGAGCTTTAACAGATTTTTTTTTTTTTTTTTTTGACACATCTGTCTTCCCTTGTCTGTAGAAAAACTACAGATTCCAGTGAGTGTGAATATTTGTATCTTATTTGAGAAAAGGTTCTTTCAAGGGATTCATAAAATAATAGTAATAAAATGCAAGAAGAGAAGACAGTGTCCTTGGAGGTGACATTTAAGAAACATCCACTGTGCTCACTTCCATCACTTAACATGTTTCCATTTACAAGATGTATCATTCTTCTAAAAAGTTGAGACAGTTAACTGAAGGGTTTTTTTTGAGGCCAGAACTGTCTGTGGAACAGACTTAAATATTTAACTTGAACAAGTTAGGCAAGAGGATGTTTACAGCAGGGAAAAAAGTGGACATAACTATTTTGCATTAAAGATTTGAAAACTTTTACTTTCCTGCCATAATACCCAAAATACCTCTGAGGTCCATTCAGGTTTGCCTAGCTCTGTCTTTTGGTCTGTGTGTTTTTTGTTTGTTTGTTTTTGTTTGTTTTTGTTTGCTTGTTTGTTTAACTGTTACACCAAGCCAGTTTTCTAACTTGGTCTTATAATAAGGAACACTCTCACTGGACTGTGGAGAGGGGAGGAAAATAATAAAAATACCTGGGATTAAAACACCTCCTTGAGAACACTTCTTTAAATATTGTACACATTTTTAGAAAATACACTATACAGTGTTTTGGTTTGATGCAGGAAAAGTTGTTAAATATGTACTTACTTGTATTATTGTTGTGCTTTGGAATCCTGATGAACCAAACCTTCAAAAAATCTAAGAGCTGGCTACAAGCACTGTTAATAGTAGAGCAAAATAGATTTAAAATTTCAGTATTTCATTGCAAGGAACAATCTTTCAATGAAATAATCTAAATATTTTAGATGTAGTACAGGAAAAAAATATTGAATATTACATAATGTTTATATTGCCCTGAATCTCAACTTGTCAAAACTGTCCCCTAGTCAAATGCTTGTTGCATGGAGCAGGCTGTGAAGTAACTTACAGTATGTTTTATCATTCAAGCAATTTGTGCAGGTTAAAGACTAAATCCAAAAATGATTGCTGTACAGATTTTAGACTACTAAAATGTAATTGTGTTTATAAAAAAACAAACATTCTCTGAGTAATTTGCGTGCCTCAGTGTCTGTCTGGTCTCTCTGCTCTCCATCTTGTACAAGTTCAGTCCAGTAAATAGATAGAGCACTCAATCTTAAGTCCATTTACAGATTCCATTTTCCTATTGCAGTTCTGCTACAGTACAGCAAGGAAGGTAGAAATTCTGAAGCGTAAGTGCCATTCTCAGCACTTTCAGCAGAATGTGACTTCCTCAGCTTTTTAAAGAATGGAGTCAAAACTTTCAATTGAGTGTGGATTCTGGGCCCCAGCTCAATGGCATCATCCCCACACCTGACAAGATCTGCCCATCCTCATTTATTAAATTGTTATGCAAGTCTTTATGCCTTCATTTGGATTTTTATTAAAGAAAAAGCAGCAACCCAGAAGTTATCTTACATGCCGGATGCGTCTGATAATTGATTTAAAAACAACAACCTTGATATGAGAACAGAATTGCAACCAGACAAAATGTTAGCCATTGAACCCACGTAAGGGGAAATCCCCACTTTCCTTAGATAGCTTTTTTTGAACATTTTACCTTCATGCTCTTTTTTTTAGTGAGTGGGAAAAGAGAAAGAATTGCACAAAAGTTGATTCCCAGCAGAAGTTTATTCTCTGGGGGAATGCAATAATGAGCAAAATGGGTTAAATCTGTGTTTGGGCCGGTCTCCTGTTAGATCAGCTTAGACCATCATTAAACTGCATCATGCATTTCTGAGTGTGTTGAAATTTCTATGATTTCTATGATATTTCTATGCTTTCTTTCCTTAGACTTCAAGGAGCCTCATTTATGTATTGAGGTAATAGTTATGAAGTCAGAGTACGAGAAAGAGACTGTTGCCAGACCATTTTCTCTGTTATCTTAATGCTATCAGTTTTTTACCAAAGTCTGTAAATATGCGACCAAATAACTCACTCATTTCTTGAAACCAGTTTAAAAGTCAATACCATCATACAGACTCACTCTTCACCAGCACTATGCTGGAAGGACCCAAAAACTAACAAGGCGTCAAGCAAACAGGTATCTAGGAATACAATACTTGAGTTTTCACTTTTAAGATAAAGTCTTTGTTTAAAAAAATATTTTTCATAACCTCTGGAGAATTGGCTTTTCCAAGTAACTTTTTATGTCAAAAGAGAATTTAAAAAGTAATACAGGAAATGCCTCTTTGGTTTACTTTCCTGAATTCTACCATCTGACTCCTACAAAAGCCATCATTGCATTGTGACTCTATTGTTCATTCAGTGAATCTCAAACTTCGTATTGTAAAAAACTTCGTACGTGCAAAGAACTGTTATAATCTGGTAAATGATGTTTTGCAGATCTGTTTATTGAAGGAATAAATATAAATTAGCTCTAGCTAATTGACAAATAAAATATTCTAACCTTTTTAAAGCACCCAATTAGAATTTTTGGTCTTCATAGATCAAGAATTTTATGATGGTTCCCTTGATTTGGTCTCATCTGATGACATAAAATCAAAAAAAAACAAAGCATGGAACAAAATGAACCGTATGAAACTTGAGTTGTGTAAACATGACCTACCTTAAGAAATTCACTCTTTACCCCTCCTTTCTCTTATATGAGATTTTAAGAAATTTTTTTTTTTGTAGTTCATGCATACGTTGCATGACCCCCAGGAAATGGATGGTTTAGATGCAATAGCATTCAACTGCAGAGCTGAAGCTATTTCAACCCTGTGTAATACCAGCACGAATATACCAATAGGAGTTTCAAATTGATGCACAGCATTTTTAGACTGTTGTTTGACAATCTAAGTTACTTTTGCATAGCTAAAGTGTTTTGTAAAAGTGTGAGAAAGTAATAGGCTGTTCCTAGTCAGTTTTCACTCACTGAAAATTAGCAAGTTTAATTTATCCTCACTAAAAACAGAAATTAAATTTCATAAGTACATATCTGTGATAAATGAAGGTGTTTGCTTCAGTGAAGTTTTCAATATCAGGAAGAAAAAGGGGCGAAATACAATGAAGATATTTAACTCGGATACTTGAATTTCAGTTTGACCTGTTTGTTAAAGGCAGATATGTTTGTCATCCTGATGAAGATGCATTTCTTCATACCTTGCTGTTGACAGACTCTCACCTAGTTTTCCCATTTATTATGATAATAGTCTACCAGATGTCATGTGTCACAGACTAGTGAAGTTGTCTCTGCCTATTACTACTTTTTTTATAATGTGCATTCTTGTTTTTCTTTCCTTAATTTAGGAATTGTTATATGCTCTTTGACATACCCTATTTTTGAGGAAAAGAATAGAAGTAGATTATTGAAAATATTTAAAAGTAATTTTAGGACAGAAGACTATGTTCTTCCCAGTGTAAATGCCATTATGTTAAAGAATGTCTTCATACAGATGGTTAGTCTGAATCTTTCAAAAAAGGTCAAATAACTTAAAACTATAGTAAGCGTTGATTTTAAATACCTAGTTGTATATCTTTTTTGAAAATGGCCAGTTTCAGTGGATAAATACATAGAGAAATGCTAGTAACTGGTGCTGAAAACATGAATTACAATGTTATATGTAACTTAGAGTGATAAGAGTAACAGAAGTCATAACTCTGTACCTGAAAAATTAAATGGCAAATATTTTTTTTTAATAGTTTTAGATTATAACAGTCTCATATATGTACACATGTGCAAGGTCAAAACAAATTTGGCAGAGATGCAGTAGAAAGATCAGCAAACTGTCTTTTCACAGTTCTTGAGCTTTAGTGGGACTGATCTTCAGCACTCATCATTCAGAGGTGTGGTATTGTTTTTCTTTGTGTGCTTTAAGCCGTATTGAATGTAAACAGCACTTTTGATGATAGGAACATCAAATTGCAGAAGTATTTTAAAAAGGAAGTAGAGCTACTTGGAACCACAGTCACATTTCTTTTTTTTTTTTTTCTTTTTTTTTTTTTTGGCAGTTGGGAAACATAATTGTCAATTGCATTTAAGATTTTATTTCCATATAAAGGTTTTTGCTTAAGAAGTTCATATACAGGGAAGACTGCTTTTTTGTACAAACATGAACAGTGTTCATTTTTTGCGCTATGTATCTATCAGCAAGGAATGTCACTGACTTTAATTTCTTCTGTTTTGTTCTTTCTTAGTTGTATAGATTTGTGTACTTACATATTAGAATCTACAGAAAAAATCCATTTAAGACGTTCTTTTTCTTTAAAAATCAATATTAAGTTTAAAGGCTTTTCTTTGTCCAGAGCAATGGCAAGAACATGCAATAATCAGCAATTTAACGTAGCTCACTTTCTTTTTCCACATTACTGTGGAATTGTTGATACATAAAATTAACTATTTCATGGAAATGCTCTTGATCTTCTACAGTAATATTTTAGGTGAAAGACTTGAGTAGTTCTCTATACATTCCTGAAGGGATCATTGCAGTCCTTAAGGCTGTATTGTATAATATAATATAGATGAACATAACAAGTCAACATAGGAAACTATTATGCTTGAAGAAGAGGAAATCGATATAAAGCTTGATATTTTTCTTTTACATTTGCAATCTCTGTGCAACTATAATTGACCAAGGCTCAGAGTATTTCAACTTAGTCCTGAAAAATTCATGTGTGAACAAAACCAAAGTCACTGTCTGAAATCAGTATTGTGCTCCTGAAGTTTGTTTCAAATTTAATTTAAATTTCTCTCTTTTAAAAAGATACTTTCATTTGTGTGTCTCTCAAAGACTTGGGTTTTTCAAGTGACTGTATTTTCCATTAAAAATAAAAGCAAAGGAATAAATTATATTATAAAAATTAATTGTCTATAGAAGTTTGAAACAAAACTGTAACTGTGCATGTTAAATAAATGCCCCTTCTGTTGAAATGATCATCCATTGTTACTTCCATCTTCATGTAATGAATTGTAAAGAGGATGGAAATTTATCTGAAATAACTGACTTCTTAGGTTTTTTTTCTCCTCCTTCCTCAAATTATTTGTTATAATTAGAAAAAAACAGTCCTGTTACATTGAGTGAGGGCCAGATTTGGAAATGATGTGCAGAACAAAAACTTCTGTCTGAAGTTTAGAACATTTTTTTAAGTGAGCAAAGACTATGATACTTTTCTACCTTTCTATACAGCAGAGAACTATAGTATTTAAACTAGTTATACTAATGAGGAATCAAATATAAGAATATTTTGAGGCTGATGGAGCAAATAGGGGAATGGTTGATGTATGACCTATATTTAAGAGTTCAGCACTTAGACATTACTTGGGGATTTAAGAACTTAAATCTTCACATTTTCAAGATGGAAGCAGTTGCTTGTTTAGTTAAAGGTTAAATAACCATCTGTTTTCACTCTCTGCAGTCCATAATACCGTATCTATAGGCATAGATACCATAGGCATATCTACTTAAATTACTCCTAAAAACGTAAGTTTGAAATACAAGAAATGGCTGTCAGAGTTGTTTTGTTGTTTTAGACTTGCAATCTCTGCTCTCTCTACTAGTCTCCTAGACTTGCAGTCTCTGCACTCTCCTTTTTATTTTCTTGCAGTGATAATATGAAGATACAACACTGAATTCTGCTGGCATTCCAAATATGATCAAATTTATGAAAGTGTTACAATTCTTGATCAATTCTTTATCCAGATGTGTTTTAAATACCAGTAATATTTACGGTTGGTGTTAATTTTCAACATCAGTGCAGGATTGAATCTTAAAAAGTCTTGCTGAAATATGCTCAGCACTTAGTTTGCTAATATTTGAATTACCACACTATACTTTTTGAAATAGTAGCATTAATTTCACATAACATGACAATTTATGTATTTGTTTTGTCCCATTCTTTTCACAAAGTGTCTTAATCATATGTCACACTTTATCAAAACTGCAGAAACTACAGAACTTTATCTGCAGATTAATACTTTGGGTGTTTGTAGTTTACCGTTTGTTTCTTAGTAGAACTATTACTTCAGCTCTAAATCCAAAGAAGGAAACAGATATGCATATTTTTTCTGTATCTTGCATTCTGTCTGCATTCCACCCATTCATTTTCATTTGATTGGGTCAGGCAAACCAAAGTGAGAACCGTAATTTTGTATGCAAGGTGTTATTAACCTGTAGATGAGGCTAATTTGATTATGAATTAATATCTTAAAATACACTTGAATTTTAACTGTTATTAAATAAAATACGTAATTCACAAAATATAATACCATTACCACTCACTGAAAAAAAATATTTAACGTAGTGCAGAAACAGCAGATACACATTTAGCCTCCTTTAAAATAATGCCCAGTCTCTGAACAGTTTTTACTGAGAATAGGTATAATCTCATGTGTTGTGTAATCTTCCTAATTTTAGCTGAAGTTATTGCTTTGCTTTATCAAAGCCATCTCAACTACAGGGAGGTGTGCTCAGCCGCAATAGTGGTTGCCTCTTGAGCACAACTCTAGTGTTACCAGTTCCTGACAGCTGCAAGCCAGCCTCTGGGCATCTTGCTAAATTTTCAAATGTAATTATACAGTAGACTTCCTTTAACAAATTCTGTGTTCCCAGCTATAATTATAACAGCTTTTCTTGCCTCTAGCCTGTTCTTTATCTTACAACCCACCTCCATATCTCCCACTGCTGGCTAGGGTTATCCAGTAGAGCTGATGAATCTAGAAAAGCAGAGCTTATTCTCTTTATCCTCACAAGGATGGTTTCATCAGTACAGAAGATCCATTTCTTCTAATTGGCTATGCTGAAATGACATTTTTCATAAAAAAGAAATTTTCTACTTTATTTTCTTCTCAGAACTGTGGAATAGCATGCTACTCTCATTTTGCAAATACTTCTCAGAAGTTTTTACAGTACATAAGGTAAGGTAATTGTCGACACCTATCCATAAAATGGCTGAAGGAAGACAGCATAGGGAAAGGAAGCCTTCTAAAACCATGCTGTGTTCATGTTGTGAAATTTAGGATATCATTTTTTTTAATTATACTGTCTGTGCATAAGGTTTTCATATACAAAGCTGTTCATGCTGCTTTTAGGGACACAATATGTAACATGAAAATAAAAATAATTCACGATATGTTTTTTCTTACGTGAGGTTCTAGGTAATTTTAGCCAAAGAATAATAAAATAGGAAAGGTTATCTGCGGTCATCCTCAGTTTATTATTGGCTCATGTTGAGGAAATTTAAAAGCATCTATGCAGAATTGCTCCTCTCCACCAGTCCAGTAGTAAAGGAAGTAGATGTGGTGGTTTTGAGTCTGGGAGTATGAAGACTGGAGGTATGTAAGAGAGGACCTAGGCTGTTGAAGACAGAAAGAGGCAGCCTTTCTTTTTTTTTTTCAGTCTTTAACAATGGTTGGCTGTGGCAGGTAGAATGTTATTGGAGAAATATATTATTGCCTAGAAGATTAGATTGTCAGCTAGTTCAATCTTCTTTTCTGCAGCAGGATTGAGTAAATTTGCCTAACCTGGTCTTGAAAAGCTTCTGTGAGTCAAGTACCACCAGAGCTCCTAGAAGTCAGCTCCCATTGACTTTTCATAATTTACCCACATCTTTCCAACAATTCTGATGCCCAAACTGAATGCAACACAATAAGAGATGAAAGAAGTAGTAATTACCTCTTCATGTGCACATGCACATCTGCACACTCACTCCCCCCTTGCCTGTCAACATATCAGAGTGATACGTCTCTTTGACAGATACCACTAAATTTAGTGTATTGGTTTGTGATCATCTCTGTCCATTGACTCCCAGTGTAGTGTTTTATTGCCAATCTGTTTTGTTCTTGTCTGTTATATTCGTGTCCTTTCAAAATGTAGCACTTTGGATTTGTCGTTATTGAATCATCTTGTTGATATCTGCCATTATTCAAAAGCGTTCAGAAACTTAGATCCTGTCCTCTAAGGTGCTGCTGGTTTTCCCAGCATTGCATTAGCTGAAGATTTCACTGTGACACTGCCTTCCAGTCAATAGGATTGTTATCAAAATACCGGATAGAAACAGATCTCTGTGTTATCCATGTGAAAAATTAACACAGTGTGACAGAGCTGTTTAATTTCTTCTTTTAAAGAACATTTGCTCCCTGATTTGAACCATTTTTGTATCCAACTGATGGCAATTATGTCTAGACTGTATTTTTATTATATCAGTATTGACAATATGGGGCATGTTTGAAATCTTTCTCATCTCAAGCTTGCATCATATCTGCTGTCACCTCTCAGGCATTGTGACTGCTAAGACCTTTCCAGTGAAGTCATTCAGATAAACTTGAAGAGATCTGTACTTTTTTATTTATTGTGTTACATCTTCTAGATCACTGTAGACTGAAATTTAGTTGGTTCTAAAATCGTTGCAGGTTTCACTGGTACACCAAAATTTGCAGCATAGGAGAAGGGGACTTGCCCTTGCCATCCCCCTGCCTCCATTTTTTCCCTACTTTTTTTTTAATTTTCTTTTCTCTATTCTGACATGTTGGAAATAATGAGATAACAGATCCTACTCTTACGTCCCTTTTTCTTTACAATTTTCAGCTTGTCTTTTTTTTATTATTTTTTATTATTTTTTATATATATATAATATCATTCCTTCCTTTTCTCTGTGTTTGTACCAACAGTATGTTTGTCTTATAGCATTGTGGGTCTAACTGATACAGGACAGATATATATATATATATATATATATATATATATTTCTAGGTGAGAGGATGAGTTATAGAAATGTTCTTCAATTTCAGAAAGGCATAATTAGGTTCATAACAATAAGATTTCAAAGGTTGCCAATAGAAAATGAAGTGTTCTTTCATAACATCCTATGTGCCAGGTGGAATGGGATTAAACAAGTCAATTCCAGAGGGAAAGGAGATCCAAGATTTTCCTTTTTGCATATGTGAAATGTAAATACAGGTGATTACATATGAAATGTTTCAGCATACTGAATCTTAGGACATTAACATGGGTTGGGGGAAAAATTGAAGTAGGGCAGTGGGAAGTCTCTCCTTAATGCTTGTATCCAAATACTTTATGGAAAAGCTTTTACCCTGAATGACTGTGACTTTGGTATTTGGTATGATGGCCTGTGGGTGGCCTTTCCTTGATGTTCAATGAATTTGTGTGTAACCACTTAAAATCTATCATTCATTAGTTGTTCACCTGCCTGTTTTCCTTGTATATTGCAAGATGGAGAATTTTACCCTAAAATAAAGCTATAACATGAGGAGCAGCGAAAGGAGGTTTTTTCTTGTTTGTTTGTTTTTGTGTGTTTTTTAGTTTTTTTTTTTTTTTTTTTTTGACAGGGTCTGTCTAGGAGCTGATTCCTCTTGCTGACCTACAGCTGGCAGGGATAGAAGCCACAGTGTTTGTACCAACTGATGCTCTCTCTTTGAAATTTGATGTTTTCCATTTTACCTTTCAGTTTGCTTTATAGGTCACTTCATCTTTGTTACTTTTCTTTAGTATGAGCTAAGAGAGAATATTGCTGAATATGCTAAAATAGGTGTATTTTTTATGGCTGTCATTTAAGTAGACAAAGAATCATGTTTAATGCTGCTGTATTAATAAATAGTACTGTAATCGATTGTTGATAGAAACCCTTAAAATAAAATTTTTATGCTTGAAATGTACTTTGGGCAAACAGTGTTCAGTTTGCCTATTAAAATAATTCACTATATACTGTGGTTTCTTTGAGTATTAAGAAAGTAGGACTTTCCAGCAACAGTAATTGGTTGACACTGCTTGACCTTAATGCAAAGCTACAGTGTTTAATGAACAAATGGAAGGAATAAAGTTTTGATAAATAAGGCAATTTTCGTGAAACCTTTAGAAATATGTTTGAAGTCTTTTAGTGTTAGATTGACGGTTTCTCCTTTTGTGAAAAGAATAAGTGAATAATTTAAGGCTATATTTCATGTTTTCAGATCTTCATTCTGTCATATAAATAATAGACTGTGAAATGCAGCAGCTCCTGCATTCACAGATTTAATAGACCCATACAAGTGAGTATCTTACTCACTTCTGCTGTCTTAAAATGCTCTTTTGTGCATATGTATACCTGAGAAGAAATGCAGAAGTGGGACATTCCTGGACTCTCTTCAGTAACCAAACTCCATACGTCACATATTCTATTTTTGAACAATTTTTATTCTTAAAATACTTTTAGTACAGCTTAATGCTGTTATATATATATGTACATATTCAGTTTTAACTATTGAACTGTATTATTATGTACTGATTTCAATAAAGTAAAACATGGCTATTCAAAACTAGCATTCAGTCTAAAGTTTACTTTATTAAATGGAAAGACTTTGTGAAATAAATTCAGTTTTAGACCAGCATAGAAGTTTGAAATACCATCAGATCTCAATGGGAAAAGAAACAAACGTATTTATTAAAATAGTGAAATATTAAGGTAATTTATACCATTTGCTACATGTATTCTCAGTTATGTAATTCCTTTTTGAGGGAAAGTGTTGGGGAGGAAGAGCAGAGCAAAGCAAAATGAATGTAGTATCTTCTTTGTTTCCACTCTGTGTTCCTCCCCGTGCTCTGTTAAGTGGCTTTAGTTTGATATACGTTGGAAGGATGGTGAAGTGAGACTTAGGAGAACAAGTGGTAAAGTATGTTGTTGGTTTTTTTTTGTTTGTTTGTTCTTGGTCTTCCAAGCAGGAATGTAATTTTAAGATCAGCAGACCATGTGAAACTTCTCTCAAAAACGTGCACAACTATGACTATTTTGTTTGCTATAATATGTAGCTTTCCTAAACACTTCAATTTAAAAGCCTAAGTTAAAATTTTCTTCATTTTCTTCCTGATAGCTAGTTGTTTCGACACTGGAGTAGCTCTAGATGTTAAAAACATTTTTTCTAGAATTTGAATTGTTACAGAACTCTTGCCTTCCTCCATCTTAGATCTATGAGTGCATCTACACAACTGAGGAAAGCTCATCATTTTGTATTTAAAAGACTATTTCTGTAAATAGTATTTAAGAACTGTCAGATTTAAGAACTGTCCTCCTTTGTCATGCTATTTCTTTCTGTAGTTTCCTTGTAGGTTCCAAAAATGGCTAGCCAGCGAGGAGGCTGGGGGTGCCCAAGAAGCTGGGAAGGGGCATGGCCAGGACAGCTGGCCCAGGCTGACCAAAGGAATGTCCCACACCATTTTGCTTAGGGGAAAGGAGGAAGGGGGGGAATGTTCAGAGAGATGGCGTTTGTCTTCCCAAGAGACCATTACGTGTGATGAGACCCACTTTACTGGAAGTGCCTGAACCTTTATCTGCCTGCTGATGGGAAGTAGCAAATGTATTCATTGTTTCACTTTGCTTATGTGCTTTCGCTTTACCTTGTAAGCTGTCCTTATCTCAACCCATGAGATCTTGCATTTCCACTTTTTGAGTCTCCCCTGTGGCTGTGTGGTGCTAAGCTGCCTGTTGGGGCTAAGCCTCAACACTAGTTGGTGTAGTCAAGTTACTTTTTCTCTTAGATTTCAAGAAGAATAATCTGTATTTTATGTCATGTTATGCAAGTCTTAACATAATCCTGTATTCTCTTTCTTAAATTATTTCAGTAATTTATTCGTATCTTCATTTCCACATAGGTTTTTTTTTTTTTTTTTTTTTTCATATTCTCTGTGAATCTGTCTCTTGGTTTAAGCTAGTCCAAATATTTAAATGTAAACATACTTTCCCTATTCTCCAAACTCTAATTCTACTCATTGAAAACTCAACATCAGCACAGAGATGGAAACTGTTCTACAGTGTAACTTCTTTTAAATTAGTATTACAGCAGTGTGAAAACCATTGAGCTGCACTGCTATGAAATACACTGGTACCACATCTATTTTCAAAACTTATGTAGAGTAATATTTTGCATTTCTTTTGCTACATAAACATTATTTAAGCCGTCAGCTGGGGATGTTTTAGTGGTTTCAGTAAGAATTTATGAGATTAATATATTCAATATATAGATCTTCCTAAGCATACTTGTCACTGATTGGATCCAGCTGCGACTGATTTGCTGTGATATCTGAGGCAATATTTCAGTTATTATTCATTATTACTTCGGTATCAGACTGTGGTCTCACTGTAGCAAGGCATTACACATATGCACAGTTCTTTATTTGTAGGCTTTAGCTTCTTTTAAGGTAGGAAGGCAGGAAGGTGGTAGAAAAAGCAAAAAAGAAGGGACTGGAGAACTTCAACAGTTCTGATACTTTGCTAATGGCAAAGTAAATATGCCAATACTTGCTTTTAAGTTCCAAGTTCTCTACTGCTCTGTTTAGTCAGTGCTGCTTTTTTTTGCTTAATTTGTTAACACCTATAGAAATTAGAAGGAGCAGTAGTTATGACAAATGGACTATGTAATCTGAAAATTGTATTTTGTCACATGTTTTAGTTACAAAACCTAGTTGAATTCAATTGTCCAAACATTCACTTAACATGTTAATAAGTAATACAGAAATACTCTAAGCCCTCTTGAATTAGATATATTACATCTTGTTACAAAATTTAATGCCAGGCTTAATAACTCAAAGTATACTCTAGAATAAAAAATATATCTTTATGCTCATATATTACACTAGGACGATAATCTAAGTAAGAAACTAACATTATTTAGTGGGAACTGCATAATATTCTCGTGTAGACAAGTGTATTTAATTTAAATTCTTAAAAAGAAATCCCTAACTTGATTCCTTCAAAGTGAGCAAAGTTTTCATAGTTTATTTCTAAACACAGTTTAATTTGTGTTGACAACAGATTACCAAGCTATTTGAGTACTTCTACGACACAGGTGTCTCCTAGGACTATTTATTTTTAAAAGGTGCCTGGACAGTTGTGTTCTCAGATGTTCAAACATTGTAGAAAGAGGGTAAGGTACCAGCTTCTCAAAAAGGAAAGATACTGTTTCCAATTCAATACTATTAACTATCCATATTTTTGATAGGAAACTTATTTTAAAATATCAGAGTATCCCATTGTTATGTGTATAGAGTTTAATTATCTCAGATAAAGACCCTGATCAGTTGATAGAATTTGATTTCTTAACATTTTTAGAACCAAAGCTTTGAACATTGTTAGTGTGTTTAAAACCATCTGTAGTGTGCTATTAAACCCTGTATGATATTTTTTTGTCTATTAATAATGAATTAACTACTTTCTTGAAAGTACACATAACTATCAAGTTACTGAAATTTGTGAAGTACATGTTTTTAATTTCAGTCAGAAAAGGAAGAATTGAAAATAATGCTAAGAAATAGCCAAGAATTGAAAGTTGATATAAAATAAAATTTCAGGTTGAATATTGAAGTTGTCTTCATAATGACAGAATCACAGACTGGGCTGGGTTGGAAGGGACTCTCTCTCTTCCAACCTCTCTGCCATGTGCAGAGACACTTCCACTAGACCAGGTTGCCCAAAGCGCCATCCAGTAGGGTTTGTAGACCCTGGAATTGTTTTCCCGATAGTAAAACTTCAGCAATTGTCTTTTCAATCTACATAGTACTCTCTCTACTATTATTATAAATAAAATAAAGATATAATATATTTATTATTATTTATATAAATATATAAAATAAATTGAACCACTTGGCATTATTTTACATGTTATTTCTATCTCTTCAGCTACATGATTGTGTGAAATACTTACTCGACTTTGGGAAAAAAATTAGCTTCAGTCACCAGACTTTTTTGTTACATGGGTATTTCCATAAGAAATGCAGTGCCTTGTTTTAAGTCAAACTAAAAATTTAATATTTGGGGCATTTTTTTAATCAAGCATCTTTATTCGCCATCCAAAAGTCAAGTTCAAAATTGTGGTGCCAGGACTGCTAATTCAGCTCCCTTGTTTGTGCTGATTGCTGGGCTTTATCCCAATACTACTGTCTGCTGAAGGTGGGGAGAATATCATTTTATTGACAACTGTCTTGTTTGGGTTTGAACATCTGCCAAATATGTGAGTTAATTTTTTTATCTTAAAAAAAAAAACACTAATTTTGCCTCATTTTCATTAATGTCAGTTACACTTTTAGCACTTACAAAGATGGTGTTTGTGATGTTTCCTGTAGTTTTTCTGAAATTATTTTAAACACCCTTTCTGTAAACTGACTTTTATTTTATGAGCATAGGTGCTTTTTCCCCCCAATTTACCACACTAAATTTTAGAAAACAATTGAAAATACTCTGTAGTGTGTGGTTTTAAAAGTGATGGATAACTGTATTGAAGTCTGCTTTCCACAGAACTGGTAAAACATAGCTTAAGTGGGAGCCGTTCTTTGCTTTCTCCCATAATATACCCTCAGTCCTGACCTGGAGGGGCAATTTACTGTCTAATTCAAACTTCTTACATTAACAACATGGTCTCATTTAGTGGTGATACAGTGTTTGCTGTTCAAGACTTGCCAATTTCGCCTTAAATATCTAGATTGTATAACCTCAATTTGCCATATTCCCCCTGTTTAGTTTGGAACTACCTTGCAAATGTTAGAGTGATACTACTGAATCATGTAAAGAAATTAGAAAGTTGAAATGCTAACAACGTAGATTTAATGTACTGGTATCAATCTACAGAAAAACTTGAGTTCAACAGATTAAAGGTCAGGAAGCTCAATAGGAACATTTTTTTGCTTTTACCGACTTCTATCAGTGACTTTAATTAGTTGTTTTCCTTCATGCTGATCTGGATAATTTAAAACCCTATCTGAAGTGATTTTATAAGAGATGTATGCGTTTGTGGTTTTGTATGTACAGTTTCTGTACCTTTCAAGTGTAGTTAGTTTTTTCTGATGTTGCAGTACAGTACAGAACACTGTGCAGTACATTAAAGAAATAGAGTCTATGTATCAGAACAATTTTCATGCCTCACTCAATTCTTAATGTAAATTAGTAGGAACATTGGTTATCCATTTGAGAAATTGAGTTGGTATAAAAATAAAAATGCACTTATGGTGTGTGGTGCTTTGTGTATCATCTTGGGAGTGTTTTTCTGTTTATCTGTCACTTGCATTAGAAAAAGCAGTCACTGGCTGCAGGTGACATTAAAAATTAAAGGTTAACCTCAATTTCTTTACTGACCAGACGTGGGGCAGAAAGTTCTTCTGGATGTGTGCCTGAATTTTGGAACTGTCAAAAAAAATTGAGAAGTAAAGACTCATGCTTTTGGTGGCTTACTGTTTCTATATGCAAGTCTGGATATATGGTTTCAACATTTTCAAGTTTTTATATTGCTTATTATAGGTTATATCAAGAACAGTTTTCATTCCCTCCAACTTTATGAAATTCAAAAATGACATGATAATGCTGTAGTAAATAATTATAATGAACTCATTGTACTGATGTGCATAATTTTGGGAATGGCTTTTTTCTTTCTTTAGAGAAACTAACAAAAATAGCCTTTTTCCTATTACTAGAGGACGTGTGTCTTTCAAAAACTAGTTAAAATTTTTATTGAAAATTGCTATAGCAACATTTGAGTATTCTGGTTAGCTCAATGTACATTAATATAGAGCAAGATTTGTATGTTCACGAACAAGCCTGGGAAATCTTTCTTTTAGGCAGTAAGTCTTTCAGCAAAGTTGGCTTCTTCCCCGTGGTGAGTTCAGAGTGAGCCAAATTCAGTGCTGAAATGCTTCCCTCCTCTCTCACTCAGTGTGTTGGAGGCAGCGTTCAGACCAGTGAAGAAGACTTAGCTTCAGGCAGCAGTGGTTTCCATGTAACCTGCCAGGTATCTTTCATTTGCAAAGTAGCTATTATGCTTGTTCAGTAGTAGACCAGGCTACGGGTAAGTCTTGATAGCGGAGATGGAAACTCAAAGCGGTAGCTGCTGCTCTACCTTCCATTTTATCTCTTGATTTTACTTACCCATGTATGTAATCAATAGGTCTGCTGCTTCTTGTTGGCTGCTGAGTGCAAATGAGCAGGGAAGAAAGAAAAATGAAATTGCCTGCTTTGTCTTCATTATTAAAATAGACTGCCAAAATGCACCTGTTTCCTTTCCCCATCCCTTTTGCTGAAAGGTGAATCACTTCTGTCCTTGGCCATTTTTCTTCCTACAGATCTTCTTAGGAAAATAAGGAAATAGAAATATCATTAAGGAAAGCAATTAATATTACTTCAGAAAATAATACTGCAGTTGAGGTTTTTGAGGAACCCTAAATTTCAGATATTAATATAACTGCTTTAAAATTATATATTTGTGTGCTTGATGGTAAGCTTGGCAGTTGTTTCAAGGTATGCTATAGATTTTTCAGATCTTGAATTAAATCTTGTTAAGATTTCTTTGGTGGGAAAGTGATAATACACACTTCACGTTTTCTTTATTATTGCTATGTTGTTAAACCTATATTTAAGACCAGTAATTTATCTCAAGACAGAGTACTTACAAATGCCAGTTACTTACTTTTCTGTATTTCCCTCTGCTTGAAATTGTCCCAGCCTTCTTCAATATCAGTGTTTGACTTAACACTTCCCAGTTTCTTGTTTCAAATTTTTTCACTTGACGTCATAGTGAACGTGGTCAAGCATGTTTCACTATTGAAATAATTAATAATGAAATAGGAAATAATTAATAATACTTTAGAATGTGGTTATAAATCGAAAGTCAGTACTTTCTAGGAAGAAGTCTTTAAATGATGTTATGTATTTTCTAACATGCTGTAGAATAGGTGGCATTTTACATATTTTTTTTTCTATAATTTGTCAGTTACTTCCTTTAAGTTCAAATAAACAACTTCTATACCAGCCTTAAAAGCGCTGTCTGGTGACTTGCAATCATGTTACAGATGGCATCTCTTCTTAAATACTACAGTAATCTGTGGTTTGTGGAGCAACTAAATTACCCATTTGTTACACTGTTAGGCAGCTCATAGAGGTCATCACACATCTGTATAAACAGACCATTTTAAGTCTTAAAAAAAAAAAAAAAAGACATTTTCACATTTTCTGCAATTTTCTGCAGGTGTTTTTGTTGCTGTTCCTACAGCATGGGTGGTCCATGCACCTATCTTCTTGTGATTAATTTATGGCTGTATTGCAGATAGTGGCTATAGAGAGAGGTATCTGTATGCTAAGAACATACTGTTTTTCTCATATGTAGCAAAACTTGCAGATTACACAGCTTTAAAGAATGAAAAACAGGTCCAGGGTTGTTATATCAATTCCTCACAAGAGTGCATGTGAGGAACATGTGCATGTTACTATCACCTCAATCACCTCACTGATAAAAAAGCTCCTATATATATATATATATTATTAAAAAAAAAAAAAAAAAAAAAAAGGCAGCTCCTAAAGCTCCTGTAGCCCTATTTCTGGAGCTGTCAGATTGTCCCATCGAGGGGTAGGATTGCTTTGTGTTTCCAGCACATACTTGTTCTTCAGACATCCTTCTCTCTTGGTACTACGTCAGGATTTATCAGCTTTATATAGCTGGTCCTCACTTCAAGAAATCAGTAATGCTTCACATTGTTCTTAAGTCATCTATCTTTGCTGCATCTCCCTTGCCCCTGCCTCCTAGCAGGCTTGCCCCCTTTGCCTCATTTTGGGCAGTGTGTCTCTGAAGCCTAAGCTGCCCTTGAACAGAGCCAAGGGTTCAAAGTTGTGGCAATTCAAATAAGGTTTTATGGAAAAAAGTTGTAGAAAATTGTCTGCCACATCTCTTGAAGGGGAAAGGACTGTATTTCATGGCTGTCTTTATCACTCTTTCTTTCCTCTTTCCTCCTCCCCGTTAAATACTGTGCTACTAAATTTGCTACTAGGACAAATTCTTAATTCTGCAGTATATGACTTCAAATTAAACACTTTCTTTGAAAACAGTGGTTCTACTGACTTAAACTTTTTAAAGGAGTACTAAAAGTTTGCCATCTGCCTTTGAAGTCTTTTTCTCAAAGTCTCTTTCTCTCTGTTACATGTTTGATCCTGTAAGATCTTTTTAAATAGGCATTACCTTAATAAGCATTGATTCTGGTACCAGTGGTCAAACTAGATTTTGGAGAAATGGGTCATTGTTGGTTTTATTGTTCAGGAGCATGCATGCTTTGCAGTATTGAAGTCGTAAAAGCATAATCACAAGATGATTTATGTCTTTAAACTCACTTTATTTCTTCTTATCTTTTGCATGGAAGTTGTAGACCCATCGCACGAATTACTCTGTTATAAATGTTGTTCAAATTTTATTTGTTACGTTAATCTAGATTATTTTTAAAATCCCAGAAATATACTCCGTAGTAGGATCCAACAAGAAAAAGTAAATCAAGACACTCTTGCTTGGAGATGCTCATAGCATAAAATGATAATAAAATGATTTTAATGAAAATCCAGAATCAGTAGTATTTCTTCCCTGAGTAAGTGGTAGGGAGGCCTTAATTACACATTGCTTTTGAAAGCACAGATTGTACTTAGTTTCCTGTTGGTCCCTTAGACTCAGTCTTGAGAAGAAAATACAATGGTACTTTTCTGAATTTTCATACTGTTACTGATTTTCTCAATATGAAAATGTGTTTCTTTTTCGTTACTTTCATCAATAAAGTGTAAATGTTGAATGAATTACAGATTATTTGGGGGCATGAAAACTATAGATATGAAAGTTGCATGGATTTGCCACAAATTGGGGGGAAAATGTGCCTTTTTTTTTTTTTTTTCTTCAATGTTTAGCTTTTAGCAAGGATATGTAATAGACTAGGAAAAATATAAAAACATTCCCATACAACCCCTTTTTCTTATTCCAAAAGACAATATGAAGCAGTTCATCTTCTGTCATGTCTTATATCAAAAATAAAATTCTAAGTTTCTTAGCTTATGATATTATTTTATCTTTACTTTGCAGAGATAATCCATGTACTCCTAGATTCTTTGAAAAGAAAATTGGACTAGTGTAGTTTTGTAACTTTCCTCATACTACTCATGGGATATATTGCTTTCTTCAATGTGGACAAACTTAAAATGCAAGAGCCTAAAACATCAAAGAATCTTTGTGCAGAGTTCTTGGAAGAATCATGGTAATAGATGCATACAACAATTTGGCAGTACTGAAGTGTTTTACAGCATCTTATTTCTTGTGACTATTTTAATTTTTTGAAATTAATGTTGAGGCTAGCATAAGTTTTCCATATTTCCTCTGCAGCATATGTGCAGAGAATTGTATTAAAATGTTTTGACTGTTTCCAGTACAAGCTCTGTAAGTTTGTGAAGGTCTCTCTAACTTCCCTGTTGGTTTTACTGTCAAAAACCCATAACATAGCTTTCCCTTTTCACAGTGTTTCTAGGGTGCTGAGGTCAAATGAATTCCTGTTTGGAAGCCATAATTCACATAATTGTAGCAGTGATACCTCTACTGGCTTCTCTTTTGTCAGGCATTCAGCAGAATCATAGGACATTTAATACTTTACATAGAAAATAAACTGGTGCAAGTTCAGATGTGTAAAGGGAAGAGATACTAAATAGGAGGGGAAGTTTGGTTTGACTCATCATCTGAGTCAACACATTCTCCATTTGCCAAACTACAAAATAAACTTGAAAGCCTTTTAGATTTGTTTTTATTATGTGGTGCAGAGGTAAGGTGACCAGAGAAGTCACTGTTCTTTTAACGTTGAAGAGTTTCTTTTTGAATGTATTCAGTGCTTGTATTTCAAGTTGAGTCTTCTAATGATTACACATTGAGTAACTTGGAGAATGACAGACATAAGCAGCAGATTTACATACACAGGACCGACCTAACTAGTCATACGTTCCCAATTGAGCTTCCTTAAGATGAGTAACATTTCTTCATTCGTGTAGTGGTCCTAAGGTTGTCAGGGAATCACCTCCTCAGAAATGATACACATATCTGAGACTCTGGTAGTCTGAAAGCTGCTTCATTACATATATTTGCATTTACAGTCTAAAAATGTCACACTGAGCTCTTATCAAAACACACAAAAAAGTTAGTAGTTTCAAATAAGAATATTTGGACCAATTTCATTTGACAGTTTTTTATTCTGAAAGTGTTTTTAGGGCCGGAGACATAAGTTAAAAGACTGAAGGAAGTATTTAGCTGACTATGATAGAAAAATTGAGGCAAAGTGCATATAAATATACAGTGTCTGTGTGTAAATTTGTATGTGCTAAGGTAGGTTTGAGAGTTGAATATTTTCTGCTAACTGAAAAGTTTATTTTGCACTCTGAGGATCTTTAAATGTCATTCCATCCATTTGGTGGAGCAATAGCTTAGCTAATGAAAATTGATATTTCAGAGTTTTTCATTCTTGTGTAACATCTGTAAACATGTTCCCAAACTCTAGATGCAGTCCTGTAATTAACATAGTGTTTCCGTGGCATTTCATCAATTAATAGAAAAAATAAGATTTATACAGATGGGGAAAAAAACTTGGGTTAAAATTTAAGCAACCTCTGCATGCTTTCTCTACTCCAGATGAACAGCGAGGTGTAGTCCAACTCCCTGTCTATTCAAGGGCAAGATCGATTTAGAAATAAAGCATTTTTTCCTTTTACAGAAGATGTGTAGCTCTCTGATCCCAGCACTTAGTTTCTTTATTTTTCATTGGTGTTTTCTCTCCATGTAATATACATAGGAAGTTAATGATGAAAGAGTAGTAAAGTATTCATTGAAACTGAGAATTATAGTATTTGCAAATGTAAAATCATAATTTACATAAATGTTATAGTCAAGAACATTATGAATGTAAATATGCCTTCATCTATTCTCAGTCTTATAATGCCATTCGTTGTCCAGTGGGAGATGAAGAGTGATGTTGAGACTGCCATTTAACCTATTATAGCAGCCTAAAAAAATTAAATAGCCTTGATGTAAATATGAGGTGGGAAAAGAGTATTCATCTCCATTAAGTGACATAAAAAACCATGGTAAGAATAACAGGCGGGTGGGTGTGCATTAAGCAGTGAAATCCCTAAATTCAGACTCTAATTATAAGCACAAGGACAATTGCCTCCCACGTACTTAAACTGTTATGGGTTTTTCAGACAGAAAATATGCTTCACAGTTCTTCAGGCACCAAATATGGATTTTCTTTTTCATTCTTTTTCACCTGATGCATAATTCCTTTTCTTCCGTTACAAACTGAGGTCCTAATACTAAAAAGCTGAGTTTGTTTTCCTTAGTAAGATTCAGTCTTTAGGCATTTTTCTTGATCTCAGCTACGCTGACGAAGTCCTAGCCTTTTTATTGTGTCATAAGCAGGTCTTGTATAATTATATTCAGATTACCTGGGACAATTCATTTATATTTGTTTTTTGTTCAATTGTTTCAGCTTCAGATTGCCGTTCCAAAGACCTGTGGATGACCAGTGGCTGGAGTACCTGTTGTTTCACGTAGGTCACTGTTTCCTTGTTTCTATATGATGTGTTATCATAAAGAAAGATAATATGCTTGCACCTGTTCCACAGGTTATTATTACATTAGATCAAGCAACTTTTTCATATTGAGTAATTGGAAAAAAGCATGTGACCTGTGGAATTGCAAATGAGAACAAAGTTGGTTTGTAAAACTGTCTTTTAAAGCTAATTGTGTGTTGCAGCTTCTTAAATATTAAACTGCTTTCAGTACAGGAGAGATCATTTTGATTATATAGCTGTTGCATCTTTGCCATAATACAAGGTAAAGATTTAATACTTTCTTTATCAAAATCATTACTTCAGTTTGAGCTTGATATTTACAATACAAAAGGAGATGCATTATGTCCCCAGCTAACCTGATGAAATAATTAAGATATTGTGTTCCTAGACTAAATTTATTCAGTTTTGTATTTCAGTAATCAAGCATAGAAAAGGATAATAGGACACAATTACAGTTATTGACTATCACATCTTTTCCACATGTAATAAGTTGTAGATCGCAATTGAGTCATCTTTAATCTTATCATAAATAAACTAAATATATTGATCTTAAATCTCTCTCCCTCACATGAAGAGGTTTTCCTGATGGTAACTCTCTTAAGTCCTTTTAGGCCCTTTTAATTTCAACTTTCTTTTAAATTGAAGATACTATGCCAGAATATGGTATTCCAGTAATGCCATATGTGCAGATAATTTCCTTAATACTACCATATATTTCCCTGTAGTGCACCCAGGGATTGTTTTTAACTTCCTAGCTGCAGCAACATAGGAGCAGTTGGTTTATTTACTGTGACTTCTAAGTTCTTTAGGGATTCACTGCTTTCTAGGTTGCAATCCTCCGTTTTATGTGATCTGTTCTTAAATAAACAAAAATACTGAAATTTATACTTTGATATCTTCTTAAAATATATATTTATATATATATATATATATATTTACTTATATTGGTTAGGGCAGAGCTTCAGCTTTTCCCACACCAGCAAATAGTTAGTCACTGGGTTTTATATGTATTTTGTGTGATTGATATTTTAAAAGAGACAATAAAGGGGATTTCACAAAGCATTAGAGCATTAATACAACACAAAGAAGGCTTATAATGTGTTTAGCTTTTGCTGATACCTAATGATACGGCAAAAAAGCACTCTACTACAAGGCTGCTTTTAAGATCCAAGGGAACCAGAGGAATTGTTAAGAATAATGGATAGCATAACTTAGATTAATTCTTCTAAATTTATTTTTAGGAGTAGAAGCACAAAAATCCTGCCTTAATCTTGCTATTTCTTTTAGGTATGCTGCTTATTTTGCTTTTAGTAACTTGTAATTTAAGATCACAGTTATTAGGTGTATTTCTGCATTTTATATATCGCTCCCAGATGCTACAGTATTAGTTTTTATCACTGCATATTTTATGAAATGTCAGCCTTCTGTTGGCTGTTCACGCAGCATTGTTAGTGATCAAAGCCACAACATAAAGGAGAGGAATCTAAACAGTTGGCTTATCTTTGTCCTTCATTGTGACACAATACCATAAAATTACTATATAAAAGGCAAGCAAAGCTTCATGTAGCACACTCTGAAAAGGTGAACTTCTTGTTAGGCTCAACAAAATAGATAAACTCTTATCAGTGGTATTTTGTATAAGGAAAGTAAAGTTAGCAATTATATATTTTTGCTTTGAAAGAAGTTTCATCTTTTTCTGCCTTTTTAAAACAATGTTTTTTATATTAAAATGCTATTATAAATCTATCCATTAAATTATTTTTTTGAAATGGAAGAAATGTTGTGGCCTTTAGAGTAATGTGTGTGATATGTTTTGGAACTTCTCTGGAATACAGTTAGTCAAAGCACACTGTATCATTTGAAGGGTGATAAATGGGAAGATAATAGTCTTTACCTTATGAAAACTACTGATGATTATCAAGTGTATTTGGCTTTTATTTTCATTTGGATATGAGATTATTTGGGATTTATCTAAGTTTCTGGTTAAAAATATCAGAGCAAGTACCAGCCAGCCTTAATTTTTCTTCTTGCCTAAGTGAGATGTGTATCAGAACTGAAGTGATAAAGTGGGAAAAACTCTACAAGCTCTGGAGATATTCTATAGGAATAAAAATCTTGAATGATTTTGATCAGCTGTTGTGTATGCCCTGCACAGCAGTTGGTTCAATCAATTTTATGTTTTGGGATGGTTTTATTAAAATGAGCTGCTGCTTTCAGTAAATCATTGTAAAGATGCTAGCTTTGTATATGCTTTTTGGGGACCTGCAGCTTCCCAATGCAGTCTCTCAATATAAACATACGTAAGTCTGTTCACCAAGAGGCTGGGCTGAATTAGTGTCCCCTTTACAATGCAGAGTATTTACCAAGACAGGAAGAACAAGAAAAGGGAAATAGTCTCATCTTAGGGTTGTGGTGGAGAAGTAGTAGAGCAGAAGTATTTGTCTTATTGGGAAGATCAAAGGCAGGCCTGGTAGTAAAAAAAACCTCCGGACAGTCTCTTTTAAAGGAAGATGATGATGTGATGCATGTGACTTGTTAGAACATGTTTGTCTTTCCAAATGCATCATCGTCCAGCTTTTCAGGGACTTGGATGCCTGCAGCCTGCCTTTATGCATTTCTGTCTTGAAATCTGTCTTCTTCTGGTGCACAAGAAGTTTTAATAAGTTGGAATGTAGATAGATATCATCAAAAATGCTATGAAAGATGTTACTCATGTTTGATAAAGTTGAAATGTTTTGTTCTGATTTCATCTACATTAATATTTGTTTAATATTTTAAAGTTGTATTTCTTTTAAGTGGATCCCCCAACAGCTTACATGTCTTACTTGTTTTGATAGGCACTTCAGAGGTTTTGAACAAACTGACAGTGATATTATTCTGAACAGCCTTATTGAGATGACCATGTTCATCCAATTTTACTTAAATGGTGGAAGAGGTCATTCTCATTTATATACAGATTTTTCTTAGTTCTTTCTGGATGTGCTTAGAGAGTACAGTGAGTAGAAAAACTTCTATCAACTGAGTTAAGGTTGAACATATTTAATATATCAGAAGCATTATTTTTTGTAATTAATTTTGAAAAGTGAACATTGGCAAAGCAAAACATTGTGACAGTAACAAGTAGTTGATCCGTCAGCTACCTGACAATAGTATGCTGAGTGTGGGCCATCCTTTCTGTGTGAATATGGCATCACGTAAAGGCTGTATCACTTTCTCCTCCTCCTCTCCCTTGGGTCCATACTTTTGTGATCCACCTACAACCCCTCACAGCTGGAAGGGCTGAACATTCAAAACTGCAAACCGTTCCCTGTCTTTGTCAGACAGGGCCTTTTTGTCATCGGTTTCTGTAGGTAAATTCTGTAGGTTTCTGAAGGTAAATTTTACATCTCTTATATCTAGTCGGATTCTGGCTTGCTGAGGAAGGCAGAGAAACCTCGAGCCTACCCTGGCTGTGATGAAGGGTTTGGAGGCACCAGAAAGATGGTGATGCTTACAGCATGCTTACTGCCCACAGCAGGAAGAGCTGTTGCTCCTAGGGAAAAGAAAGTTGTATGAGGTTATTACAAGCAGGCATTTAGGTACCTGAGAAAGGGGAGGCCAAATATGTTTGTCACTGTTCTTGGAGTCCATAAGAAATTTACGTGAGCATGGAAAGAAGGCAGAAAGGAATGAAGGCAGTCTTTAAAGAGGGTGAAGCATTTTTTTCCTATGTTGGTCTTAGTAACTTTATCAGAGGTGTCAAGTCTGTAGTTGGAAAGTAAACATTTTGTTTGGGGCTCCCTTTCATTTGTACATGTAAGACTACTTCAAACACATGGTGAGATAAACAGATGCTAAAGATGTTTCAAAAGGTGACAAAATGAAAAGTTTATCACAGCAGGCTCTCATATTTTTACACTGATGAATCTCTCTGATTCCCTGGCTAACCAGTCATGCATTCATTATTAAATGCAGGGCTTTCACATATCTATTTGCAAACCTAATACACACCAATTGCACAGTGACCAAAAGTCAAGTCAAGTCTTGATGAAACATAATACAGTGTTTGAAAGATGTGATATTTGTTTCTGTAATTGCTCTGTGGTGCACAGCTTCAATCTTTGCATGAAGAGGTAGTAAAAAGATGGGATGATAGCTCTTTGTTAATATGGAGAATATAATTACAGTAGCTTAGTGCTTTTTAACCTGATACTCTTGAATCTTGATATGCACTCATACAACTGTTGTGCTTTGGAAACTTAATTTCACTTTACAGGTATTTTGGATGTTCATATGCTCAAAACGTTTTATAGATTGGTCCTACAGTTTGTAAGCATGTAACCTTATTTTCATAGAAAAAAACTTTTGGGGCAGTTTTTACTACCTTTCCATGTTGGTTGCAAAAGCTTTCTTTACCAGTAAATGAGTGCAGTGGTTTGTTGAGCTTGCAGACAATGCTAGCACCACCAAACCCAAAGATTTTTTAATGTGCTGTTATCCTCACATCTCTAACTTGAGTGTTATAAATGTAACTGACAGACAAAATTGAGTCAAATTCATAGTTAGAAATTTCTTAATAAGATATAAATTGTTAGTTTGGACTTGAATCCCTGTTGATGAAAATTGTGCTTCTAAAATATTGCTATATTAGTTTACGCAAGGGATATCCTGGTGCTTTTACCTGAGGGATGTAGCGGTCAGATTGCTGTTACACGCTACAGAGAGCTCAAGGAAAGTCAGAAGTGCCTATCAACAAAATCATGTTCAAGAAATGTTACACTGCAGCCACAAATTTAAGGACTTCAGGTTGACTCCATCCTCTCTTATTAGCAACATCCTAACTTATTTTGAATCACTTCCATTTCAGATTTTTTGAGTGTGAGTCTCCGAGCTGTTAGAATTGTCAAAGGGAAATGTCAGCAGAGATCCTAGGAAGCTGTCTTCAGTGTACCTTTTTATTTAACGTGCAGATTGGTATTAATGATGAGCACAAAGGGATGCACGAGCTTTGGCTCACCTGCAAGAGTTAAGATGCATTGATGGTGACAGAAGAGTAATTCATATCTTTTCAAATCTAATGAGGTTTTAGTTTGGAGTTTATTAGTAAAATGTATGGTACAGGTGTTAATGATACTTTTTTATGAATACCAAATATCTTGTATAGCTTAAATGGAAGCAGTTAGAAGCTCCTCTAACTCAACATTAAGCCATGTCATACAGTGCCATCTTCTACTCCTGGTTCTTCCCTAAAAAAGAGGTTGCTATTCTGCATAACAGGTTTCCCTCAATTCTCTAGCAACTGATGAAAACTGTAATGCTTCAGACTTAGTCTTTATATTTTCATTGGTGGTGACCATAATGATGCCTCCTGAATAGATACCTCCTTAATATGTGAGATATATAATATATGCCTCCTTAATATATAGCTGGACAAGCTGGAGAAGTGGATCTAATGAACCTAAATGAGGTTCAGCAAGTCCAAGTGCAAAGTGCTGCACCTGGGCTTGGTTAATCCCAGACATGAGCACAGACTGGGAGAAGAACTCATTGCGAGCAGCCCTGCAGAGAAGGACCTGGGGGTTCTGGTGGACAAAGGCTCAACATGAGCCAGCAGTGTGTGCTTGCAGCCCAGAAGGCCAACTGTATCCTGGGCTGCATCAACAGGGGAGTGGCCAGCAGGTCAAGGGAGGTGATTGTCCCCCTGTGCTCTGCCCTCTGAGGCCCCACCTGGAGTGCCGTGTCCTGATCTGGGGCCCCCAGTACAAGAAGGATGTGGACCTATTACAGCAGGTCCAGGGGAGAGCCAAAAAGATGATCAGAGGGCTGGAGCACCTCTCCTGTGAAGACAGGTTGAGAGAGCTGGGGTTGTTCAGCCTACAGAAGAGAAGGCTCGGGGGTGACCTCATTGCAGGTTTTCATTCCTTAATAGGGGCTTATAAATAGATGGAAGACGACCTTTTGCTAAGTCAGATAATGACAGGATGAGGGGGAATGGTTTTAAAGTAAAAGAGGGGAGATTTAGTTGAGATGTTAGGAGAAAATTCTTCACTCAGAAGGTGGTGAGGCACTGGCACAGGCTGTCCAGAGAAGCTGTGGATGCCCCCTTCCCTGGAGGTGTTCAAGACTGGGTTGGATGAGGTCCTGGGCAGCCTGATCTGGTGGGAGATGTCTTTGCCCATGGCAGGGGGACTTGGAGTTAGATGATCTTTGACGTCCCTTCCAACCTGAGCCAGTCTATGATATACTGAAAGGACTGACTAATGATATAAAAAGGCTTGCAGTGATGCAACGATACTCGTGTGACATCTAAGAAAAACTTTACTGATTTTTTTTTCCTGTACATAGAGCTTGAAATACAAGCCAGTGGAATTTGCAATCATGTTACGAGGAGCTAGTTCATAAATTTTTGTTCATCTCAGGCATGCAGGTGGTGTGATATCCAGCCTGATCTGTCTAAGGCATAGGAGGTTGCTGGTGAGGTCTTTTGATAAAGTGAGAGGGACAGGACTGAAAAGGGAGGGGATTGGTGAATAAACTATCAACAGTCTCCATTAACATCATTGCCAAAGAGGCAGTCTGCCCAGCCAAAAGAGGTGTTTGCAACACGCTTGCTTTTTAACTGAGGGAAGATTGGGAGCTTTGATTTGATACATTAATAAACGCTGGCTTACGCTTTTTAAAAGTTTGCTTTTTTAAGATTGCAACTAGCAACATCCTTTGTGTTTAAAAGCATGCAAAAGTATAGAGAGATGCCTAGCAAGCTCTGAAGAGCTTCAGAATACATTCATGCATGGTATGGAGGATGTCAGCAGAATGCTGAAGAAATAAGATTATATCGGAGAATTTGGCTGCATTGTATCCACCTTGCTCACAGAATGTATGCTGCTAAGCTCTTCCTTGTAAATACTGGCAAAGAACCAAGTTTCAGTTTCATTGAAGTCCACTCCAACTGTAGTAATTGTAATCTTGAAATTTCAATATTTATATATTCATCAGGTGCACTTTTAGTTGTGATATTAAAATGTGGTAAATTGCTATTTAGATATAGAGTTCATATGCCTAATTTTTATTACAGCATATTCTGAGAGGATTCCTATTTCAGCTTGTGGCTGGTTATTTTTAAGAGTCTTTAAAATAAATTTAACATCTCCAGCTATGATTTGGAGGCCATAAAGACAGATTGTTCTCTTTCATAGAAATTTAAAAGGTTACTATTTTAAAATATGCTGTGTCTGAGGTTGTAAAGAGCTAAAGAGAAGAAAGGTAAATGCTTGCTGCAATTTGTTTTCAATTATTCGGAAAAGTGATGTCGTTCACATCAGTTAAAGAACAGGTTGGTTAAAGGTGGGAGCTGCCCCATCTTTCGGGGCTCCTTGTTAGATCACCTGCTATTTGATGGTGTGTGGTGACTGTGTTGGGAATGTAGGTGCCTTTCTAACTTCACATCTCATGAAATCTGTAGGGAAGGTGCTGAGATAAGATAGTTAAATGTAACAGTAATAGGCATTGATCATGTCTTCTGCTTGCTGGTGAGGTGGCAATTTAAGAATACGTCTCTTTTTTCATAATGGCTAAATTGGGAGGAGCTCGGGAATATCTGAACATTAGGTATGAGAGACTTTCAGGCCCAAGAGGGTCTGAAAGCAGATCTTTTTTAGGCTTGGACAAGGAAACCATGCCATCTGTAAAGATGAGTAGACTTCTGCCATGGATAGCAAAACAGAAAAGATCTGTCAGAAGTACAGGAACTGTAGCATGCTCCCATTTCCTTCCCTACATCTTACTTAGTTTTGCATTGCATTACTGATTTTAGGCTCGTGCCAGCATAGATGACATACTGCAAAACCAGTGTTTATGTAGAATACATATACGGAGAAGAATGGCATATACTCTTCTTGCTCATCCTTTGAGATCTGTAGCAACGGTTCTCCATTTCATCATTGAAATAACAGTATTACTGCTAAAAAAAACACAATCCCCCCCCCCCAAAAAAAAAGAAAAAAAAAAAACACAAATGGTGAACATTTCTGATAGTAAAAAAAGGGGAGGGAACAAGATGGTAGGAGAAAAATGCACTAAAACATTCACAGTTTTTAACCCCACTAAGGAAGCACTTAGCTGTATAAACATATGCTGTTTTCTCTCCTCAGTTCTGTAAATGTAAAGGGATTCTGTCTACTCTCCTGACTTCTTTTTCTCCTCCATGTTTTAGACTTTTAATTTAACTTCAGCAATTTGGTAATAGGTAAAAATCACAGTGTAATAACAACATTTATTTTATTCTGTTTTGGGGTCTGTTTCTTATATAGTTGACTTCAGTACTTAGTACCATGTAACATCAATTGATTTTTTTTAAGCAATGGCAATGAGGAATTTAATAAAAAATAACAACAATAACAACAAACACTTTGGCAACTTATGTTATTGAAATTTGATTTTCACCAGCTTGGAGTTTTGCTCACTGTTCATATACGCAAGATGAAATTAGAGATGCTGGAAGTTTGGATGCTAAACTCTACTTTGACTTAATGCTTTAACAGCAGTGGGGGGGGCGGGGCGGCGCCCGCATTCCTCTTCCACATTTGATGCATCCTCAAGCAAAGGTATTTCTTTGGGAAGTCTATTTTAATATTATTTTCATTGCATACTTTCTGCTTTGGGACTGTCTGAAATATTTTGTTTACTATTCACCCCATACTCCTCAAACCAAATTTAATGCTTCATCTATAGTGAGCACCCCACAGGAACACATGACTTATGAAAGGGACAAAATCAGCAGAAAAATAGGTGGTCTGAGCATTTATGCGTTAAATATGCATGTTAATTAGAAAAAATTAGAAAAAATATGAAAACAGATGTTACATAAATTATTTCAGTCTCAGGGTAGTAGTAACTTATACATTGACAATAACTTTTATATGTGCATATGTATGTGTATATCTGTTTCTGTATTTTGGAACATTTATGCAACTCCTACGTGGATAGCACTGGAAAAATAACTTGTAGTATAGGTAGTGCTTCTGAATTCCACCTGCATTTGTGGCTGTTTTTCTCCTGTGCTGTAATATCCATTGCATTCCTTAAAGAAAGTTCCTGAAAAAGGTACTAGAAATAGAGTGGGTCAAGTCTTAAGATTCGAAGACTGTGTTTCATGTAACTGATACATGGAAAATATGTGGTATCTGATACATGGAAAACATTTTTTCTGCATGGTAATACACTAGTATGAAGCTAAAATTTTAAAATGTGATTGCAGTCCAGTGTTTTCTTCTCTCACCTCTTTACTTCAGTCTCTTTTAGTTCTCCTGTCTCCTCTGCGATGGGCAGAAAAATTCCTAAGCCCTGTTAGCAGAGGGCAGCCCAGGAACGAAAACTAAAATATTGAGAATGTGTTAACTGAAGAGAGAATTTCTAAGTGGATATTCACGCTAGAATTCATCTGTTCTTAGTGTAGTTGTTTTGTCATTTTATAAAGAAGATGCTTCTGACTGACAACCAATTTTCTGAATATAAGTTCTGATATAATTTGAATAATTACATAATTTCTGTCCATGTTAAAAAAAAAAAAAGACATATGTGCATATCATATTTTAATTATCACCACCAGAGACTGAAAAGTTAACTTCTCAGGAAATGAAGGCAATACAACATACAGTAAAGAGAAGTGTTGAAAAATAAAGACCTGTAGCCTTCTGTAAATTTTCAGATAATTATTTCAGTATAACATTTTGCTTTTCTAGCTTCATAGGTTTCATATTCTTTGAAACGTTGCAAGTTTCTGTTTTGTGTGTTGTTTGTTTGTTTTTCTTCTGTAAAATCTAGCGCATACAGTGGGAAGATAAAAGGCTGCAAGAAGTAGACAATGAATTCTGGAAGACGAAGGATAACAATATTTCTAGCAGATTGTTAGTATTGAAGAGTTTTTTTTTTAAATAGTGTTCAGGGTATGCAATTGCTATTCTAGCAGATGCGTTATGCTAGTAAATGTATGAGAATGTGGTACTATATGAAAATGAATTACAGAAAACTATTAAGAATCTTATTTATGTCTTGAAGAGGAAATATATTACCATAAATCCTACTTTATACCAATAAATTGTGTTGCTTGCACAGAATTACTTAAACAAGAAAAAAAATCAGTGATATGTTAATCCTTCACTGCACATGTATTCATTCACATTGCAAGAGTAAGATCATATGGGGAGAAAAGGAAATTGTATGAAAAGGAGTAAAATTGTTTCAGCTGTGTATCTTGAATTTTCTGGGGAAAAAAAAAAAGTACTTTGGAAACTTAAATATTCGGCATCGAACCCATAGCAGGTGATGACTTTTAAGGCCTGGTTTGAGCTACCTTTAGTCTCTGAGCTGACGTCACCTCTCCTTTGCTAGTTGTATATCTTTTTGTATACCTTTCATTTCCTGTTGTCTCCTTGAGAAGTCACTTTTGTATTGCAGCATACACAATACACAAGAATTCTGTTACGGTTACTTCCATACAGTAACATAAGAGCAGACCTTTAAGCTCAGAGTCCAAACATGTTAGAATTCCTCCACTCTTTTTCTACACTGACCATTTAATAGTGGTAAAACTGTAATTCCAGCTCTGGAATATGTATCCATTAATTCTGTTACAGTGGGAGGAAGCAATGCATCTGCATTCATACAGCCTTTTTGTTTAAGGATGGATCTATGCAGTTAAAGTGCATTTCAACAAGTATTATGAACCTCTGTAATTTCACTTCAGTAAAAGATACGGCTCTCAAATTTCTCTTTGGGCCTGCATCATAATGAAATTCCTGCCAGAAAACAACAGTTCTTTCAGGTGGCATTGCCCATTTCTTTCATTGGTAACCTTCCTTCCAGATTCAGGAAGGATAATTCTTAAAGAAATTTGGAGAGAGCATCTCCTTTGCTTTTGATACTAGCCTTACACAATTAGAACCAGACTTGCCAACGATCTCTGCTACTATTAATAAACAATAATTTAAAAATTGTGGAAGTGTTTGAAAGAAGTGATATGTCACTTTGTCTGCAAGTTAAATAACTTATATTAATACTGTGGACCTAAACAGTACTGTTGATTACTGTCTGTGTTGTTTGCTGTGCAAGTACAGTTAGAATTAGGCGTTCAGTTTCAGATGTGGCCCCTCGTTCTCTGCAGTGAAACATACAGATCATTACTGATAGAAAAGTTCACATTTGACTTCCTCTGCGTCAGTTCTTTCCTGTTTTGAAACATTGGATCTGAGGACTCTGAGATAGTAGAAGGATGAAATGTATTTCTCAAATGGGAACTATTTCATTTCAGATGCATGACTAGCTTCAAGACTGGCCAGTTCAGAATTTAGACTCTTAGAAGTCTGCATTCAGTGCTTCTGTCTACCTCTGAAACAAGAAATAAGATCTTTTAATTATCTGTGAAAACCTTATGAATTCAATTTATGTCTCTTTGAATAGCTGAATGGCAAGAAAATGTTACGGTTCTTCTCCTTTTCTTTCATTGCATTTCAGTATTTCCTACAAAAAGAATTGCAGAGAGATCCATATTTGCTGATATCCAGACTGGTTTTGCCCAAGTGATACATGCTTTAGAGTTTTCACAGTTATAAATAAGACAATGACCATTAACACTTTGAATACCTGAGGGGAAAAAAAGAAGTCTCTGATTAGTATATATATGTATTTGAAGGTTTCATTTTCATAATACAATTGTAGTAGATGATCCTGTTTGCAGTACAGTATGCATATCTATTTTATGCACTTCTTTAGTATAGATTTTCATCCCACGCATATTAATAAACCTCAAGGTGCTTCCCACCTCAGCAATATTTATTAATATGACAGCTTTAAATAATATAACCATATTTATTTATTGGTATTTATTAATATGACTGACATTTTTAGATGGGGCAATTCTCTTTCACTTTTCTGGGAAAAATGCAATTTTGTAGGTATGTGCTTCCATCTGTCAATACTAGATGATGCAGAATTGAAGGAATGTTCCTTGTGTTTGAAACAGAAGGCAGTGAGGCTTTTGGCTATAACTTATTTTTTGTTGTGAATTTGTATCATGGTTTCTGATTGGCTTCTGAGAGATTTCTGTCTGGTATAGCAAAAAAAAAATAATAATCTTGTCATAGAAAACTCTGCTTTGGTTGACAGACGTGTGGGAGCTTAGAGGTATCATTCAGCAGCTTTAGGTTGCAGTACCTATTGCACTCAGTGAATATAAAGATTGATTTTGATTGCTGCTGAGAAAGGTGTTACTGTAGTCTGCACTGCTGAAAATATGCTCTGAAGCGTTCTGCGCTAGTTGACACTTGGAAAGAGCTATGGGTGATTGCAGAGGGGTCTGTATGACAGAGCTGTGGTCTCTGTGAAAGCTGATGGATATTACAGAGCCTCTTATAGGAGGCCACTGTGAGATGCTGAATCCCAGAGATGTGTGGGGATGATAGGAGGTTATTATGGCTATTGAGGAGCTCCTTTTTCTGTGCTGTATCTTAAAAGAAGCTTTTTGCCAAACGTTCTTCTTTTAAGAATTACATTTGTAGTATTTTTTCTCATCCTTTCTTCAGGGGAGTAGTAATAGCTATCCTGCAGTATCTCACTGTCTCTTTTGTGTGCATGAATGCTTGTGTGCAAATTACATATGGTAGGAAAAGGAAGCCCAACAAAGTGACACAGAATATATAATGTACAATGATAAAGCATGTTATCTGAAATTATTTCCTATGGCAGCCGATGCTGTAGTATGGTACTTGTCCAGAAGGAGAATATAGAGGAACATTGTTTTTACTGGGGAAAGTTTCATCATGTCCAAGGAGAAGGGTTGTCAAGACCAGTTACATCCTGAAATTCTGACTTCTTCACACTTAGCCCATCAGCACATACACCTTTTTCCTCGATTGCTGCAAAAATATTTGGAGGAATTTTTCAAGAAATGTGGGTTTCCAAAAATATTTTTTGTAATGTGTTAAGTAATAGATTATATATTACTTAATTCTCTGAACCTTTAATTTGTTGTTGACTAGCCCAACAGGAAGTAAAGCTATTGCAATAGTTACATAGCAAGAGAAAGATGGCAGAAGGTAGTTTAAAATGTTTCTATTGCTATGAACAATGTACAGCAAGTATTACAGAGGCAGGTGCATCAGGCACTGCGTTTCAAATACTTTCTTTAATATGTAATCTGGTTCACCATACTTGCTTACAATTTACAACAGAAATTTTGTCAGAAATACACTTGGCCTCTAATGAAAAAAGAAAGTATATACACTAAATGTAACAGCGTAAGATCTGCTGTTTTATGGCATATTAGCCATTTGCAAAGCATCATCTTATTCCCTATTTTTAAACTACTCAAGTAGCATCAGAGTCTGTAGCTCTTCACTATTCTTATTTCTAGGTATCTTTTTCACTATCATTCATGTTGCTTAGTTAATATGGACGATAACACATTTTACAGCGTTCACGTTCCAGTGTATGGTAAAACAAGTTTAAAACAGACCTAAAACTACTCGTGCATAAATTACAAACACCACAATAACTTTACCACTCCTCCTAGTTAGGTACTGGAAGTTACATATCTGGAGACAAGGGAGAAAGAATAGTGCTCAATACCAGGTAGGTAAATAAGTTTAAATGCAGAGTTGAAACCACTTTTATGAGCAGTTAAACTCAGTACACATCATTTTGTAAAGACTTCTGTTTAATCACCAAGTTAGCAGTGAAATATTTTCTTGCTGTAGGCAATGGATGCATTTCATGGGTGGTTTTGTCTTTCAAGCACAATATCTCACCTCAAAAAGCAGATAATACTGGGTAACAGCAGAACAATAGTTGTCAGATGTTTCTTGGAATGGGCAAAAGTATAGATTGGTCTGCTTAAGAATGAAAGTCCTAGGCTGGTTAATATTTGTGCTTAGAAGTCTTGAAGTGCTTTATATTGGTGAACGTTAGTCATGTTGTGGGATTTCACTCAGGACACTAGTTTACCTTAGGAACTGATCTGAAAAAGTACCTTAAAGGCCAGTTAAGCATTTCCTTTAGTTTCTGAAGCCTGAACTCTTAAAACTAAATTTTTTTGAGTTTATGAACTCAGCTTTTGGTTGTTACAAGTGTAAACACCCTCACAGACCTGGGAATGAATCGAGGTCTTATCTGTGAAACTAAGATGAATGGCAGAAAAATCAGAATGACACCACCAGCTAAGGGGTGATCCAGGTTAGGATTTATTTCTCCCTTGGGTCACCAGTACTATAGCCATTGGGGAACTTGTGTTTGTAGTGTCTGCATGAGCAAGTAACCAAGTTTCCTCTTCTGCAGTCATCCTTGTGTCAAAGCTGATGTCATCTAGAGGAGGACTGGCCTTTACTCATAACCTCTGGATCACTGTTAGGCTCTTCTCAGCCCTTTGTCAGACCCCCTTCTCAGGTCTTTGTCACTGTGTCCCTTAATGGGCTACTGGGGTGTGAGCTACCTACATAGAAATCATGTGAGAAATTATTTCCTTAACTGTTACGGGTGTTCTTCAGCAAAGGACTCTTAAAGTACTCTTAAAAATTCCAGCATCTTGATTTTCATAGCTAAGTTACAGCTTCTGTGCTGCGTAGTAACATCAGGTAATTAAACCATCCCTAAGGCTAAAATTCAGGGCCTGAACATTGCAGAGACCCGTATAGCACAATGATGTAGCCAGAGAACATGGGTGAAGTTACAGAGATTTTTAGGGTTGGCTTTTTCGTTTGTACACTTTTGCCTATTGCCAAGTAGAAGGGGAGCAGGGGGAAGGGGTGCTGGGGACAAAACCCATCAAAGTGATGGGGTACTCAGGGAGCGGGAGCTGTGGGCGAGGCTGGAGCAGGCCACGGGTGAGCTGCCCAGCTGCAGGGTGCTGGTGGCAGCTGCAGGCCTCTGGCACTGAACAACTGTCCCTGGCTCACCTGCTGTCCCACTGAGGTTTTTTTTTGTTTGTTTTTATCCCAGGGACTTGAGAGCTCTGACATTATTTCCTCTCTCCTACTGCATTCAGTGTCCTACTGACATGGGGTATTTGCAGGATTAGCTGTAAATCTCTTTCCTTGTTTTACAGGCTTTTAAATGCATTTTTTCCCTTTTTCTTTTTCCTGGGGAGGGATCTTTAAAAAATATTTGACATTAGTTATTCTTATGTCCCTTTAAAGGCACAGAAAAAGGCATCTAAATTTTAAACTGTCTTTTCTTTTGCAGATAGTCCCTGCATTTGGCTGTATTTTTGCTTTTTTTCCTAAATATCCTCCAGAAATTGAGAAAGTTCTTTTTTAAAGGTAACAATTTTTGTATTTCTCGTATATTCAGTTGATATGTTTACATAGTAATTTTTTTATTAATAAAGTGATTTTCAGTGCATATTGATTGTGAAGTTAGACAAATGTAAAGGACTGCAATCAGTACATTCCTACACTATGAAAAAGTACAGATGTTAAAACAGTTTCATACAGAAGAGTGATTTGTTGCAAACAAATGGAAATGGATGTGATTTGAAGTGATTTTTTAAATTATTTTTTTAATTTTTATTTTAACAGCGTTCACATCAATGGAAGCATGAATCCTGTTTAAAGACGCTGTTTCTATTATGCCAGAGTAATCATGGTGGCTTTATTATTATGAGGATGTTTTACTTGTGATAATGGGGGGGCGGTTATATATATAAAAACATACTTTTTTTCTCAAATCTGATCTGATAATCCAATTTCCATTGTTAGGTGCAGATGAAAAAGAATTTTGCACTGGTAGGGGTTCTAAAGCCTTGACACTGTTTTAATCTGATAACGAATGGCTTTAAGTTCATGTTCTTTCAGTTGTTGGCAACAAATCTAAACCTGTGTTTTTTGGATTTATGAGGATAAGTCCTTCTTTGGCAATCTTGTAGATTCTCAAGAGAATAGTTAAACAGTGATTAATCATTGTTTCTTCACTGAGTGTGCAGAAAAGAATGGAAAAGCTGCATTTCACACTTCTGAAGCAATTAATCCCCATGATCTTAGCCAGGTTTGTCTTGTAGATAAGTCGGGATACAAAACTGTACCTAATTTATCAATGTATGCATGCCATAAAGTATAAAACACACAATTTATTTCATATCATTTATAGTCAAATGTAAAAAAAGAGTGACTTTGCCATATCCAAGAGTGTTTCTTACATTACCTTCATATAAACTAAGTACCAGAGATTACAATGGGATTCCTGTTTATTGTGCACATCTGGTGCAGTCACTATGCATTTTCTCATTCACTTGCTGGCATTTTTAGTGATTGTGGCATAAATCACCTTGCTAATCAGAAACATAAGTGACGGGAAGTCATCTCCTTTTTTTGAACAATGGGAAAAAACATATGGCTTCTTAGACAGGACTTGGCTGTTATACTATTTATGTGACATTATATTCTGTATTTAGAATTTCACATTAATTGCTGTGGTTTGACTGAAGGCATAGAATGCCCTGTGTTTTTGGTCAAAGTATTTCTTTTATGATCTACACATGATGCCTTCCACGCTGTTGTATTTCTGGGTATCAACAGTGGAGCTAAATATGCAGCGTGTATTTTAAAATGTGATAAAATGTTTTCAAACACTTCTTAATCAATATGAAATGGGGTACTGTATGTTCTGAATGACACCATATAATAAAAAGTTATAAATTATGTGGCATAGAAAACAAGAGAAAGAAAATTTTGTCCTTATAGGGAATATGTATTCTCTAAACTTCTGTTCCTCCAAAGTATCTGTCACTGGATTTACCACAGGATATATAAAGCCAGTAACTGTTTGCAAGATTGTGTGAAACCAGGTTAGGAGGTGACTGGTAGTTTTTGTGAAGGAAGTTTATTGATAATTGTGGTCCTGAATTAAAATTCCCTGTGGGATAAAACATATAATAAGATGCTAAAATTATATTAACATGTTGGAAAGATAATTATACCCAAAAGCAATTCATGTACAATCAGTTTTGTGTATTTAGTTCCCCTTTCTTACATGAATATTTTGCACTTCATTTTACGTCACTTATTTGTGATCTATGACAGCGATTACTCTATAGCCAAATAGTTTATTATTAATAATAATAATTATAAGGAATTTCTGGTGGCCTTTTGAAAGAGCCTATTTATTCGTAGCGAATGGTTAACCATTTTATTTACTATTATATTATTTCTTTTAAATAATTAATTAAACATGAAACCTAAGTCAGTACTGTTACTGACTGTTCTCTAATCAATTTGGAACTCACTACTATTGCATAATATTGGTATATACTAATTCCTGAATTGTCACGAGTCTGTCTTTCTACATCTAAAACCAGATCTTTATCTCAAGAGACTCTTCAATAATCACAACAAATATGGAATAAAGTAAGTGATGTGAATAAGACATATGTCAGGCTCTTGAAGATGGGGGAGGTACAGGATGGAAACAGTGACCATCCCAAATGAGCAGCTATTACTAGTAATACCTCTCTGGCAATGCAAATTTTGCCTCAGTAATGCTAAAGAAAACAGATAATGGGAGAATACAGAGTAATGCTTGTAATACTAAGAAGCACTCATTAAGCCTTATAGCTGAGGTCTCCATCTTCTTGGCTTGGTTACAGGCCTAAGTGCACACCTGAGAGATGCTGCTTTTGAAAGCTCTGTTAGAAAATATGCTTTTGCCCAAGTATTTGGCCTGTACTGGGAATTGTGCAAAATCCTGAGAAGGTAACCTGAAACTGACTTAATGTCCTTAAGAGAACTTATGCAAAAATAGGAGAGCTTCTGAAATAAATGGACAGCACAACTCCTTAATAGATTTAACAGCTGCTCAGTGCAAGTTTTGTGCAGTTTCTTTTGTCATCTTACATACTGGATCTGTCATTTCTTTACAAGATTTAGAATTTGGTGTATAAGTTTATCAGGCCAGATTTTTAGGAATGATTGAAAATGTCAGTGCCCCAAAGCACCAAAAAAAAAAAAAAAAAAAAAAAAAAGGCAGCTCTGTCAAATGTCTCATTGAATCTGATTTCCTTAAATACTGAATTCTTTTATGTTCATTTTCACTCACTAAAAGGAAGGCTGGTGGTATGCCAGGTAAGATGAGGATCTTTGCCCAGCAATGTTACAGCATGAGAAACCATTGACTGAACACAGTGGCTGTTGATCTTTCTTTTTACGTGTAGATTCCCCAGAAATGTTTCAGTGGACCCTTCTGTACACCCATACATAGCCAATTTAATTGAAGACAGGTTCAGTTTTCCTGGTGTGGTCCTTGTGTTAGCATTTTAGTTTGGATCAGGAATGTATTTTGGAAACAGATTGTCCTCAATGTGCTTGTGTGCATAATGCAGAGTAGTGCCAGACTTTGGAAGACTGATTTCTTTTGGATTAAACTAAATCAGAAGTTGCATACCAGAAGGGTGTAAATGAAGTTCTTTCACAATGGCTGACCACTTGCTGACATGGTGAGTCTCATAGAAATAGCTGATGGCACTGTAATGTTTTACAGGGCTCAGACTGGTAATCAGGCTTCAGCAGGTAATAAATATATCTGTCATTACATATTTTTTAATGATGTAAACTGAGCTGGTGACATAAAGTTTAGTTACCGTATTTGTATATTAAGTGACCTGCAAATTGATCTATTCTCCTTTGACAATGTCCAGCAGTAAAACTCATAAATGAGTATAAAGTGTAATGGTGGAGGGCTAAGAGGGAAAGGATGAAAGGGATGCTTAAGGAACTATAAGATTATAAGGGATAAAGCCCTTTTAGGATAAATATAGTTCAGTATTTTCACAGATTCAACTGCTGTAGACCAGTGGTTTTTAAGGGAAATCTGTTTCATTCATGTGCAGGGTGAAGGAGCGGAGAGTTTTTTGCTTTATGCTTGTATGTCTGGCAATTTACAAATTTTCTGTTGCAAAGAATTAAGTGAGGTGTAAACTGTAGAAGTACAGTTTAAGGCTCTTTGCAAAACTGATAAATGTAGAATTCCCTTTTTTGCCTGAAAAAAAACCCCACAAAATTACTTTAGCCCAACACAGTATCAAAAAAATACTGTGTTATGAGTTGCATTCTAATGAAACAAATTTTAAAATTCCAGTCAGTGAGTTGCAAATTCATTAGCAGAAACAATTTAGGAAGTTCACTTCCTTTGATAAATAGTCACAAACAACTCAGGAGAGGGTTAAAGACTGTGTTTAGATAAATTCATTCTCCTTCTAATGAGGAGGGTGGATAAAATCATTTACTTCATTTTAATACAGTTATTTAAAACTTAAATTTTGAGTTTACAACCATCTGTCTCAAGGGCTAAGCTCACTATAAACTATTATAATCATTTAAATAAATAGAGGAAAAAACAATCCGTTCAATATGTTGAATCAATATGTCATGCTTTGAATATCTATATAATTTTCCTCACATTAGGATCCGTGGCACATGTACAGTACAATATGGTCTATAAATAGACCTGGAAAGAACAACACAGTATCTTGGGCTATGGAAGGGATGGGAGCACTCCCCAGAACTTAGTAGCTGGGTTTCCTAGCAGCAATCTTCTGCTGTAATGAGAGCATGATTCAAAATCTAACCAACTCCAATTAAAGGAAGATAAATTTTAATGGATATAAGGTAGTGGAGCATATCTTTGTAACTTTTTGTGGCCACCACAAGAACAGTATTTGTTTGATACCTGCATTTCATTCCCTGCTAGGGCTGGGGATTAAAAATACTTTTTCTGCTCACAGCGGTGTTTCTCAATGTTTTTTTCACTTTGAAATCACTGAATTTTGCAGTGTTCTCGTCCAGTTCTCTTGGTCAAACTAAGCAAATACTGCTATATGAGTCTGTGCTCATTTTCAGTACATAACACAACAGAGTTTGTGTGTTATAGTGTACATATTCTAATCACTTGGAAAATACAGATTGGAACATAAGCTATAGACCTGCTCAAAATTATCTAGCTCAGGCATGCTAGGAGTGAAAAAAACAAAAAGCGATGGATGAGCATGGGTCAAATTTGTATGATAAAGGCTCTAAAAGATGTTTGTGCTGTCTAAATTCTGTCAGCTTTGTCCACGATGGAGGATATTCATTGTTTTTAACTGCAAAGGAATTATTTAATGATTTCTAAGTAGCATCAACAACTGTATTATGAAAGTGTGGTGAGGACATGGTTATTGTAAAAATAAGTGGCTTATAATATTTAAGAGATTCAGAACATTTCAAATGTAAATTTTACTTGCATAATACAAGTATGGTCTAAAGCCGTATGTAAAGAGCACTGTCTGAATCTGTGTAACTGAAAATACCAAACTGGTAATTGTGAATTGCCTGGTACTTTTATCATTTAGGAAGGGTAAAATTATGACTGTTTATTTTGTAATGGGACAAAGGATATCAACAAGCGAGCAGCAGAAGTAGAGTAGGTCCTACAGCACATTCTGGACCTAGGTCTGGGATTTCAATCTATTAACTATGTAAACAGAGAAGCTGCCATGTTCTGAGATATGCAACTAGAAATCCCTTGAGGGCTTGTAGTGACATCAAAAACTATTAGAAGTTTGGTTTTGATTTCACTAGAATCCCCTGCTAATGTTGTGGTCCAGTCATTCATCTGTATTTGTGCAGGAAAAAAAAAAAAAGGTGAGATGGATGGATGAAATTTGTCTTCTGTTGCACACTGTATAAATCACACAGTATCTCAAGGATACTTAAAAGGAAAAATGTACCAGTTCTCAGTAGCATTGTGCCCTGCTTTCCTGCAGTTCAGTCTGAATTAAAGCAAGTCAAATGCATGTTAGAGGTGTGTAAGTGGTTGGTGGTGTGTTAGGATTAAAGAGGATACTGCAGAAATCTGGATTCTGATTTCACATGTATCTCTGAGTTGGGCCCTGTGAGCCTGTAATAGCAAACTCTCGAATGAAACCATACTGAAATCCTCGTGTGCCCAGTGCATTCCACGTGAACACAGAAAAGCAAAATGTTCCATATATGTGGAGCATTTACACCGATGAAGCCGTGGCATATGGTTGTGGGTGTCACCTAGCATCCTTGTGCCTCACTTTCTTTATCTATAAGCTGAGGAAAAAGCTCTGCAAGGTGTTTCAACTCAGCACTATTCAGAAAGCATTTTGGTTTACATAAACTTAAGAGTATTAATTTCTGGAATATTAGTCCGTTGTTGTGTGGTGAGCACTGCTGAGCACTTAGTATCCAAGTACTAGTCAGAATGCAAATATTTCAAAGTCTTAGCATATATTTTAGATTCCTAATACAGTGATACCTACTGTACTGCATTAATTTTAGAAAAACTTTAGCCACCTGTTATCTTGAAACCTTTCTTAATGCTGCTTTTTGTACTGCTTTTCTGCATTTTGTTCATATTTCTATCCTTTTCTTTATGATGTTATTATTTAATAAAAATGGAGTCATCTTTTAAGATAGTTTAAATGCCTGCATTTTCTTCCGTTGCATGGCTAAGGCAAATTGCATGCTTTTACTCTTGCATTCAGAATTCCACAAGTAAGTAAAATGTAAAAATAGGTTGAGTTTTCTAGACATTCTTTAGTTTCTTTGGCTTGATAGCGAAAACATGCATTTGTTTAGCTAGATCTATTCAGACTTATGCATGCTAAGAACCATTGAAGGCTGAATTCTCTATGTAATTTATTTTCAGTATGTAGTGTAAACTGTTGTGCTGTATATACATTTTATATTTATGTCAGAAAAGGGTTGCAGAGGGGTACTTTAAAACCACCTTTTCGGCTCTAAATAGCTATTGTGTACATATGGTAAGGTACTGCTGCTTAACAATTAGTAACTGCTTTGATGAAACTAAATTACATGTTTAAGTTCCCATCAGGAAGTCGCTTCACATATCTGTATTAATGTATTCAAGGCTCGAGAAGGAAAGTTAATTTTCCAGCTTAAATATTTAATTCAAGCTTAAAATTTAGTCTGTAATTAGAGCTCCCAAATGGCAGGAACATGGAGTATTTGTCCATTTTAATTAGATTGTTGTTTACCTATTAATTATATATCATATCTTGTCATATAGTTTTGATGGTAACAGATGGTGCTAGGAGTTAGTAAGGGTTTGAACAAAATAAGATTTCACATGATTTATTAAGTTGCACTTTATTAGTGAGTGGTCTGCTTTCGTCAGGTTATTCTGTGGAATAAGAAGTTTGAAACATTTCACTAATTTTGGTGATTACTCCTTATGTGCTCTATGGAAACACTGAGCTTAAACAACAACTCCAAAAAGTGCATTCTGTTTAGAAGAAGATTTAATACTATGTTTCTCAAAAGTTATAGCCTGTTAGACTACCCACACGACAAGAAGATTAAAACTTTTTTTTTCTTTTTTTTCCCCCTAAATTCTCTACATAAGATTTTTCAAAAGCAGTGTATCTTCTAACTGCAGAGCACACTGTCTGGAGCAGTTGTAGAGGTGAAAGACCTGACTTAATTGTAAAACTGTTAGCTTCTGCACAAAAACATTGGTTCATTTTAACTAGATTCGTTAGTGTTCTGTGCAATATGTCTGTCTGTCTAAGGATGTTTTAATGGGTTTAAAGCAGGGCAGCCCACGCTGTAAGCCATACACAAACTGATGTAAATTGTATGGTACCTAACCTGTGATATTATGGGGTTCTAATTTAAATACTCATTTCTGAGACCTAGGGACCTGGGACAGAAGAGAAGAAAAACTAGACTGAAAGTAAGAAACATCTCTTCTGCATTTTGAAAGATTTAAAAGAGAGAGAGAGAAAGCCTGAAGGCTTTCAAAGAAAAATCTCATATCAAAAATTTTGGAGCTTCTAAGAAATGACAGGGAATGGAAGTGAGTATTTGACAGAGGGAGGAAGTTAGTAAGTTAAGAGTGTAAGTAGTGAACAAAAGCTTTAAAAGATCCAGTAGATGTGTGCATGACGTGTTACATGAACAGTGTTGCTAAATGGGCAGTGGTATTTCCTGTGTGGATTTTGCACAGTGAAATTAATCAGCAGTGGAATTTAGTGGTGTGATATTTGTTGGTCATTTAGTAGTGAGCTGAGAGTATTTGATCTTTAAAACCTACCTTATTGCATATGATTTGAAATACTCTTCTTTTGATTACCAGATGGAAGAGAGCAGAGACAAATCCATTAAGTTCAGGTCAACTCAGAAGTGCTGTCTTACAAATAAATAAAACTTTGTTGTTGTCGTAGGCCAATCTTTCTCTTTTTATTGGTTGCTTTCATGGGACCTTGATAGTTTAATCCCTTTGAGGTATAATACACTTGAATAAATGAAGATGCCTTTCCTGTAGTCCTTTTATTAAGCTAATTACATACTTCTCTCTTCCTTCCTCCTTCCTTTTGTCCCCTTGCCAAGTTAAAAAAAAAAACATGCATGATCATAATAACTGTACCTGTTTTTTGACATTTACCATCTCTTTGAAGCCGTGGTCAGAGTCAGAATTTTGCTGGTGAAAAGTAAACAGATGGCCGCGGTACACACACCGATTTCAAGGCTTGCTTCAGTGGGCGACTTGACAAACAGTAGATCTACAAAGCTGCCTCCTTGTTCTGGCACTTGCGTTGTCCACACACCAGCAGCAACAGATGCTTGATGCTGACACCACTTTGTTTTTCCCTACATAACTTCGGTCACATACTCCGAGTTGGATTCGCCGTGACCTCTGTCTTGTTTCGTAATTGTCCCTATCAGCGTGGTTGCTACCTTAAAAAGTATTGATAAATGTGTCTGTGTTCAAATCAACTGGAGGTGGGGGTGAGTAGGGGGAGGTGTTTGGGAGTGTGTATGCATCTTGGATGTGTTCCCAAGCCTAGGATCATTTTATCACCACCTACATCTAAAAAGAACCACTATGCTGAAATTGTGCAGTTTGATTAGCTAGGAAAAGCTAAGTGACTTGGCCTATTGCCTCTTGTATGTGTGAAAAGATTACCTTCTGAAAATGTGACCTTTCATCCTCCTTTGCTCAGATACTGGGTTTTTCCTAGTGATTTGTAGAACTGTGTTAATAGCAGAACACTACATTCAATTGTTAGCGACTGAAATATAAGTGATTACAAAAACATTATCACAAGATAGTACTAGTAAAAATATTCCACTTGCTGAGTTTGCATCATCAGAATTTATTTATACATTTTATGCAAAAATACAGGGTTAATTTTTTTATTCCTTTGACCCTGTGTATCAAATGTGATAAAATATGCTATCCTGCAGCTAAAAGCAGATGGAAAAATAAATTGAAGAGCAGCATTTAACTGCAGTCTTATCCTAGTTCGTATAAAAATATTACAAAAATAAAACAGAGACATAACTGGGTCATTGAAATGTTCTTTAAGAAAGGCTGCTTACGCAACAAAATTACCCCATTTTAAATGTTCATAATATTCCTTAAAAAAAAAAAAAAAGATTTTGAAATATAGTAGCATGAATTTTGATTTTTTTTAATAGTTTATACTCTTTGGAGTCTATCTTTCATTGAGAAATTGTGTTTGTTTGTTTTGGAATGTAATAAAAGTAGAGTGTTTGTATTAAGGCTTTCTTATGGCCATTTGAGAGTTTTGAATCAACGCTTCCAATTTATTGCAGTGCCTAGCAGGGCTTCTGCTTTAGTTGTTACCTTCCTGTGGAATATCACTGCCATTTATAGCTTTCAGGATAATTCCATTTCCATGTTTGACTTTATAAATAGATTTTGAAGGATAAAGTGCTGGTGTGGATTCTTTGGTAGTAAATGCTGCTGGTAGTGACACACTGTGATTTCTCAGTTCTTGACCATTTCATCAGGTCTGTCTCAGGTATCAGACCGAAGAGCGTTGTATCTCCCCAATGAGTGCACCTGCTGCTCTCCTTGATTGTTGAAGCAACTTTGGGCTCTAATTTTAGACTGTAAATTTTCATTTGACTTAGTCATCTTAAAGCAGACTGAATGAGGCAGTGTGAATAACCCTGGAAGCAGAAACGTGAACACCAGATCATCATTTAATAGCATCAGAGCGAGGGCCATTGTTTATGAAAATGCAGGATTGACATAAGAGAGGTGAGATTCTTATAAAAAGGACTGCAAGAAAGAAATCAAGATATGTAGAGGATGAGTAATAAGATGGCATTCATCAAATAAGCAGCCTTCATCAGTGCATGTATTACAACAGACCTAGTTGGTTCATAAGACTGTGTGGGAGAAATGGCTCAACCTAAACTAATCACGTTGGAGATGTTAATGCTATTACCTTTGATTTCATAAAAGGCACTGCTTTCTCTGTCTTGCTCATCAGTAAACACACTATCCACACCATCCCGTGACAATGATTGGGCGATTCATACAGGATAAGCATTAAAATACCAAAATATAGAAATCATCTGCTGCCAAAGCGTAGTTTTGCTGGTACAGAACAGTCAGGTTGCAATTCATCTGGAACAAAACCATGTCTTTATTGAATATAAGTGTATCTTACTATAATTCTCTAAGGAAATATGAAAAGCATATGATAAACCTTTAATACATGCTGTCAAATTGTCTACAAAAAGGGCCTATGTGTTGAAAGAATAAGTATCATATAAGGAGACAAGCACATAAGAAAGAGATTTGTTTTTATCTCTAGTCCCCTTTTTCAGATTGAGCTGCTCCTGCTGTAGGTCAGCATCTATATAAATGGTACGTAAGATTAGTCAAGAGTTGTTCTGA
>CM021766.1:37391149-37448649 GCA_011076525.1 Nettapus auritus | reverse complement strand
ACTGTGGATCATGGTATTAATCAAAATTTAGTACTGCATATATGCCCCCTACAGCACATCATGATGTTTTACTGTACGATGTATAGATTGCTTTATAGTCCTTACTGAAGAGCTTCTACAGCATTGTAGTCTGCTTGTAGAAGGATGAAGATGGTAAATTTGGTGTGGTGCAGTATGTGCTGCATCTATGTTTGTAAGCGTGTGCGTGTGTGTGTATCTGTGTTCAGAAAAACACACTAATGTAATCACTTCTCTCTTCATAAAACTCTTAGAAGTACCCATATAGGATGCGCTTAGAGCTGATGTAAAACATCTCTCTGATCCCCTTCCTTACCCCCTGCTGCTGCTCCAGCACACCACAGAAACTCTCCAGGAGAGTGCTGGTAGTTGATACCCCCAAGAAATTCACCTTTAGTGCCAAAACTGTGAACATTGCTTAGTTAGTCACTTTTCCATGGGTTGTATTGACTGCAGACTTAGAGGTGAGCAACAGCTGTTATTTTCATCAATTTTCAGACCGAAAGTACAGCATTGGAAAACATCAACCTAAGCTGTCCAATGGGTGTGAATTTGGGCCTGGAGATCTGGATGAATACTGGGGAAAAGATGTTAGTCATTCAGCCCTAAAACATAACAGACCACTCCACGTTGTATGGAGAAGTGGCTAGAGGCCTCTGTATGATGTGAGAACCAGCTCGTAACGTGGAAAGCCAGTTAACAGAGGATTACAGAGACAGCGAATAAGTTCTTGTCCTTGCTGCTCTTGGTTTCAAGTGTATTTTAACGATCTTAATAATGGACCAATGTAATTACGTCCATGTTATAGTTGAAAGCATTCACATATAGAAGTCTAAAATCCTCAGGTTAATTAGCGAAGTTGGGACAATGAATTTGATGGTGCTTCTTAACAGCAAAACTCTATGGTTTCATTTCATGATGGTCACCTGAGCTGTGGGATTTATGGAGAGGTAGTCACTTTTGGTGGTGAAAAGCAGTTAGTTCAAAAGAAATATCAATTATATTTTTTATTGTTTGGGGGGTTATTTATTTTAGAGAAGGTTAGCTAATGAGGATGGATCATCCATGTCTCAGCTTTGAATCTTTTCTCTAACTATCCTTAAATATTTCTTGACTGAATATGGGTGTCTGAAAGCCACCCGTTAAAAACTTCTCTGAACGGCTTTCAACCAGGCAGCGTGGAAGACAGCAAAATGGGGAGAACTCAATAAATGAGAGAATTTACACATACGTGCCATGACCCACCTGACCTCATCACAGATGAACTGCAAGGGTAACATGTTTTTCCATGCTAACACAATATTTCTGGTCCCTGACAGTTCCCTGTGCTTCTCTGCCTGCTTTAGTGAAACATTGCTCTCTTTACCTCTAAAACTGCCACCCCTTTCATCCACTACCATCAGAAATCTGCATTCTGATCCTGGAATTGATGGTGCTTGTGTGACTCCATCTTGCTTCCCCTCTAGATCATATACATCTCATTTGGAAAATGTCCTCTTCTGTGGGCAGATGTGAAATAGTTGATGTGTTGCATCCACTGCTGGCAGCTTCTGGATGCGAGTTGCGGCACTCTTGCAAAAGTATGGAGACAGTTGCATTTGATGCTTTTTCCCTTGTGGCTTGACTCCAGCATGTTCTGCTCTTATATTTCTCATTAAGCTGCATGCTAAAACAGTATGGTTTTACTGACACTTACACGATAACTATTAAAAAGAATAAAATCATCCAAGTAGTAGGTAGTTAATTGGGTATACTTTTGTAATTTTGAACTTCTGCACTTTAAGAGGCTACTTATGATGGCTTAAGTGGGTACAAGACTTTCTGATACTCACTTGGTGATCACTGTGTGACTAGTTGGTAACAGATTTTGAATTTTTCATGTCTGCACCTGCCCACTAAGAAAGAGGCCCACAGACTGTTTGCTGGTATCTCTACTTCTATAGAGCAGATGAGGTGATGTGCATATACGACTCTGTGGCTCTGTCAGTACCTCTGTCCAAAAGTGAGCTTGCACTTTTTATGCAAACTTGTAGCTTAGCAAGTTCAGGAATGTTGCAGATGTGAAGATGTGGGCTTTCACTATCAAATGCTCAGCGGTTGTCCTTTATGAGTGCAGTGTGACCGTGGCTAGACCTAATCTTTTTTCAGAGTTGGTAGCAAGGGTAGATCCAAAAAGATATTTAAATGCTTATTTTTTGCATTTGTGTTTAAAATCAATGGGAATTTAAAAGCTTAGGTTTTACATACTTACCGATTGGAACTATCCCAAGACCCTTGACATCAGAAAAGCAATGGCCTTGTTTTATGCAGATGTCCTAGCATTCAAAGGGTGCATCAATTATTGCACCACTTATCAATCTTTCTTTAATGTATTCCTTTCTTATATCTGGGACACTGTTAATAGAGAACAGGGATTAAAAAGCATAAAAATAACTTGTATGTAAGTTTCTTTGAGTTGAAATTATATCAGTCAGCCTGTCAGCACTAACATATGGGAAACATAGTTTTGCTACCATGCATAGCAGGGGCTAAAAGTGCTGTTCAGACCATGTGCTCAACTCCTACAGAAGAGGGACTTTATATCACTTGTGCAGCCCACTCACAAGTTTGAGGGGTGACATCTATGGATTCTGAAGATAGGAACCCAAATATTGATCTTGTTACAGAAAACATAAAATGGAGAGGGCAAAAAGGAGATAAAGAAAATATTCTAGATAGCAAGGAATTCAGTAAAACTTTAAATAATGCTTTTCTTAAAAGCTTATTGTATTGCTGTTGCTATAATGAAACAGTAGTTGTAGATAACAGGGAATTTTCATGTACCTTTTCCATATCTTGGGCTAACTTGCAGTAACATACAACATCTCCTTGTATCAATTACTGTAAACTAGTAAAGTTCCCTACTGTTTTTGTTGTGTTTTGCTTCCTAAAGCCCCCTGCTGCTGTTGATTACACCTAGATCTGCTACTGATTGGAACTGTTAAAAGGCAAAGATAGTGTGGATGGTTTCTGAATCATTTAATTGTAGAACTAATAAGATGTTTTCACTGGGACCTAATAGAACAGATAATATTAATAACTGTGTATACTGTCCATGAAATTTCCTATTGCTGTTTGTAATTTTTGTAAATACTTACATAATACTCTTAAGCCTGAATGGCACGTGATGTGCAAGTTTCTTCTTTGAATAATATAGAATAATATTGCCAGATGTGGTTTTAAGAAAGAAGTAGGAATACAAGCTATCCAAGAGCATCATACAGGAAAGATTTTGCTTTCTGTGAGTTTTTACATTTTTAGTTGTATGTAAATGTTGTGTTGTTATGTTGAATTGAGCATATAATTACATGAACAAAATATATTCAGGAGTATGTTAATGCTGCTTTTTAAATAGCTGTGTAATACATAGTGAACTTGGTGCTTCTGCCCCTTGAAAAACTTATTCCTTAATACAGCAATATTTTCCAGATAATGACCAAAACTAGCCAAGAGATATATTGGCTTGTCATGTATGAACCTGTTCTCCTCTACTGTTCTCCAGTGTCCATTCAGCTTCTCACCTATGAAAAGGTTGAAATGTGATATATAACTACATACAAGGAAGTTCTAAAATGAGAAAAAAAATGAAAATAGATCATTATTTATGAAAGCTAAAAACTGAATTGGTAACTCTCCTGTAATGTTCCATGATTTTTAATTTCTAATTAAATAATTCTCAAGAATAAAAGTGAAATTAATATTCTGGGAGGATGGGAAGAAAAGGAAGAGAGGGAGGGAGTCTATAGCTATCTTAATGCCTTGTAAATCTGCAGCGTATCTGATGATCAGATTCAGAGCGTCCAAAAAACAATGCTACAGAGCAGTTCTAGAATGACTCAGTGAAGAAGTCTCTACCCATTAGGACTTGTGATTAACTCACTATTTGTTTTCACAGCTTTGCCCGATCTGTTCTTCTCCTTACATAGATAGGATCCACTCGTGGTTTTGGTAAAGTAGTATCAGAGGCCCTCTGAAGGACTGGGGGAATCTTTGGTTTCCAAAATGTTCTGCTTTTGTCAATGCAACCAGCAAACCTTTTTTGTGCAGTCACTGTCACATCATATTTCTTCTCAGTCAGCTCTTTCTCAATGTTACCTACATTTTAAATTTTCATTTTATTTTTCTGTGGTTTTTGTCACTGATAGTGGGAACAAATTCTGGTTTTGCCCCTGTTACGTACCAGCAGTTTATACGCCTTTTTACTTCCCAGCTCCTTTGGTGTTAGCTGACTGTTTTGGGGTAAATTAAGCTATTGTTCCTAACAGGTTTTTTCTGATAAAGTCTTTCACAAATGCAAAAAAATGATTATGCTCTGAAAAATATGATATTACAACCTCTTCTCTTTTTCTCCTGCTTATAACAGATTATTAGAATTCTTCCTTTTTTATTAGAATTTTCTCATATCCTTTATCCTGCAAATGTAGTGTTTTACCTATAAAGTAATTATATTACATAAACCATTAACCCACCCCCATACACAGGTACACACACTTTTCTGACTATTTGAAAGATGGGAGGAAGCAGAGGTTTGAAAAGTCATACCTTGTTATTCTAAGAACATAGAGAAGCACTGGAGAAAAACAGTTTCATGTATAACAAAGTGCTTTATTTAAATTCATACGTACCTCATACACACCATAGATTCAGAACTGATGCTGGAAGGGGCAGTGCTAACTTCAGTAATGAATGATGGGGATTGGTCATTTCTGTAACATACCCTGTCCGTGGAATGTAGGGAATTAAACTTCGGTTATCAAATACATATTCCCTACAAATTCTGGCTTTAAAATCAAGACAGCAAGATGCTACTGTCAAGAATAAAGGAGCCAATCATCCACTTTGCACTCGAGTAGACTCTTAGTTCCCTCGACCAATTATCCATATTGATTATTTGATTAAACAAATAAAATAAAATTACACTGTTATATCTAGAAAGCCTAGTATAGAAGAGAAAGAAATGCACTTATCTCAAAAGAAGATAGCTTTCCTTCTGTTTTTCTCTACTTCCACAAAGACAAATGTGTTAGTGCAATGCTCATTTAATGTACTAACAGCTATCAGGATCTGATTCTTTTCTTTGGTCTGGTTTGTCTTCATTTTCGTCAGCTTACTTTTGCAGAGACATTTTTCGCTAGACTAACGGGCTGAGAGTTTAGAACTGTATATTATAGACAACAGAGAAAATAGGGTCAGTTTTTAAACTGAGAGAAAAGATTTGAAAAATGGGTTTCTGTAGTGTTCATTGACAGGTAAGGCTGTGTCAGTGATTCTATTTACAGATGGAAAATATTTTTCATAACTACTTTTACTTAAAATTATGCCCACTGGTCCCTGAAAAGACAGCAGTTGCTCTCAGAGATTCCTGTAAGAAGATTCTGCAACTGGAATTTAGTTTCCTTGGAGTGAATTTGAACATAATTAATCTCTTCACACACACACCTACTGTATTGATAATGTTCAGTAAGTTATTAGAATTATTTTGAACTCAGCCTGTGAAGAGTAACAGGTGAAGCCCATTGTGTTTTCTTCTCTCCATCGCCCACAGAGGAAAAAAGGAAAAACAAAACAAAAACCAACAAAAACACCCAAGCCTCTCCCCCAGTTAGTCATATCATGCTTGTTGCAGTTTAAAATGTTGGAAATTTCCTGTTTCATCATAGTTCCTTGTAGTTTGTGGAGGTCCTCCAAGGGGTGTACAGCTGTATACTAAAATCAAAAGTGCTAACTGAAAGCTCTTGATGCCCTTTTCAGAAAGCTTATGTAGGGAAACAACTGCAGGCGGTTTGTGCTTCTGCGAAGTGCTGTAGCAGTCTCTACCTTAGTCCCTGGCAGCTATCACCTCATTTCCTTGGCTTGTCATCAGCATCTCTATCAGAGCAAAACTCCAATGCATGTAGCAAGAAACGAAGCGTGTAGGGGAAAAACATAAAGGCTCTTGACTGAAATAGTTCTTTAACTTATTAACAGACAAGTGTGCATGTCAGAAAAACACACTTGTTTGCTGTGAATATATGCAATAGCTGATGGGTAAGGAAACAGAAACCTTAATTGCTGCTTGGGTTTAGGTCACTGTTCATTCATTCATTCATTGCCAGAGCTATAAACTATTCATATGTTGCCACAGTATGTTACTTACACGCGACTGATGGTGAAGGAAGTAAGAGCTAAGATGCCTCATAGACATCGACATCGGGGGGATTAACATGTCTGCTTCATTAATATATATGTGCATACATTAATGTTGGAGTATTGAAACTGTTTGGAATGAGATTAAAAACTGTATCTCTTAAGGTCTGCTTCCGTCCTTAGAAACATTTACATTTTTGACATCAGCCTTTCCAGTTTCTTAACCATTTTGCTTTCACTGTGCCAGTGGGGGTACAAGCGCAGACACAGCGCTCATCGCCTTCCTGCTGCCTGCTTCTCTGTTGTTTTTCCTGAGCTAGGTCTGCTCTCTGTACTTGCTAGCCGTCATTAAGCCTCTCCGAAGCTCTGCGGAGTGGCAGGCCTGGATTCTGTGAGTGACATTTCTGGCAGCGTTTTCAGTGGAGATGGCACTAGGCCCGAGTCTCTGAAATTTTAAGCATGTATGATCCACATTTGCTTTCACTGAAGCTGTAGGTACTCCATCCTTTTGGAAAACAGGCTGCTCTGTGCTGAATCCCAGGCAGCTAAGAGACAAGAAGATTGTGGAAACTTCCCCAACTTTTGTGTGACTCTCAGTGCTGTGGAGCAACAAGAGTACAGCCAGTGTGAAGACATCGCTGCTCCTGCTGCACTGCTTACAGAGCCAGTAATCTGCCCCTGTGAAGCCATGTTTGGAGATCAGCACTGAATTGTTTAGTAATGTTTATTGGAGCTCTTCAAAATATATTTGCAATGTATAAAACACTTTGATATATAGAAGCTCACATTCTAATAAGATTACATTAAGTATCCTAATAAGATCAAGGCTTGAAATTATGTTTTTCCGGATTTGAGTGATATAAATTAATTTTAGTTTAAACCAGTGTCAGTGTTCTTAGATGTTCGTTATAAATACTCTGTTTGCAGTTTATGTGGGTCTGCATTTAAAGAAAAAAAAAAATTAAATTCTCCTATTAACACAAGAAACATTTTCTCTTCCTCTCATTCCAGTATGCTGCAGCTACAGATTATCAAGGCAACTCTGTAATTATTAAATTCAACCAGTAAATTATATAGAGAACAACAGTGGCTGATCACTGAACTCTGTTGGCACTGGCCTTTCACTTCTCATTTAAGTCTAGCCTACTATATAAAATGAATTCATTATTGTCAATTTAGATCCCTTGTGGAGGCTAATCCACATCACAAAGCCATTCGACACAAAGTGAATTCTCTTCAGGAAGACCTTACAAGTACGTGCAAACTAAAATATGCAGGAATCCTCCAGTACAGACTAAATTAATTGTTCCTTACAATAACCAACTGACCAGGGTGAAACGTTGGATTAATTCACAAGGACTTTACCGCAATAGCAGTTTTCTATAATATATGTTACTTTATCTATTCTATGTTTTATTTTGTTGCTAATTCTGATTTTTCTGTAACCTGTTAAACAAAAATGTGGATCTAAAGGGCTAACTGTAGGTTTTTTTAACACTTCAGCGTTAAAATTTGGTACAGAAGGTCAGGAGAGAAGCTTGCCTTACTTCAGCATTATCATGTTTCTCTTCTCCTTTGTGGTCTGCCTGGAAATACCTTTGGGACTCAGACAAATTGTCCACCAGGTGGGCCCCACTGGGTAACAATACTAGGTGGTTTATGCTGAAGTATGCGTACATATGTACCTAGATTATGTGGTTATAATCACTCTTCCAGGTACACCACCTGCTATATCAGATTGATTTGTAATATGATATCCAGGAACAGTGAATATTCCTCGCATCTTGTGGCCAAGAGAATATTTTTAGTATGCTAGCATTCAGTTTTGAATTTTGTGTAATGTGGTGATTCATTCTTATGATTTATCTGATAAGCATTGATATCCATCAACTTTCCTATCAGATTTAATTATTTAATACTAATTTTTTGTTCTGATATTTAATGTTGCACTTAAAAGTGTACCATAGTTTGGAAGTATGGGTCCCACACCTTCCCAATAAAGAGCAGTCTTCACACCAACCCTCACAACCTGAGCTAGTTTTGTTTATTTTGTTGTTTGTGTAAAATACAGGTGTCTTGGAGAAGATAACATCATAGAATTGAGTGGCTGTCTGTTTTTCTTTCTACCTTTTAATTTAGAGAAAGGTAAAGGTATCATCTATTAGCTAAGTTTAATTTGCTGAACCTGAAAACAAAAAGTCAAGTGCAGAATGCAAAAAGCATGACAACTCTGGAGAAGATCTGTTCCAGTTTTATGTGAAGGAAAATAGCTGGTAAGAGTTGATTTATTGCATTTACCAATCACTGCCTAAGATTTCCCTCTGTCCTGTCCAAATACAGCTGAGTATGTTTTTATGGATGCCTGAGCCTAAGAAGAAGCAGTGCATTTCACTGTCTGTTTGGCATAAAGCAGTAGATACAGTGTAAAATTAATTCTGTACTTGAATTTCTCCAGAGTGTCAGGCATGGATCTTGTCAAATTCTTTTCTACTTTGTTTGCTTAAAGACTTTATCTTGCGCTATGGAGCAAGAATAGTAATGACCTTCAAACTCAATTTTCCAATACTCAGTTTACACTGTAAGCTAGAAAATCCACTTGAATTTCTCGAATCCACCTGCCTCATTATCAAGTAAACAATCTGTGGTAATTTTTTTTTGTGAATTTATTATGTGTCTTTTTCTTTTAAAAATTGTTTCTGTTACAATGTGTAAGAAATAGTTTAATTCATATTTTTTCATTATAAGGGGCTAAGAATGTGAACATTCTTGTCTCTATAAACATATTTAAAATTTCAGGGAGAGTTTAAATATTTATGAAAATATAAAAGGTAACTTAAAAATAATATGTTTGTCTTGGAAACTTGTGGACAGAACTTATCTGCACACAAATTACTTTTGGGAAAAGAGAGGAGCATACTTACAGTCAGTTTTAATATTTTTAATAGTTTTCACTTTGTACTTTGCAGATTATATAAAGCCTTCAAATATTAATATATATTCAAGATTAGGGATTTATAGGTTTCTTTCATTTACCATACATTGCTTGTCCGTGAAATTTTCATGGTCTTCTGGTTTTTCTGAACCGTAGTTATTGTGCATGCGGAGAGACAGCTGATGCTACCGCTAACTTTTCATCACATAAATAAGTGAAATTTTTGGCCTCAAAGATAGCAAAAGCCATTGAGTTCTTCAAAAATAGCCTACAAGTTGAAGGGCATATGCTGCAGGGAAAAAAAAAAAAAAAAAAAAAAAAAAAAGGTTTAAATTTCATAGTTATTGCTGTTCTGCTATTAGAATCATGCTGACATTAAGTATTTGTCCTTGTCATATATATTTATTTTTCTTAGTTTTTTTGCTTCTTTTTGAAACCTCAATATTTCATACAGATAGTATATCCGAAAAAGTAATGGTGATGGACTTACTTCATCATTACGTGGTTTTGTTGGGGGGGTTGATTTTTAAAGACTGTCTGGATTATTTATGTCATTTAACTGGTGATCTAGCGTTTAGGTAAAGAAAGAATTTAAAATAATCTATTACTCTTGTATTCAAAAGTGCATTGGACATGACTGAATGGTACTCTCCTATCCCGCAGTGAGACTTTGTGATTCTGTACTGTGACTTCTGAAAAGACTAATCCTCATTCTGCCCTTTTCTTATCTTGCACTGTGATACAGAGCATTACAAACTGAGACCTTTCATACCAGAAAGCCACAGTAGTAAAGGCAGATATTCTGGAAATTCATGTTACCTTCCTTTATGTATTTGGACTATTTATTTGATACTCATAGATCAAGGCTAGTTATTTTAATACAGTGCTTCTTCTTTTAAACGTAGACAAGTATTTCCCAAAGTAGGTACTTAGAAGATATCCTGTATGGAAAATATTCAAGGGTTTCAAGGAATAGCTGTAGCAATTGCAGGAGAAGTGTATAAATTACCATCTCTTTTGGGTTTTTTCCTCCTCTCTGTACAACTCTTACTATAATTAGCCAGCATTTAACAGCAAATGTTTGCTTTGGTTAAATTATTCAGAACATTTATTTTACTTGTCAAAGGTTAGATCAGGTTGTTGTTTGAACTGGTAATTAAATGCAGCCTAATACACAGTCATATTTATATGCACTATCAGCTCCGTTTCTTCCTTATTCTCTATAATTTTTTAACATTAAGGGCTGACATCTAGACTTATAACTAAAAATCTGTTCTCTTCTAAAAGGAGTTAAAATTTTAATTCTGTGTTGCATTGTACATATGTACACTCAAGAAAATTAAGATTAGGGTTGTTTGGAATACCATAGCTATAGATTTCATTCTTGTAAAATTAGAGTTCCTCAGTGGTACTTTGTGACGGCCTTTTAGATACCTTAATTTATATATTTCAGAATGTCATTATACAGCATCTGGTATGTCTTAATTATTTTTCAGAGATGAAGATAAGGTGTATACATGCAGACCTCTCTTTTACTAGGAGTCCAGAGGAGGGCCAAGAGGGTTGGAGCACCTCTCCTACAAAGACAGGCTGAAGAAGTTGGGGTTGTTCACCCTGGAGAAGAGAAGGCTCTGGGGAGACCTTACAGAAGCCTTCCAGTACCTAAAAGGGGCCTACAGGAAAGCTGAGGAGGGACTCTTTATCAGGGCTTCTAAGGATAGGACAAGGTGTAAGGGCTTTAAACTAAAAGAGGTTGCCCAGAGAAGCTGTGGATGCCCCATCCCTGGAAGTGTTCAAGGTCAGGCTGGATGCGGCTTTGGGCAACCTTGTCTAGTGGGAGTCACAGTAACATATAGTATATTTAAATCACATTCCCAAATCCTTACCAGAAATATATATAATGCCACAATTCTTAAAGTTATTTCTTTTGATCGCATAATAAACAAAATTAAAACAATTACATAGTTGAATCAGATGAACAAACAAAGTCTCAAGGTGAGAACTTCTTGTGAATCTAGAGCAGTGACTCTTGCACGTTTATGTTAGAGCATTTAGGCTGCCTGTCTAGTGTAATAAAAGCAATGATAGTGTTAAAGAAGCTGCAATTCGGTCTGTAGTCTCTCATGACAAGTTCACGAACTATTTTTCCCTCAATTACGTTACACAGTTGCTTAATTGGATAGTCACATATAATGCGTTCACTGGCTTTTTTTTCAGCTATCGATATTTATTTTCTTTGTCAGGTTTGAAGAAAGAGGAATAATTTTTTTTTTTTTTTTTTTTTTTTAAGCTTTTATGCTCATATGCTTAATATTGTCCAGTGTCTATGAAAGGAATAAAGTTTCTGTCTGGTTGAAAAAGAAATAAACACTAAAGTGGAAGACCAACAGTTCAGCAATCTCTTCTTTCCTACCCTGTGTAGACAAGTATTCCTGCATTTTTCAGTTCATTTATGTTGCAGCTTTCTCTTCATGAGACTAATATAGTGATATATATACTTTTCAACCTACCTTATTTCTCAGCATTTCTAAAACATTTTTGAAAATTCCTAGCTATTGTGCTTAATGTATTGAAAGTGCAGCTTTGAAAGTCTCACAATTCTGTCAAATCAGAACTACACTGATTCATATCTTGTTAAGAAACAATTCAGACTTCATGGTGTAGTGAAATTCTAATTTATCCACTGTCATGGTGATCCTCCAGACTGTATTATGTGGTTGCAAAAGCTGAGATGGTGTCTACATCTTTTTGTCTTACTCCTATCTTAAAAAGCCCAAACTAACAACTTAGTTCCTGCACATGTGATCTCAGAGTAGCAGAATTTATTACTTTTTCACCTTTCCTTCCCATACTCATATTTTGTAATATAACTGGCATAGGCCACCATGGGCCACAATGTAGAAAGAGTGAAGAGTGAAAACAGAGTTAAAAGTTGAAGTGTATTCTTGATTATAATTATAGCATTCCTAGTGTGACAGGAAAGAAACTTGATGTATGGTGTTCAATTTGTTATTTTACAGCTTGTTAAATTTTTATACTTCGTGGTTGTGGGAGGTAGCTAAAAACAAGAAAATATACTGTGCTCTTACAGAAATTATTTTGACCTCTAGGTAGAGTACATTTATTCATGTATACATCGTCTGAACTGTGAGCTGCTTTGATTGATGTAGTAGATTGCAGATACATATGGCATACAGAGGACCTAGGTTAGGCTGAGCTCTGGGCTCTTTCATGATGGACTGTCTAAATATAAACTAGACTCAAAACAATTAAATTGGTTTTAATTTGTACAGAAGCATTATACGAGTCTAAGTTGTGGGACAGAAATGACACACTGCATGCCTTTAATTAGGAAAACTGGTCTTAAATTAAATAATTGCTGTATTAAAATTTAAGTATTTCCATATCAGTTTGTACAAGGACTACATGGGGAATGAAAACCAGTGTAGTTCTTTCACATGATGTCTTTAAAAGTGTTGATAGAATGAACCAGAATAAGAGATTTGACAGCATGTCATGTGTCCATGAAAATAACCACTTGTAGGAAATAATAGGTTTATAAGTTTAATGAGCTGAATATTAGGGTATGGGTAAAGTCTAAAAGTATGTTCACACAGAATCACAGAATCACATTTTGTCCATGAACCAAGGAGTTTGGCAAACAGATTGTATTTCAGTTGTGGAAGAAACAGCCAACCAAAATGTCCATTCATCCCTTGCACATCTCTCATGATCATTCCTACTGGCTTTGAGAAAAAGAATGCAAATTAATCCTCTTTCTTGCCTATTAAAAGCCAAACTGTGTGCATTTCTGTGGAAGGTGAGACACCAGTTCTGAAATCAGGGCAGTGAAAAGCCACATTGAATAGAGGCAATCTTGAATTTAAAGGAGGCAAGAAAATACTATTTTTTTGGAAGGCTAACTTTATATAGGTATACTAGCTGACATTTTTTAGAAAACTTTCTTAAAAATACCATATTGTTCAGTTATTTGAATGGATAAGAGGAAGCTTATGTGGGGTTTTTTGGGGGAGAAGGCTGAGTTGGAGTAATGTAGTGAAGGAGTGATTTTCTGTCTTTCTAAATAATTTCATCTAAATTATTTCTATGGTTTGGTTCTCGTATCCCATGAGGCCCTGTAAAACCTTAAAGCCAAAAATGGCAGATAATGTTAAAGGTACCTGGTTTTGTTGTATTCAGTGCTTTGCTTATAAAGTGCAAGTGGCTGCTAAAGCAGAAAAGGATTTCCATTTTCTCACCCAGCAAAGAACGAGAACCTCCCAAACACAAGTATTTGGAGGAGCAGGCCGAGGATCTGGTGTCTTCGTGTGAAATCTGTAAGCTTCAAGAAGCTTGTTGCTTCCTGGCAACAAGTGGAATTGCAGTATTTGTTTGACAGAGAATAGTCGTCTCAGCTCAGCAATCTCTGTCTGTCACCTCTCTTTGAAGATCTGTCCTCAGTCAAGTTTTTACTCCTTTTCCATTAGGAAGCTAAGAGCACTTGCTACTGCCATCTTACATCTTCCTTTTAGGAGAAAAAGAGAAATAAATAATACATGACAGACCAAAATTTTCTGAAGTAACTACTAATTTTAGGTGCTCCAAGATGCACAGCCTTGCTATTAAGTAAAACAGACAAGTGAGAACTGATCACACCTGTATTCTGTATGCTTGGATTCTTTCCATTTCCTTCTGGATCCAGTTCAAAATTCTGATTTCAGTCTTTTCAGTTCTCTAGGTGATCCACATTGTGGCCACTCTTCGGTCACTTCTCTATTTAAACTATTGACAGAAATGCAACAAGATAGCAAAAACGATGTTATCCTAGGATTCTGCACATCACCAGTTTGAGATCATACAGAGTCTGCAGCAGGATTAAAAAAAAAAAATGTGAAAGCAATTTTTTTGCCAATAGACATTGCTTCTGTTTTGAGAGAAAAAAAAATGTACAGGACAAATGGGGGGGGGTTGGAGGGGAGCAGAAAGCAACAAAAAGATTGAAAAACATCTGTTTTGTAAAGGAGGATTGCCAGTGTTAATGTTATCATGGTTTGGACATTAAATATTCTTAAAAAGTCACAGTAGTTCATCTGACACAGAGAGGAAAACTGTCTGTGAAGGCATTCTAAAAACAATTGGAAAAATTTAATCAAAGAGGCATCTAACCATATCTTGTTTACATCTGTTATATTTTTTTAATAAAATTGGCTTAAAAGCTTAGGCTCAAAGGTGTTGCGAGCTTTCGGTAAAGCATAATGACAGCTGTTGTTCCAGTACAATTCTTCAAATCTATTTATGGTTTTGTGGGAATTCCATTTCCTTTTTGTTTGTAACACATGAGTAACTTGGTATCCAGACAATACCAGGACGTTGTCATGTCATAGTGGTCGGTGAATTAGAGAGCTCTCAACTAAGCTTAACATAGAAGTCATCAGTCTATTGTATTACCTATTAAAAATCAAAAAGCTTCAGAGAATCCTACCTGGTGTTTTGCTCTGATTGCCCAGAGCAAAAGAGCATCATGCACAATTGTCAGGGCAACTAATCCCTTAGCCTGCTGCTACTTGATGTCTTGTCTAAGGTCTTACCCTGCTACTTATGTGTAGTCAAAGAAAGTTGTGTGAAGTAAGGCTTTCTTTGCTTCTTACTATGTAACATGTGCTGACCCACTTCTAAAGGAAAGTAAAACCAGGACTTAGGGTAAAGAGAGTAGAAGTCGATGCTGACAGATGTTTCTGGTGAAACAAATTCACTGCCAAACCAAAAAACCCTTTTAACCAATAAATTGCAACTCGATTTTATTAATACTTTCCCCTCTATCCTTATTTCTGAATTAATTCGTATTGCAAATTCTTATTCTTGCACTAAATTGTTGAGTACATTTCTAACATTCTGCAGAATTAAATATTTCTTTGTAGAGCCAGATTTCTGTTTTTCTGTAGACTTGCAAAGTATTGCATTCCTGCTTGCCATTTAAGACCTGCATGTATTTCAGGTTTTGAGGCATTTTTGCCGAGGCATTTTTGATGTACGATGCTGCTCATACTGGTGACTTCCATGCCTGTGTTTTACATGTTCTGGCAACGAGCACAGACTGCATAGAAAATATTTTAGGGGGAGCAAATGACTGTAAGTAACAGTGCATTATAGACATCGTTATGCTGCAGTGGCCTTGTTTGCCTAGCTTCTCTGTGCCGAAGACTTCAGCATTGCCACATGTTCCCTTGACAGTTTGATGTGTGTGTACAGGAAAGCACAGAACATGTCATCCAGTTGCTCAGCAATTTGAAAGGAGAGTATGAGAGTGGGAAGGGACAGGAAAATAAGTTGGATAGCACTGTATTAGGAGATCAAATTTTTAAAGAAGGAAGGGTGTTGCACAATATTTTTCTGCCATTTATATTACTAACCTTGCCAGGAATTAGTGCTGAGAGTTCCTGAACAGCGGAAACACAAGAAATGCAGCAGCAGCAGAGTTCTCTGCCTGAAAAAGGAAGAAAAACTTGCAGTGATATGGAACAAAGTGGTATGTTCATACTAAAAAAAAAAAAAAAAAAAAAAAAAAAAATTAAAAAGAGTAAAACGTTAATCACAGCAGTAGTGATACTTTAGTACAGAGTGCTTTCATGTTTCATGCAGTCAACTACCAGCTAAGGTTAGCAGCTTTCATCTATACGTTGTGTTTCCAAGTCTTAGGGGTTACCTGTTTTTCAAGTATTTTGTTTATGTAGGGATTGCTTGTGAAACTCCATGCATTCTAAGTATGAATAAACATTGTACAAAAATGCTGAGCCCCTAGAGTGGCTTATAAGCAGCCAACCTGCTTTTGTTGCTCCTGATGTGACCAAGCTGAAGAGAAGCACTATGAGCAGGCATTATACGAGCAGGTTATTGAAACGAGCACTGCGCCTTTTATAGAGTATGTCTTGAGACTGAGCATTTGGGTGTGAGAGAGAGCATTCACAAACTTCAGCATAGTTTTTACTGGGGTAGCCCTACTCTGAAGCTCTTCTCTTAGACATTTTGAGTGTGGCTTTCAGACGCACTCAAGCCCCTGATCCCACTGGCAGTGGCTGTAATTGGAAAGCCTTGCATTTGCAGTACTTGTGTTTTCATTAATTGTGTTGTAATGGAAGTACTTGGCAGCACCTTCTCTTTGCTCTCCTCTTGCACCCTATTTTCCTCTGCAGTTGTGCCCACTTGCATTGAATCATAAAGGTTGCACAGATGAACGGGGACTGTGGTTCTTCACATTATGTAGTAACTTCATTGTAAGATATAAAACAAATTGTTGCTCTTTTTGTTCCTTTGAAGTTGGCTATGAAATTGTGTTCTTTTCCTTAGCGAGTGGGACTTAGATGAGTTTTCTTTGTACCTCAGTGTGAGGCCATGCAGCTTCAGCATCTGCATATCTAGAAGAGAAAACTAGAAGAGAAATATTTGATGCAAATGCCTCTGTACATGCATGAACACGCTGGTGTTTCTATAAAAATTCTGTCAACCCCTGTAGGAAACTGTTTTCTAAAAATAGTGAAAGAATAAAGGCTGAATCCTAGATTAATTGCTTACTACTTTAAAGCTGTGATATTCTAGAAACTTATTTCGTTGAATACACTTTTAGTGTCTAAGCTAGTTACTATCATTTTGGGTAAGGCTGCAGGCTAAGCTGCCATTTTTTCCAGTTCACTGTTTTGATGATTTCTTTCAGTCTTGACATTCTTTGGCCCTTTGAGTTACATATGTATTACTAAAACATAAAGTGTGTAGCATAGCATGGTGCCTGTGTGTTCCTGAAAGTAAAACTCTTAAGTACTTAAAAGCAGTCATTTCCATACCATAAACAGCAGTAAACTACTTTAATCTCTTAACTACCTTTGGAAGGACAACACTTTAATTTAAATTATATTGAATTGTTTTGCAACCAGGTAGATAAAATGCATTCTAAAGTAAAATAAACAAGGGGATTGTTTGGTATAATGCGTTTCCAATTTTGTATGATTCATTTTAATATGAATAGAGTTTTCAGCACTTGTAGATTACTGTAAGAGAAGGGACTAGCTTCATAGTTAAATGATGTAAAGATTTGAAATCTTACTGCATTATTCCTCTCCTTCTCTCTCATATTTCCTTCAGTAAAATAAAACATCAATCTTTTCAATCATGTCATAGATCATATTTTCTAGACTCCTAATGAGTCTTGTTGCTCTTTGATCTACAGCAGCTGGGTGTAGCCCTTCCTGTGCTATCCATCTAAAGACGGGTACACTGCTGCAGTTTTGGCCTTATCAGCGTCAGCTGATGGGAGTTTTACTTCATGTATCTCTAAATGAAGCTACATCTCATTTTTATTAATTTATTTTGTTTGTTCTGAAGTAATACAATGTTGTTGACTTACTTTCAAATTGTGATCCACTTGTTCATGTCCTTTCCATCACAGCTAATTCCTAACTGGTTGCTTCTCATCTTGTTTTTGTGTAGTTGGTTATGCTACCTAAGTCCAAGGACTTAACTGGTCTTGGTTGAAATTGACTCTTTAGGCTGGATAGCTTCAACCCAGATGAAGTAACTGACCTGGTTCAATGCAGATACTTATGCCAGTAGTGGGAAAGTGGCACAGGGGTACCAACAGTCACTTAGGAGGAGGAGGATGGAACTTCCCACTTTGAGGACAATGCCAATTTAGTCAAAACTACTGTAGGAAATTACCTTAAACTGAATTGTATCTGATGATTTGAAAATAACTGATTTACCTAATCTCTAATCTGTTCTTTCTTTGAGCTAGCCTATGTATATTTTAAATGGTGATGTATTAGCCATCTGATTTGCAATGGAATCATTTAGCAAACACTTCTTTGATAGCTGTTCCATTCCTTTAAATAACATATCAAATCTGTTTTTTTTTTTTTTAATTTTTCCTACTGAATTGTGCCTGTATGTATGTTTACATGTTAAAGAACTTGTAGTTCTTGTTCTTTGTGTTCCTTATGAATTGCATCTTATTTGTTCCTTGCCATTCTGATTTGACAATGTGACTTGGTACTTGTATACACTCAGCATGTATTATTTGACCTGTTTATATTTTTTACTTAGAGTGCTTTCTACTTAAGCGTTGGGTCATTTACAGTTTATCCAAGTTCCTGTCATTCCATCTTCTGGATAGTCTGGATAGACTACATATAATATAAGAGGTTTCTTACAGAGTTGGCTAACATACCTAGTTGTTGTCTTCCCTTGTTTGTTTGCCTAAAAAAACAAAACAAATAAACAAGAAACTATGAATTTATTGAAGTTTGCTTTGTTGAAATCTTGTTCCTTACATTTCCCCTTTCTTTCCTAAGAATCATGAACTTTGTGCTGCTAAGATTACATTTATTAGAACTTCCCGTCTTTCTGAGTTATTTTTTACCTATGTCTTGGAATCCGGTTCTGTTTAATCCAGTGACCTACCTATCTGCTTTTTCCACCTCTTCAAATCGAAACACAAACAAGTGAAATAAAAATTCCCTTTCACCAGCATATTCCCAAAACCTACTGGACAGCCATTGTCCAACTAGGTTCCTTTTCCATTATGTCTTCTACAAGTGTTCTAGTCTTCCCTGTCACCATCTTTTATTATCCCTGTTCTCAGCCTTCTACTTGATTGATTTCCAAGTAAATGCAGCTAACTTCTGTTTACAAGGCACTGCTGTCACTCTTTTGACTGACATATTCTTTCTGAGCAAATACTCCTCTTTATTACTATTCTAGTAATGTGAGTTATTTCGTTAAATCTTACTTGTTATGCCAATGAAGTTATAATTTTTATCATGTGTAAGGATTATCAGCTCTTCTTGTTTATTCCCTCTATTACCATTGTTAGTAAACAGACTGCTGCTATGTTACAAGATTGGCCTGGTGCCTCCTCTTTACCCTTCAAAGATTCTTTTATAAATAATTGTATCACCCATAGCTGTAGGCCCTCATCAGAAGCACTGTTATTTGTACATTCTGTGGGGTTTACTCATCAGTCCCTCAGATATTCTGACAGAAAATTCCTCAAGTGGTCAACAAAACTCTTTTCAAAGATGCTGCTCCACTTTATGCCAGAGCTCCTGTTACTGCTGTGCTGCTCCTCAGGGTAGTGCTCCCATCAGAGGAACAAAACCTGCCATGCCCCCACCTTGTCACCTCTAGGAGGAATCTTTCTCCATTTAAATTGTTGAAAATACAGCAATACAACATTTTCACATCTGCTGCTGAATGGGTCAAGCCTGGGGGTAGGAGGAGTGTTCAGCTGTTGGCTTTGTGGGTTTTTTTGGTATTTTTTGTTTGAAATCAAAGTTGGAACAAAGTTACTTTTTCGTAACAACCTCACTGTGGGGCTGTCACAAAAACCTGCATAAAAAGTACATGTAGTTTTGTGTTGAGAATGTGGGGTTTTATTTAGGAAGTTCTTGCTGTAAAATTGAAACTGGTTTTAGATATTTTCTCCCATTCATTCATTATTAGTAGTATTATTAGATACCTAGTGCCAAACCTGAGCATATAATTGTAAAATTGGGAATTTATGTTGGTTGATGATATCTTCTTCAGTTGCCATCCTTTCAATAAATGTCAAATGTTACTATTCATAGGGTTAAAGCTTAGGAAACAATGAGGTTGGCAGAGGACTATGGTTATGGAATATAGTGGTCGACAGTACATGTACAGTACAAGGTTTTCAATCCTCTCTAATTTATTTACTCTAAGCATTTCTTCCTTAATGAAACTAGGGTACCTTGCAAAGTAATGTAGCCTCAAGAAAACCATAAGCTAGCAACTATGTGAACTTGTTCCCTGCTTGTAACAAATATGTTGAAGATTTAATGCCTTCCAAAGTAAGAGGATACAACTTAGGACAGTTTTGTGGGTTTACTTTCTGTTTCATTTTTTAACTCGTAGAATTAAAAAGTTTTTAACTATCATGTGAAATACCAAGAGAATACATTGTCATGATCCCTGGCTATTTATACTGTTTCTTCTTCCTGACATTTTAATTCACTGCTGAAGTCATACTTTGCATGTTTAAGTATTGTTAAGACATGAAAGTTGTAGGGTTAAATCTGTAGACAGTGCTTTAAAGCTCCTATGGTAATTGTTCTTAGGTATGTATTCCTTTACTGTGGCTCTTGAGACAGCTATTTAATAGACAACATTTGAATAATACAAATGTGCGGTTGGTAAAAATGGATTAGGGTTTCAGGGTGGTACCAATGGGTGATATTTAATATTGAATGACATGTATTAAGACAAATGCTTTTATATATAATTTATTTGGCATTGTAAATGCATTTATCTTGTGAGATACAGACCCCCTGTTGCCACATGAAGTATTCTGGAAAGGTTTGGAGTAAATAAATAATAAAACCACTTTGATATACAATCTAACAATATTAAATATTAAGACTTTCACATGATTGATTTTAATACTTAATTAACTTATTTAAAGTCCAATGTAACTCTGTTTTTGTATTAAAGATTAGACAGGCAGAAGTTAAAATGCAGGAAATGTTATTAAATGGGACAAAATTAATTGCATTTCATGATCATCAGACTCACTGGCTGTTAACCTGTCCATCAGTGACATGATCATGTTTGTTTTGCTCTGGACCCCAGCTGATGTTAATTTTAATCTGCTTTTCCATGTCAGTCCATTTTTATGTTTGCATCATTCTATTTTAATGATACATAATCTGATACATTTTATAAAAGAAAACAGACTTGCTTTATGCTAGTCAAAGTTTGTCAAGTTGTGCATTTTCTTCAGAGTTAGTCGATGTTCCTCCTTCAGCATGTTCCTGCAGAAAGTGGTAACAACCTATGGAAGTGGCTGAGTAGCATCCCTGCTGGATCCTAGCTACTTTTAAGCCAGGCACTTGGTCTTCTGTATTTAAATGGAGGTGGTGGTAATAAAGGGTTGTATGGTCTGTAAGAAGTGGTCTCAAGTGATGGAGAGCTGAAGAGCACAGTGCTGTGAGATAGTTGGTTTATGTGGCCTGAGTGAAAGTCGCTCCTAAAGCAAAGAATAAAGCACTGAATGTCAGAGGGCGGAACAGAATTTTCAAAAATGTCTGTTAGTGTGTGTCCTTCTAATTAAAGTATCCAACTTGAACAAAATGGTCCTCATATTTCAAAGTTCATGCTCAGCACTGTCTCCTGCTCAGCCTTCTATTCAGAGAAAGGATTGCCTTTTTTTTTTCTTCTCTCCCCCCTCGTTTAGAATGATTCATTTAAGACCTAGGAGAGATGGCCAATAAAGCAAACTTAGGGTCTGGAACTGTTTCTAGATCATTTACAAGTCATGTGTATTTCATTGCTTGAAATATACACAATGCATGTTTATTCTTCTAATATGTAGTTTCATATTTACTTTAAAATGTGTTTTTTGCATTCTGGAGAGTACTCGCTTCTGCATGCTAACATGCTTGATTACTTCATAAGCTGCAAATGAGGGGCAGAATTGTGAACCCTCATAACATGATGCTGTCAAACTTAACAAAACACGCATAAGACCATTACGACATCAGACACTTGCTTTTAGTCAGGTCATTTTAATCGATTTGACTTTACAGGGCAACTAATTTATCACTTAGCTAAACAAGTATTTCCTCTACTTGTCATCAATTTAAGTAATTAAAATGGTAAACTTTGCTATATGCCATAAAATAAAGGCCCAAAGACAATGTGGAGAAGGTGGATGATACAGTCTAATAGAATGAATACAAAGTGTTATTTAAATACTTTGCTATGCATCAGTAGTTTTCAGCAATGTCGTATTCCAGTATCGCTGCTGGTATTGATATATACCAGTTTTCATTCCTAGCATGTCCAATATTGAAAAGCATTGTTTGGTTTCTTCCTCCAAGATAGGACATTCCCTTCTTCCTTTTTTCAAGCGTTAAAGGCTTTACCTTTTTGCTTGATTGGGGATAACAGGATGTCAGAAAGCAAGAGTGGGGTAAATTTTCAGGAATGTACCTTGTTTGTTCAAATAATCCTGCAGTCCTGGTCATATACCTTCTTGGTTTTCCTAAGAGTGTTTGGTTTCCTAAGAGTGAAAGGTTTCAAGGTTTCAAGTTGCAAAGGAAGCTGGAGACTTGTTTTGGAATTTGTGCCATTCCACCCTGGTCTTAAGGACCTTGTCCAGCCTGCAGTTCCTCTCCTTTCAGTTCACCACCAGGTTTTCCAGAGAAAATGGTCATCATAAATGGTCAGAATTTTCCACTTCTGTTTTATGTGTTCAGTTGCACCTTCTAAATACTTCTTGTGAGACTGATTATATGTTCTAATTTTGCCCAAACAGTATCAATGTTCTTCACTAAATAATCCATAAGTGTGATTTTGTGTGTTTTGTGCTCATAGTTTGAATAAATAATTTTTAAAGTTCCATATAAACACTGATGATTAATGGAAATGTTAGAGGTGTTTTTAAAAAAATAAAAATGAAATTATTTAGTAACTATTTTAGAGACAATGCATGTTATCCATATTCATTTCAATATCTGTTGCAAGTGAATAGGTAAATGCATGTCTTATGGCTTGAAATAAAGTACAGTGTTCGTGTTCAGATTGTGATACGTTTTGTTTATGAAATACTGATTTTAAATTTACTATAATTTTTTATATTAGGGTAGCCTTGTATTTTGCTCTTGTGGTAGTGAACAGGCTCACTGCTAAAAGAACTCTACAAAGTTTGGGTTTATTTTGAACTTTCAACTTCTATTTGAACATTCAATACAATCAGTTTATTACATGAGCATTTATTATAATCATATTACAGATGACTCTGCTCTTTTGTACTCTTCTGGTTGTAGTGATGTCCTTTTATGTTTGTGTAATACATGACTTTGGCATGTTTTGCCCAGATCCAGTCCAGATGGCTGGTGCTTCATTGGCACTTCAGCTAAAGATAGAGCAGATCTCACGTAGGCATTTGCCTTTGTCTTGTATTTCTAGCTAGTAGGTAATAAATAGAACAGGTACTTGATCTCTGATATGTGGAAGGAGGTTGTTACAAGGTGGAAACCAGTAAGGTGGATATTTTATCATCTATGACTGTGAAGGAGGCCATGTGGAGAGAGTATGATGTGTTACAAGTCAGTATCTCTACAGCATCCTTTTCATGTCCAGTGGAGTTCTGAATTCGTGTTTTTAAGCCCATCTTTTGTGGGATTTTTGATGTCTCCATTGAGAACCTGGGTTGACAGGTGTCAGACGTACGGACAGGCTGCCTTTTCTAGTGCTGACAACCACACTGGGTTAATCCACTGGGGGTGTTGGTCCAGGAGGAGCTGCCCTGTGGAGCTCTCCGCAGTGGAGGGAGGCATCACACAGCACAGGGCCCTGCCCTTCTCTCACTCTTAGGGAGCGTAGCCAAACACTGAGCTTACGTGCCTCGGCCTCGTGGGTGGATTTGTCTCTCTTTTCATTCCCCTAAACTAGGTAAATGTTTCATATGCAGCCCTAATTATTTTTGCATGTATATTAAAGAATAGTAGAACTCCCAGCGCTGGGAAGGTTGCCTGGTCTGTTTTTTAGCCCTTCATCTTTGGAGAAAAATGGTAGGAATAGATAACAGAATCACTGCTAGCTTGACTGAGGTTAGAGGTAGGCAGTATCAAGTCTTAGAGGCTAATAATTGAACTTCAGATTATTTTAATAACATTTCTCTTGTTTCTTATTGAAAAAGCTTTTAACTTGCATCTTATTTAATACAAGCAATATGTTATAGGCCATTACAAATCAACCACAAACCTGTAAAGAAATAATCTTTCTTGGAGTAAGATCCCAAGTGTAATCATAATTATTTAATAGTTTCCTTTGTTCTTTGTTAGGAGAGCTGAAAAGAACTTAAGTATAAAACTATAAAGCAAATTGTGTGGACTATGGTGTGACAAGACTAGTAGTGATATTTTTTGGAAAACTAATCAAATGTATCCATAAGCAAACACAAATAACTGATTAAATCACTGTTTGAGTATCAAAAGTAAGTATCTTCAGATGTCTAAAACTGTTCTAACAGTCTGTGAAGTAAATTGTGTCTCTTATATATTGTAAAGGCATGTCATTTGAGGAGAATTTAAAAAAAAAAAAAGGTAGAAATAGAAAAGAATGTAGGAGAACAAACTTATTAGAGCCAATTTCATACTGTGTTATTGATACAAAAAATGTTAATCTGAAGCACATTGTGTTTTAATGAAGTGGTGGCTGCTAAAACTGCAAAGGCCAACAATGTGGTTTTGAGCCTGGTTCTCAATATGAAAGGCTATCCAAGTTATGCCTTCCTTGTTCAGTTATGGTCTGAAGGATCATAACAATATAAAGTTAAACTCTGCCAGGACAGTATAAATAAACTTGTAAGTCTTACAAAGACAAAGTCAAAAGGTCAGTAATAAAACTAGTAACAATGATACAGCAAAAAAGAACAGGAGCAGCAACTAAAATTTCAGTAAGAGAACATTGTAAACACCCCTTTCTACTTTTTTTTATTATTATTTTTTTTTTTAAGTAAAATCATTTTTCACTCAATTTTTCATTAATTCATTTAAAATACCAGGTAGCTACAGACATCTGTCTATAATATGTAGCCACAAGACTGCAGGTAAACAACAAAATGTTTAAGTGGCTAGCAAGTTTGTAAACTTTTTTCTCCAAGTTATCATTTATGTGTTTTCTGTGATTATGGTTAATAAATCACATAAACACATGAAGTGTACTTGCACTCATAATTTTTTTTTGCACTTAGTACAAAGAATCATTCAAGGCCATGCTGTGCTTGTGGTGCATTTTCTCTGAAGCCATGATTATTTGATTGTAATAATTTGACATAAACTTGTACCCCTGAAAAGCAGGCAGTCCTGCCTTCCCTCAGTGTCTGGCTGCTTGTTCCTAAGAGCTTCAGAGAGTCTGTTCTAGCTAAGCAGCAGTGAGAGTGGTGGTGTGATCATTTCAGCACCATGCTAACAAGGCTGCCATGGCAAATGAGGGACAAAACCCACATGGTGCATTGGTTTGAAGGTAATGCCTACCAGTGCTCCAGCTAGCTTTGTATCATATTTATTGCACTTTTCACATAATGTAGTAGGATAATGAAGCTGATGAATAGGATATAAAACTAGAAAAGTCTTAAGAATCCCAGTCATTTTCCATTTATTAGTGATAAACTGAAGGTACTAAGCATACAGGGCCCATGCCTTGTAACAACCAAAGGAAGAGCATAATTGAAGTGATTTCTGAATTGATAATATACCAATCCTGATTGGTACATACTCTGTGTTTGTTTTTACATACTTATTTGGAAATACAATTTTCTTGGAGTTAGAAAGTTAAGGTACTATAAACTAAGCATTTACAGTAACTGATATTTAAAACTCAGATGGCAGACATAGGTAGCTAATTACTTTGCTTGGGCAAATCAAACCTATTTGGCTGTCATAGTTCTGTGTTGCTTCATCTCTTTCAGGCTGTTAATAAATTACTGTACAGTGACCAGAATGTAGTCTTGACAAATGTAGTCTTGCACTATGTTAATGCACTGGAAAGGTCATTTCTCTGTCTTGCTGCTCTGACCATAACACCATCTGCTTTTTAACTCTATTGGCGTTTTCTTATTCATTGCAGCAAATATTAGCTTGAAACATTCTTCACATGAACTTCTACCATCGTTCTTATTCACTTGTGTGATATTGATTGGAATTCCATTCAGCCTTTAATGATGAACCCAGATTATCCACTTGCTGGGCTTTCATTTACATACTTTCAATCCTTATGTACTTAATTTTGGAAGAACTTCTTTATAAATATTCACTAACCAGTTGATTCTTCAAATGCTTCTTTAACACCACCTTTCTAGAAACTTAACATAAATCTCAATAAAACTGAAATCACCCATCATAGTGATCAATATTGTCTCATTCATTTTTGCATATTTATTTCCCTCTGCCTGTTGTCTCATATTTGACCCAAGGTTTCTGAAATATAAGTGGTTAAAAGAGGTATTTTTTCTAGGGTGAGGTGTAGTGAGTCCAGAAGGGTAATGATGGGTCTTACCTCAGCTTTGCTTTATAACTTTCGTTGTTGCCAAGGTCTAGCATCAATTTTTTGAAGAATCAAATTAAAAGGGACTAAAATCAGACTAAAAACTGGAAAAGGAAGGAAAGACATTCCTACCCCAACTCACAGTCCTTCAAAACCATATGTGCATTTTACTTGCAGTGTGATAGTCAGGAGGTACTATAACAATTCTTTTGGACTCCAAATAATAAAACATTTGAATGGAAATACCATTATTCTGCTATATCTAATGGTGATGTTTTGTCTGAAAAATAAGGAAAGGTTTTAAGTATTTTCAATATTGACTTGTGTGATTGCGAAATAGCTAAAGAAACACTGAGTGTTTGTTTTTCTGTTTTTCCTCAGATAAATATCCTTCAGTGGAAATTACTCTTGCCAGTATGTATCATTCTGTGTCTGAAACTAGTCACCCTTTGCAAACAGAGGAACAAGAAATAGGCATTGATCCCTTGCAGAGTTATTTGAACAAACCAGAGGAAGGTGAGTTTTGTAATTTTTTTTAAACTTTATACATAGAAACCTTACATAAGTGTGTCATGGTAACTGTACCTGTCATAATTTGTTTAATTCTCTCAAGGAAGTTGAACAGGGCAACTTAAAGAACATTTCACAGAGTGTGTGTAGAGCACTCTGACACTAATGAAAACCACAAAAAGTCAACTTTCAATTACAGACAGAAACATTAGCCAAATGTTTAATGCGCTGTCATCCTTTTTTAATCATAAACCAAACACTGACTTCAGCATAAGAATATTGAAATGCAGCATGGCTTTATGTTACATTCTGAAACATGGGCTCTTTTGCATTGCTTTGCTTTTAGAGTTTTTCTATTTTACTTTTTTTTTCTTTAATACTGTAATAAAGCTCAAAGTATTATTTTAGAGAAGATTATATAAATATAAAAAGGCAAAAATTCCAAATCTTGTTTGACTCACTTTCTTCAAATAAGAAAATCTGAAAATATTCTCATTGAAAAAAATACTGGAAGTAGAGGTCAGCTGTATGAATGGGCTCTAAAGGTAGAAATTACTTTATAACCCTAAGCAAATTAATTAAATGCAGTATTTGGAAGACTAATGAACAGTGAGAGCAAGCTGCTTGCATAATGCAGTGCATGTCTGTGTTGCTTGTCTTCTCTACTTATTTGCTAGTAGTGACAGTACAGTTGGTTCGAAGAAAGCGATAAGCTTAACAAGAAGCTGAGATCCTTGTCATGAAAACATTCCTCAAGTACTCAGTTACACACAATGGCACCTTAACTACCTGTAATTTTCCAGTCATTGAACACATGTACCAGGAGGGCAAAATAAAAAATTTATTTTAAATTACAGAGTTGAAACAACTTTGTCACATTTCTTAAGTCCCTCACCCATATCAGCCATTCTGTGTGGGTGTATCTGTCTATAAATCTTACGTTTACCAGTGCTTACTAATAAAGCTATGTCAAGTTTTGCTTAGCCAGGTTTATTACTTCAGTTTATAGGAAGCTGATATTTTACTTCAAAATGTATTAGTAAAGCTTCATAGTTCCTTTGAGTTAATTTTCTTCATTTTTTTGTTCATTGCTTTACAAAGCTTTTTCAGTATTAAAAATGAGAATGAACATCTAGGAGGAAGTGTTTAAAAACCTGATGATTAGGTGAAATAGCGTTTCCAGGTCAGTGTTCCTCCTCTATTATATTTGACATCTTAATGATACGGAGCCATTTTAATTTGATAAACTAAAATGATTTTTGTATGTATTTTTAGAAACTGAAAATAACCATTTTGCAGAGGAAATATAGCTTGCTTCTAGTCTACACCAATCAAGAAAATAAGCTTTTTCTATTTTTTTTCCCTAAAAAATATCGGTAATTCTCTCCACTCTATTTCAAGGAAAATCAAGATTTTTACCCTGTTAAAAAGCGCAGTAAATTAATTTTACCCTTTATTGTGCCCAGAAGCAATTAGTTACCTTGACTGAAAAGGTTTCTCATTTTTATCCCAACCTTAACATTTCTGACATACAAAGTTATTAGTATTGAATTGATGTTTAAAAGTGCCATTAATTCATTTACCCCAAATGTTCATTAACAATGTAAATGTATGCTGATGTTCTATGAGACAAGGAAGTGACTAATGACTCTTCGCACTAACAACACTTAAAATGAATAGAAACTTTAGATAGCTAATCTTGAAGTAATCAAGACCCTCATTCAGCTTGGCATCTCTGTATGCTCTAAAACAGCTGTCAACTGTTAAAAATATATACACAACACCACATACGCACATGCGAAGATAAAGATATGTAAATACATGGTTCCCCAAGTCATAAAGGTTACCAACTATGGTACATTTTTTATGTGCTATCTATGTAAATATTTTATATAAAGCATCCATTTCATCTTCGTAATTTTTTTCTGAGACACATACTGCATTTTAATTTGAAACTTTATATATCCAAAATAAGTCTTTGAATTTTTAATACTTAATTTTACGTAAAGGATATGTTTAGGCAGTGCTAGGTCTTTGGATGTCAAAGTATACAGTCATTTCTGTCCATCCAGCCTGGTTAGAAGTTCAGAATAAAGAAGCAATTGGTGTTTTGCAAATGAAGTATCTTAACTCTTGAAACAAGCTATAAATTGGATGGAGAATTAACATAATTCATATTGAAATATATATATATATATATATATATATATATATATAGCCTTTATTCCTTCTACCTATCCAATTTTCTATCAGTAGATCTGCAGCATACTAGAAAATAGTGAGAGTCCTTTATCTCATTGAAGGAAAATCTGAAAACCCTCTTAAAAATACCATAGGATGCTATAAGCATTGGGAAGATGAAACCATTTCCTAAATACAGAGAAGATCTTGCAGAGCAGAAGTTGCTTAAATTTAGTAAAGGTTTCCAGTATTTGAAAGGTATATGTGAACAAACACACTAATGCTTTAATTAGGATAAATTCATTGTTAGGACGGGTAGGTAAAGAAGCATTGGTGTTCCTGAATTTCATTGTCTACACTAAAATATTTCAAGCCTGAATGTTTTTCAACTCAAGTTTCAGGTGACATACAGAATCTGGTGAAAATCGGTAGCAATTACAATGCAAGATACATCTTGTTCCATCTTCGAGCATTCTGTACCATCATGTACCATAGATGTTTCCAAGAGAGATGGTCCATTAGTTAGAGATGTTCTGTATAATACTGTGGGATATCAGGACATGCAAATTGTTTTAGGAAGCTGAGCTGGATGCTTAAAGGATTACCTTGGATGTGAACTTACAGAAGTCTTCACTGAGATGAGACGTCACTGATAAGTATGTTGAAAATAACTATTTAATAATAGAGCTAGTCAGATTTGCTAATGCACAGGGAGGACTGTATTTTTAGTATGTTTAGCTGATATTAAAGCTTGATAGAGAATTGTGAGATACAATGTCATGCTGGAGTTTCAAAATCGTCTCCCACAGCTTTCTCAGAAATCTTGGAAGTACATGGATGTTGTTAAGCTGGTTGGGAAACCATATAGACTAGGTTTTATTTGTTGGCTGTCAGCTTGAAAGGATATATTGGATGGAATTCTGGAAAGATGTTTTTTTAGTCTAGTAGTACTCAGTGCTTTCATTAAAATCTCAGTGAAGTTACAGAGATCAAACATGCTTTATTAGGACAGGGTTGTTAGCCTGATGGAGGACATACATACAATTCAAAGTATTCTTCAGATTTTTGAGAAGTGGCCTGAGAGGAATAAGACATGGTTCAGTAGGAGCAGCTGTAAGGTTTAATGTTGCAAATACTAGGCAGGAGAAAATTATCTAGCTGAACAAATAAAACTAAAGCACTACAGATGAGGTAAGCATCATACAGAGAAAGATCTGGGTGGTCACAGCTTTCCAAAATTTTGTGCAACTGAGGATCTTTGAATCTTGAGTTATGAGGAGTCATAAGAACGTGCTTGTTGGCAGTTTTACATTGTCAGAATAGGTTGTTAGTAACTAACAGTTGAGACCTTTCTTCTTCTCCTTTAATATTTGAAGTATTCAAAAAAGCCCACAAAAACAATAAGATATTATTTCCATCTTTTTACGATGGTTGATTTGGCTTATATTGTTTTCTTTACGTCTGATTATTTTTTTCCAATATAGAAAAATGAATGTTGTTTGTATATATGCACTCATACAGGCTTTTTAACAACTAGTACTAATTATGAGACTGGAATTCACTTCTGCAGTCTCATAATTCAAAGGTAAGAATTTTCTTTTAGGGAAACTCTACTTTCAATTATAACTTTTGGATCTACTTGATCATTTACATGCATGTATGTATACATGCCTTTTTTTCTTTTAAGTTGGTTTTATTGTACTACTATTACTGTTTGAAAAATGTTCATGATATCATTCATTCTATTCTAACAATAATTTTGAATGACTCTTTTAAATAGGGCTATCAGACTGACATGAATCACATCTTCTTGGTCTCCAGCAGGCACTTTATAAACACTGAATATATGAAGAGAAATTTCAGAAACTTTGCACTTCTGCTTTCTCACTGTGTGCTGTATCTAACAAGTATTTTGTTCATTTCCAAATACTCAAGATTCATATTACATTGAAACAAGATAACTAGGGATAACTAGGGTAGCTGTTTCTGAGCTGCAGTAATTTTTTGCTCTAAGTTATGGGACTCAACGCATTCTGACATAAGTTTTGAAGAATGTAGTAGGTAGTATTCCCATTTCATTCATGTAATGAGAAAGTTGATCCTCTAAGGACAGACTGGAACAATACATTTAATACTCTTCAACTTAATTTGCTCAATATCACAATTAATACAATTAAGGTCACTTGAAATGAAACTATTAACAAATTGGGTAATTTACTTTAACAATGTCAGTGTGTTCTCACAATTACATTTGCTTTAATTAGTGTACAAGCTATTTAATAGCATACTCCACACAGAAAAATGTAATGTATGCTTTATTCTTTATGGAGGAAAAGGGGAAACATTTAATGGGCCTGATTGTTTGGGGTTTGAAGATTTGGAGGATATATTTCTTGTCTAAAAGACATAGCTAGTGGTGAGAACACTGGCTGACATAAATGAAAGGGCAAAGGTAACAACTGGAGTGTCTGACTGAAATCTAGTTGAGATAGATCAGTTGCCCATATCCTACTTACCATTGCATCCCTCTTGATTCTCAGCCTGTCATGAAAAAAATATAAAGTGGTAAAAGAACATTCATATTCCCATTTTGACCTTATTCTGTGTGTTTCCATTTTTCCTCATTTGAGAATTTTGCTGTTCTGGTACTAACCTCATGACACTGATTTCTAGAAATTCTTACCATATAGAACTATACCTTATGTTGTAGTTTGAGAAACCTGGCTTAAATCAGTGTTACACAGAAAACAAGAGGGGAATGAAATAACAGTCCTTTTGTGGACCTAATAGGACCCATATGCTGTTAAACAATTTCCCCAAATCTTAAGTATAATTCACGTTAGGCTATTTTGGGCTTGGCTTTTTCATTAAAGGCACAGGTGTAAAGATTGGAGAAGGAGGAGCTTTCTTTACTCTGGTTTGCTTTGTATTACAAGAATAAGAACAAGAAAGGTTTGTGGTGTGTTTTTTTTCTCTACATCTTCAAGCACCATATGCTAACATAACAAGCATTTTAATATTCATTTATTAATAATAACTACTGTTTATCTTGCTTTCAAATGAGCAACAACAGGGTTGTAGTGACAAAGGCTATTGGAGCAACACAGTATGTCTTGAGCTAACTCAGCCTGTCACTAGCTTCTTCGATAGGACTTCTCATTTTCTCTTTTGTTTTTTTTTGTCCTAGAAAAAATATTAAGTAATCAGATAACAGAGAAACTATGCATGTTTAAATATATTTTAAAATTAGCTGAAAATATCCAGCACTTAGTACATGTTTTCCTTTAAAGACTCAAGGATTTAACTGTACTGTAGAGTTGTTGGGGAGGTGTAGACCGTATTGCATGCCCTAAGTGATGTGAGTCAAGTAACAGCTTTAAAATAGAAGGCCTCAAACTCAAATTCTGTCCAGGCCTGTTGATCCAGAGGACTTACAGACGAGCCCAAGGTTGCTCTGCTGACTGCTGGGCTGCTCAGCTCGGACAGTAACAAGTGTCACCATGCCCCCCAGTACGTAAAAGAACATAGTGAGACGTGGGCCCTTTGGTTCAAATCCTTGCTGCAAATGTATAGTTAGGAACTGGGGGAGTGTTTTAAATGACTTCAGCTGTTGCAGCATATGTGAATAGCTGGCACAGTCCTGTGGCTCATGAGGATCCAGGTTCTGACTTTTATCTCTGGAATTGGTAGCTCCATTTATTTGGGTGGCTTTGCGTGAGTTGCACGCTACGTTAATTCCAGTTCGGAGGTTATAATGGAGCACGGGCAACTGGCACAAGCATCCTGCAGGGAACTTGTGGTCAGTGGCTTATAAGGCAGATATTAGAAAAGACCTTTTCATTTGGTGGTTTCTGATGTTCTTGGTGAAATCTGAACTGCTCTTCTTGAAAAATCTCCTCAGAATTGGTAAATGATGGTAAGACCTAGCTCACTAATGGCACGGGCACTTCACCTCTTCTCCCTCATGTCAGCTGGGAGTTTGCAATTCTTTCCAGATATAATCCTGCCCAAATACAGGCATAAATGACTTGTCAGCCTCATTGTTCTGGTAATTCCTTGTGACCTTACTATGGGAAATGCTGATTTCGGTGTTTCTTTTTGTTCTTTTCCTATCTTCTCCCAAATCCAGGTTAAAGCTCAACTAGTTGGCTCTCATCTTGACTCCTAGTATACCTATAGTATAATACGTGTGATAAAAGCAAATGATGCAAGTTGAATGAAAAAGGAAGATTTAAAAATAAATAAATAAATTTGATATGGCTCTTGTGGCTTAAAATACCAAGTGGAATTTTCCGTTTTAACTACAGTAGCCTCCTGAACAGCATTAAAACAGAAGAATTTTTTCAATAAGAACTCTGTAAATATAATGTGAAAACTACCTTGTTATTAGAAGTTATATAGAAGCCAGTGATGAGAATGAAATAATAATTTGAATATTTTACTCAGACTTGATACAAAAATATAATGAAGGTTAGTACATGTAAATACCTCACATATTAAGTGTTCTATGCAATGATCAAATTATGTTAAATGGCTATATCTCCTACATATGGAAAAGGAAGACTCTCTTAATTTAAAAAAAAATGAACTGTACAAGTTTGATTTTCCTCGTGTATGGATAATAAAAGACTAGTAAATCAGAATTCTAGCTGAGGCCAGCATGATTGGTACAGGATAATAATCAAATGTGTGTGTTCACTTTTGTCCTTACATACAGAAGACTGTAATTTACAAAGCAGTCTGTAAAATGTATGCAACTAGCTGATGTTACAGACCCCTGTACCTGAGATTAAATGTACATTAAAACATTTTGAAAGATTTTAACTGCCACAGATTTGATTGTATTAGAAATTGATTACTCTCTATAACAGAAAAATGTCAGCATAGATAGAATCTTTCCTGTCTTTCATAGGTGTGGACGCTTGTAAAGATTTGGAATTCCTTCTTTTAGAAAGTGAAGTGTTTGACCTACTTTCACTGAAGTGATACCACCATACTATATTGCAAAGCTTCAATTTTAGGCTTCCTAATAAGTAATAAGACTTATTCTTCAGCCACCTTGGATACACCTGTCATTGTCCTCTTTGTACATGCAAAGCTAAGGTGTGTGGAAGGGGAGAGGAATAAAGTACTATCATACTAGATAGTTTCTTGCCACTTAAAATAAGTAAGATGTGTATTATTTATTGACAGTCTGGCCTTTTAACAAAGAAAAATAGGCCTATGCTTAGGTTGCCACCGCTACAAACGAAACAGCTGATACCTTAATGAACAACATACTGAGGGCCATCCAGGACATAAGGCAAATTAAGCAGGTTACAAACTGCATATCTTCTATTTAGATATAGGAGATCTCCCCAGCTCTGACAATTAGCTCTACTGATCAGGCAACCAGACAGACAGAAACAGAAGGAGGCCATTTGTATCAATTTGAGGAACAGAACTAGTAATGAAGTAAAATATCCGTAGCAGGTATTTTCACCTCCACGTTGGAACAGATATTTCTAACTGCTGGTTTCATCTTTACAATAACAAATACATAAATATGTGCTGTTTAACAAAAGCTTATTTTCTGTTGTTTACAAATTGAGAGCAAAGGAATAATAATACTTCTAACCCAGAGGGTTTTTAAAAAGGAGAAAACATTTTCTGGACATACAAACAAATATGAATCTTGGTAACCTGACAGCTTTGTTTAAGCGTTGAATTTGAGTTTCCTTTCATGAAAATCTTTTCAAAGTACAGCAATTCAGCTGTGAAAACCTGAATACATTAATGATGACAAAGAACCTCTGGAATGAGCCAACGTTTGTTTTTGTTCTTCTACAACATTTCCTGATGAATTGCACATACAAAAAGTGTTGCAGGTTATTTTAATTTTCCTTTCTTACTTTGATAATAAATGTCTCCTTTGTTTACATTTTCAGTTAAGGTACCTTATTATTACTAATCAGCTTTAATTATTTATAACAAAATGACTGTGAAAGATTTTTCTTTGATGTAGAAAAAGTCAGGGACCTGATCCTGATCCTATTAAAATTAATGGCAAGGTTCCAATTGACTGTAAAAGCAACAAGCCTGAGTGCCCTTGTTGTTTAGGTGAAGCAATAATTTAACCCAAGATACTGAATTGGGATTAGGTACTTGGAGTTCCTTTATTTTGGGAATGTCCAGATTTCAAGCATTTGGTCTCAGGTTTTGTCTGCTCAGAGGCAGTGTGCGTATGACCTTTGAAGTCTTGGCCTTCATTTTACACATCAGATGTGCAGTAAATGAAAAAAGGCTAAATATACATGATAATTGGAGAATGCCTTTGCCTCTAAACAAAAGTAAGGGCTAAAATGGTTGCAGCGAGAGAAACGTGCATAGGATTTCTACTTTAACTATCTTTCTTTCCAGTCAACAAAATAGCAAACCATCCCAGCTCTAAATGATACTGGATAAAGACACGTGATGTCTCAAATGCATTAAGTGAGCTGATGTTTAAACTGTTTTGCCTAAGTGGACTAGTGCTGGCTCTTGTTTCTAAATATTTGTACACACACACTCCATGAAAAAAATATTGAAGACTTATGTCAGAGTATGGAATATCTTTTAGTTATCTCTTCGTAAATATCCCTATTTAGTTTTGTCATTATGTCAGATGTTTAGGTCACTTCATCAGTAATCATGTGACTATAATGTTTTAACTGCAGCACAAGTGACATAAAAGGATATAACAAATAAGATTTATTTTTACTATTTGTGATAATCACACAAGCTTATGATGCACTTTGTGTTCTGTCATTTGATCTGTTCATAAAGGGAAGTAGGACTCCAGATGCTTCTTTTGCATCTCTATGCTTATCTCATCCTATTCAAGGTATCATATACCAAGGAAGTTAATAAGCTAATTCTCATAGCTGCCATAGGTATAGCAATAGGCCTGTGTGTTCTTACAGAAGCAGAAATTTGAAGCAGGTGAAATGATATGCCTAATTCATACAAGAAGTCTGCATCAGGGCCAGGAATTGAACCCAGATCATTCGAGATTGAGCACCGCCTCACTGACCTAGTGATCCTTTGTTTCTTGCTTCCTTTGAGCCAGTTTTTGTGAGGCAGAGTAAAAAAAAAAAAAAAAAAAAAAAAAAGTAACTTTGGTACATGTCAGAGTACACCCACAACTTTTTCATGTTTTATATACAAACTCATAATAAATACATACCAGTCTTCAAGAATTGCAACCAAAAGTGGTTTTGGTAACAGTAAAATGGAAAATATTTCAGAAGATGGAGATACGAATGTCATCTTTTCATTATTATGGGTAATCAAATAAAGTTTTTTAATACATTAAACTATTCCCTAAACTTTTGTAAACCATAGCACAGTGTATATATAAAAAATTTGTATTTGTGTGTGTTACTATTAAAATATGATTTTTCCACAAGATGAATGAATGCTGCTTCAGCTTGATGAAGTAGTTATCAAAGTTGATTTGATTTGTTTTTGTTTGTCATTGTTATGTATCTCAGCATTCCCAGCTCCTGTCTTAAGAAAAGGCAAAATACTAGAACTTCTTAAGAGAATTTTTAAAGTAAGCACTGCATCCTGCTTTTACAGTTGCATTATGCCACCAGGTGCTATGGGCATTAACTGGCTAGACATACAGCTCAATGGAAACTGAATCAGGTAACACAATGCTACATTCATGTTTCCCCTGCAGCTCCTGTAGAGGTAAATGGAATACCTGTGTCTATGGTATTTCATGGAATACAGGTGAGAATGTTAAAAATCAAATTTAACACAGGTAAACTCAAATAACCAGTTTAAAAAAAAAAAAAAAAATCAGCTCTAATATTCTTTTAAATATCTTAAATCTGCACAATCAGCTGGCAGTTAAATGCTTCTGACTGGATACTAGAGTGGTAAGCAATAATAGATAAACTCTGAGACAGGAAGACTGCGCACAAATTTTTGAACAAATCCCAGTCACTTCAGTGCAAATGGGACCATGTAACCAAAATATTACCAGTAACCCTGTATGATAAATTTATCCACTAAAATTTTCATATCCCATTACAAATTATTATTCTTGATCTTCCTAGAAGTTAAAAGGCAGAAACTTCATCCAGACAAAGCTTTTATGGTGGTGGTAATTTTTTTCTTCTGAGAAATTGGATTTGTAATGGAATCAATGATTAAATCTTAGGAAAAATTATCTGTGTAGTGTTTCAGTGCTAAATGCAATTGAAGGAATAGAGTTCTCATATAATATGTGTGGAAGTATATTTTCAGTGTGAAAATACTTGAGTTTCAGTATGGTGGGGGTATATGTTCTGTATCTTAGTCATAATATTTGAAGATACCATTGTTGCTTTTGTTTACTTTTCATTTGAAATATTTAAAGGGTGGAGCAATGGAACATAAATCTGTCCATTAGTGGGCATTTCTACTTTGCACTCAGATGAATTCTCATCAAATTTGATTTGATGACTGATGGCCAGAGCAGATGCTATCTTAATGGAAGAGAGAAGGATGCAGGGCCACCTCCAAACTTCTGTGACCCAATGTTTGTTCACACTTTGCTGAAGTACAAAACAAAATACTGTTTTGCAAACGTATACAAAGCCCCATTCTGAATTATCAACAGCTAGGTGGCCACAACTTTATCAGCTACATTAAGACTGAGGTTTTATTGCCATAAAATTGTGTAACATTATTTGTTGCTATTCTAAAAATAATGCACTTGCATATTAGCTTGAGTCTTTCGCTTATTTGAATTTGAAAGAAAGAAGGGATGTAAGTCGGAGCTGATACTGTGGAAGATTCTAACTTTTGTTTTAAATGTTTTGGAATTAAAATTGAAGATTTTCTGCATGATTAAATATAATGTATTTTATAAATTCATATTTGTGATATTTATTTATCATGAAGACATGATAGTTTTTTGTTTTGACATTTGCATGAACTTAAGTTATACCCTTGTAACTGTGCTATTAGAATAACTGCTCGTTCAAGAAAATAATTTTTTTTGAAGGAGATGCTTTGTGGCATACTTCTGTCAGAAGTAAATTTCTGATTTGGAAAAATACTACATAAAGCCTGTGGCTTTTTCTAATTTATTTAATTTTTGCATGAAAGATAATTTTGTCGTAAAAGCAGCTGTAAATGAAAACCACAGATTTAATTCTGCACATGAAAAATCTGCTACAGATTTTTCATGTGCAGAATTAATATGATCTTTTTGATACTACAGGTCTTCTAGATATTACAAATTTAAGAAGATGCTTGCAGGTTTTCTGCTGTTTCAAAGACACTCATAACTGTCAGTTTAAATTTGAGGTTTCTATGGAAAAATGACCCTGCATTTGGTTTCAAGCATTTGCATTACTTGTCTAAATACAATTTTCTGTTTTTGCATATTAGTCTGTTCTTTGTGCCAAAGCTATAGCTCAGAGCAGTGACTTTGAAACTGTTGAATGTACCTAAACATTTTGGTTTTGGTTTTGTGTTTTTTGTTGTTGTTGTTGTTGCTGTTGTTGTTGTTTGTTTGTTTTGTTTTGTTTTAAGTTATTATATAAAGTTGAATTTGGGTTAGGCATCATATTAACTGTGATAATCTGTTAATTGTAAAATACTTACAATGTTGGGGATGCTGAAGTCAGTGGTCAACTGATAGTTACATTTGTTATAAGTAACAAAATGACAGTAAATGCTTTAAAACAGTACTGAATCTTAAGATGGGAAGTGGTGACATCTGAATATCATGTAGTAAATTATGTGTACAATGGTTATCTGTTGGCCTAGTCACTTAAACAATGGATACTACAGCCACACAAACCGTGTCACCACTTCCTGAGACTTGATGTTTTCCAGTTTGGGCACTTATAATAATGACAACAAGTCTTCGCTGCAAGAAAAAAAAAAATAGCCAATTACTTTATTGATTTGATTCCTCCGTGCTATAATTGCATTATAAAAATAGGCATGATTACTGAGAAATATTATTAATCTGATTTTTTAAAGGTAATTTAATCCGTTAAAGATTAGTTGAGGCGTTGGAGGACTGGCATGAGTCTTTGCAAAGGGAGCAGAATTGTACCACAGCCGTCTTCAGATTCCTGCCAGTGTCCCATCTGCCTTGTCACCTGGTTTACCCTTGATGGGCAAGCAACCCAAGAAAGTTTGTCCACCTTATTAATTATTCCACTGTTCAGGTCTTTGGCCCTTAAGTGATTTTCTGTTTATGAATTGACACCATTTTGCATCAAAGGTGATGAGTCAGTTTTGGGACATGTTGAGTTATTTCAATAGTTCTCGTTTACCACTTGCTCCTAAGTCCGTATCTCATTACTATCTTAATGAAGTTAAGGCAAAGAACAATTTGAGGCCTTCAAGTTGGGTCTGGTTTTTTCCTCTTTCAAACCGTATGCCAGTGCTCCAAAGGCCTGTCTTTTGGCTGGTGCAAACAAAGTAAAAACACCTCTTAAAGATCCCATTCAGAGAAATATCTACTAATTTCAGGCAAAAATTCTTTTCATTTGGTGTTTACAAATTACACTTCTTAAACTTTGCCTAGAGGTAGGGAGGAGTGTTTCAAAAATGTGATGTTTAAGTAAAGTGACTACAAAAGCATGTTATCTTCCATTTTAGTGTATTTCTTCTTCTGAATAAGTTATGCTCTAATAAAAATTAAAGAGCAAGTTGCATTTCGGAGATCAGGTCATCGTAATTCATTGACATTAGGCCACATAACTGAATAATGTCTTACTTCAGTGAAATACATCAAATGAGATCAACAATTATGACTCATAAACATGCCTCGCAGGCATAAAACAGCAGGGAATTAGCATGTGAGGCTGATAAATATGCATGTAAATAAGCTCCCAAAGGAATAACATGGGTTTGATTGATAGGTTTAGAATTGGAACATATGTAAACCCCTTTATTCCTCATTCTGGTGTAGCTAAGTAAAGATGCGTTTTACTTGTTAAAAGTTTCAATAACTTTGTAAATCTTAATGCCACATCTGCTTTTGTGTGTGCAGGCACGTGTGGGTGTCACTTGAGAGATTGATTGAATTGTCTGCAGGGTAGATGCCCTCACGCTAAGATTGTAGTGTTTTTGTATGTATATTGCAGTGGCTGCGTATATGCACGCACTTATATGAATATTTGCACACTATATATTAGGTGGAGAGGCGCAAAAGATTACTGAGGGCTGGTTTTACTCAGAACTTACAGATTTTGAAGTTTGTTTTGTAAGTAGAAAAATGAGTTGTGAGTTTTGGTATATGCACCATTATACTTATTTTTGCAAATACATTCTGTGTTGAAGGTAATTACTATTTATATTACAGAAAGTCCCACAAGTGCTACTACATTTAAGAGTCTGGCAGTGATTCTTTATAAACTTCCATTTTTGTTGGCATCTTGCAGCTTGAGCTCTTATCTACAACTTCAAAGTACCTATCACAGCAGTATCTTTATGTTGATCAGCACAAGTGTTTATGCTGTGCAGAGATTTACATCTGTATTCTTAGAAAAGTATGTAACATACTTGGTGTTTATAAAACATTAATACTTTGGTCTGCCAAATACAGACCAATTGGTTGCCATTGTCATGTGACCTAGTGTACATCTGCTTTATTGCCATTCCCTGCTATTAGGCAATAAAAACTTTTCCAACTGATGCACGCTTACTGATGTTGCATCGTGATATAACTATGCTAAAATAATCTTAGAACAGTGGCATGCAAGATGCAAAAAACCACTTTCAATAGTATGAAGTATGTATTAACTATAGATTTTTGTTATGTATGTTTTATAGCTAAAATAGTCATTCTGAGAAATTTGTGATAGGGCTGGTACCAGAGATTACAATTGTTTGTGTGTCAAAACCTCAGTTCTGTAATACCTGCCTTTAGCTTAGAGATACCTTCTTGCAGAAATAAAGCTTGAGCAAAATGACTTTCGTCTGTTCAGATTTATAGAGTAGCAGGGAATATATTTTCCAGTTCCAATCAGTAAATTCAGGAGCTACTGCTTAGTTCTGAAAACCAGCTCTTTTTGCTGCTTAAAAATAAATAAATAAAATTGTAGCGCTTAAAGACATCAGCATCGAATCTCACGTGGGTTCTCATGAAGCAATTTATTGCCACCTTGTATAATTTGTATAGAAATGCTCCAACAGCATAAACTGCTTAACCCAGACTGTAACAGACTGTGACATGAAAAAAAAAATAAGTCCTACATACAGCCATGGGAGGGGGGGCAGCAGGGAGGGGATGTTCTGTAACAGAGATGAATAAGCAGATTGCTATCTGGAGCTCTGATGGACCATGTTTCTAGCTGTGTAGCACTGTCCTTTTTCACATAGGATGCCTAGATATCTCTTGAGCCAACAGAAATAATAAATATAGCACTTTTTTCCCCCCTAACACTGTGCCCTTTTTTGCACTCAGGACCTTGACAGACTGTCACTCCGTTTCTGCTCCCCACAAGGAATGTCCTTGAATGGCCCAAGAGAAGCCAGAAAATTGTTACTAAGTATTTTTCATTCACCTCTAGAATTTTCCACATTTTATCCAACATGTGTGAAGCCACTGGGAAATATGGTTAAATGAGTTAAGCAGACATCACCCATCTGTGCATCTTAGGGAAAATAAAAACAGTGCTGTCCCTTGGAAATCTTTCTTGGTACATAACCAAAATCAGAGGAACAGCCACCAATTTGAAACTAAATGTCGGCAAGGCTCTTGTAGGAATAAAGTGAGAAGCACTTTGAAAAAAACCGCTTCTTCTATTTCACCCCAGTCTTCCTGGTGTGTTGCCTTTCAGAATGTGAGGTGGTCCTGGCATCTGGGCCCGTTTGACATTCCTGAAGGCTACTGGACATGCAAGGAAAACACGACTGCAAATTATACCCACTTCAGACGGTGTTAAAAACCTGGCATTCAGACTCAACTTTGAATTTTAGTCCACTGACAAGCCAAAATTACCATGTTGCAGCCTATTCCATTTGTGCAAAAGTTTTATAATTGTAGATTAGAAGGCATTGTAAGAACCCTGTTTCCTAAAGCCTTGATTCACCCTTTAATATTGTTCATTGCCATCCTTTCTACTAATAAAATGATTGGTAATTTGTATCTCTCAAACAGTTCCCCCTTGGATTTCTCATGCACTGAAAAGTCAGATGCCTGACATTACTGTGTAAAGTTAAGTGCTTAGGGTTAATGAATGGCATTAAATTTTATGAGGTCATGTCCAGTAGATGTTAAAAGAAGCTTAAGGGAACTTTATCACTGATAGAAATTAACAGTTGGCATGAAAGAATGCCCGAGGGAGTTCAGTTCTAAGCAAAAATAAAATTGGTGGTATAAAAGCTAAAATATAGAGTCATTGTGATTAATGTAAACATTTTTGTTAGGTAATTGGTTACGTGTTGCAGTAAAAGAAATGAGACCTCACAGCTTGAAAGGAAAGAATATTATTGTATTTAGAATGCAATTAATGTTTCTAGTCAAATAAAAAAAAAATCTACATCACGTACAATATTTATATTCTTTCAGTAAACATATAACCTTTGGGGCTATATTTATCAAATAGTCAAGTCTCCACTTATTTACATTAGGTTTTTCTTTGGGCAAAATGTGTTTTCCCTAGTGGAGAATGTTATTTTGTTTCATTAAACCTTCATTTCTACTCACATGTGTTGCTTGTATTACAGACCAAATGAGTACGTTTTGTGTACTGAAAGTCATCTAAGGTTTGTGTTTTGGGGTGACTGACTGATGGCATGAAAATTCCGTTTAAAAAAGAAAATGGCTACATTAACTTATGGATAGATCTGTTTTGCATAATTATGTGGGGAACTATTCAGTAATTACACTAGTATTCACATGCTGTAATTTTCCTCGTCTTTATTCACTGTCATTGCAATGAGAGGAAACAGAAAACTTATTCAAACGTATATATTCTTTCTTGCTCTGTCTTAAAACCTGCAGTCACAGTATATAGTACTTTTTCACATAAAGTCTGTGCTCAAGAAAGACACCTCCTGTCACTGTGTGTATGTAGATCCTGCACGCAATCGTCCAAGTCATTAATATCACATTGTAGATATGCCTAAATGATCTGTTACTTTCCTATCGTTTGAAGCCTCTGCTGTCTGGACACTCTTGGAGGTAACAATACCAACCTTGCTGAGAATGTAGAGCTTTATTATTGAAGAGTCAAAGTTTCTGGATCAGAGCTTTTTTCTCCTCTGCGGTTGGACAGAGAGGTACCATACCCTGTTATCTGGCATTGCAATCACAGCCACATCCCTAATTTGGAAGGCTAAATCTGAAGAAAAAGAGAAGCTATTTTTAGAATTTGTTGTCTTATTGGGACTGCTCTGTTGTTCTCCAAACGATTGGTTTTGTGATTTAGTATGAAGCACATATATGAATCACACCTTTTCTTATTTTCCTACATAAAATCCAATGTGAAAAAATTGATGCAATCTGATGCCCAGTGACATTTTCTTCTTGTACCCAAACTGTTATCTCTGGCTAGAAGATACTGTGCATTTTCTCTTAGGAAGCTTGTGCAACTGTCTAGAAAAGTTGACTACTCCTCAGCATTTATCCTATTATCGTGTAAGCTAAACCGTCAGCCTTTTAGAAAACTTCAATATAATTGTTGTCAGCAAGAAAAATCTAGTCTAATCTTGTCTAATTCACGTTTTTGAAGTCTCATAATGCTTACATTTCCAAATGCTTGCATCCTGAAGCACCACCAGGGTTTTCCATTGACATGGTCTTCACGGGAGGGTAAGGGTGGAGAACAGAAATCTGTCCTGTGATGCATTTTATACTTATTAGTATAAATATTTTGTGGAGTTTCTCCTCAATATCTCTTAACAGAGGGACCAGTGTTCCACAGACTACCTTACACTATAATGAATAGAAACATTTTGTCATTCTGGTTGTCACTTAGATATATTTTTATATTCTGATATCACTGTGGACTTTCATCTCTAAGACATGTAGAGTTTACTACTAATGCATATATACCTTTACTCTTCAAATTTTTTCAGATCTGTCATTTACAAAATGCATCCACTTTTGCACCAGCAAAGTGCACAGTTGGTGCTCTCCAATTAACTAAGGGTTCTTTTAAAAGATTTTTGATTAAAATCTAGTGGTTTTATTTTGCTTTGGCATATTTTGATTTGACAGTTTTAAAAGTTCTAGCACACTACTTCTTTTATACTGTTCAGTGGCATTTTTCCACCAGCGAGATTTATATTAAAAAAAAAAAAAGTAGGGTCCTGCTCCATTTCATGTCTCTCTGAGGCATGGGTCTGCTGGATACATAATGTAGTCTAAGAATTAGCAGCCTTAAATTAGACAGCTTCAGATCAGGAGCTTCCTGGATTCATCTTACACAACTAAGGTAGGCAGGTTCAGGTGTCCTTTTTTGATGCAGGTTCATTCTGTATGATTCGTTTGATTGCAATAAGGGCTGTTCCATTAGCAGAAGGGACATCCCTTTCAGGGTTGAATACTTGAGACTGTGTAGCAGTGTTATTTGCCTTCAGTTTGTTGGCTTTTTTCAAACCATCTTGCTAAAGTGTGCCAGGTACTGGTGCTATCATTGGGTGAAAGTATCCTGACATTAAAAACAAAACAAAACAACAACAACCAAAAAAAACTATGCACTAGAATTGTCCTGCTCCTAGACTTTGTTATTGATAGAGTATCTCTTTTAAGTTTTACCCACAGAACTTTAAACTTTACCGAGACACTGAGTTGCTTCTTCAAAGTCATTCACATAATAGATTTGTTAAGGAGTGAAAAAAATGTGCTTTTTGTTGTGTTTACAAATGATAGATAAAGTAAAAATCATACACATTTCTGAGGTGTTATGTTCATACTTTATTGGCTATCTCCTTACTTTTGTGTGTTTAGTGCTGCTAAAATGTGTTAAGCAGTTACATTATTAAAAACATGCCTTTTTAGTAGGTAAGAGCAGGATCCTGTTTCTAACTAATTTAACAGATTATCCTGTGGTTTGTGTTGATATAAATCCAAAGCAGTCTGTTGGACCTACAGATGTGACGGAAGCAGTTGTGTGAGAGGCTCAAGGAGGGTACAGCAACTGGTATAAATATCCCGGTGCCCTCCTGCTGCTTCCAGCAGTGCAGGGGGGGAGCAGGCCACAGCTGGGATGCACCGCAGCAGGCCTTCTAGGGGTGGCGGAGGGGCTGCAGGTGCCCAGGTGCATTCGCACGGCTTGGGGTGGTTCAGGAACTGGCCACTTCCCATTGTGGGGCTTTCTTCACCTCATATCGTGTACTTTTAAAAGTGCAGCATTTGAGAAACGTCTGAATGTTGCCCACAGCTTACATCTCTGTGACAACTTTCTGATTTCAGATTTCTGATCCGTTTTCCTTGGAGCCGAAGCCAACAGCTGAGTTGCTGGCTCCTGGGGGGCTGTGCTAGACCCTCCACAGGATGCCAGGCAGCCCCGCTGGCTTTTAGTTCCTTGTGTGCCTGAATTTCCAGGTTTCCATTCGCAGCAACAGTGCTGCTGCTGCTTTTATTGTTTCTGGTTGCTTCCTAGTCATAAACGCTGCCTGCTATTCCACCAAAGACGAGCAAGTAACCGGTTACATGTGTGGTAGCACAGTAGCCAAGTGGGTGCTCTGATTTTGTGTTATACCCCTTTGCTTGTATGTTCTGGGCAGAGGGAAGCAGTATGATTTTTTATGGTGTTTATAAATATATTTACCCTTTGCAATCATGTCCAAGAAAGTACTTTCTGCTTTCAGGAGAATCCTTTGGCATCCATCAGCAGCGCTGCCATTCGCCAGCCTGCGATAGTAGCTTCCTTTAATAAGAAAGAGCAAAGAAAGCAACCAGAGAAGTGCTCCTGCACTGTTTTAACCTCTGGTCCTGTTTATCATGAGACCACCTAGCACACTACAGGAGGTGATGCTGCATGTCACTACCACGCAGCTTCCTGGCTGGCCGGCCTTTGTCCTGATAAACCTGTTCTTTTCAGCTGAAAAGCTAGCTTCATGTTGAAAGGGCAATTCTGTTTCAATAAAAGAGCACTTAATCCCTTCTCGTTTGTCTTATACTATCATTTAATCTTGGCAAAACAGCGGTGTTACAAAACTTCCACTCAATCTTTTTTGGCTGGATTTTTTTTCCTAGACTCAATGGAATATGCATTACTGCTTTTGAATATGAAAATCAAACCGTGCTTACATATGATTTATTATCCTAAACAGAAGGATTGCATTTATCTATAAGATACAAATGTGGTTAAAAATAAGATGCAATTGAAGTAAATTAAAGGACAATAGTAGCCTTCAACCATATAAAGAGGTGGTATGTTTTTCTTATTCCAATGTAAATGGTCTCTGGAGACCACCTTTTTACACTGATTGTGCGTGTCTAAGATTAAGCAAAGCTGTATGACCAGTGCTATCTCAGGAGGATGCTGAGTCATTAACTCATGTTTATTGCCTCTTGCCATCTTTAGATTATTGCAATTTATAGCTCAAATGCCTTTTTAGGCTGTTTATAAGTTAAAATTAGCTAAATTCTTCTGGAAGCAAGTGATAAGTCACTCGGCATTTCTGTATCATGGAAAACAAGTTCCTAGCGATGATTCCAGGCTACTTCTAAGATTTTTCTTTCCGTGCAAAGTCTAATTGTGGTACTCATCCCTAGTTATATGTATTACTCAATTCTATGTTTTGCTAGATATGCTGATTTGCATTTTTTTTTAATTTCTTTTAACAGCATATGCTCTTCAAGAATTTATTGAAGTTAGAGAGTATATTATTTATTAGGTATAGAGTATCCACTTCGACTAGACTATATTCAAATGTTCATATATAATTCTGGAGTCTGAGTCACATTCGATGATGACCTAGGATGTTGTTTAAGTTACATAATGTAAATGATTGGCAATGTTAAGTAGTGGATACAAACTGTAGAACTGAGCATATGAACAGAATTAGGCTTAATGCATGCTTGGAAAAAACACAGGTGCATTAGAGAAAACAAAGACTGGAAAAAAAAAAAAAAAAAAGGCAAAAAAAAAAAAGCACATTTTTACTTTATCCTGTGGATTATTATTAATTTTTTTTTTTTTTTTACCAGTCTTATTGCTGCTGGTAATAAATTCAAAACAGGCATTACTGAACTACCAACTTCAGTGGAAGTTATGTTTGCTTATATAAGCTAATATTATATGGTTTCTACAGAATGGGAAGTAAGCTCTTTTTCCATGTTACGTGCTTTTTCTGAAGAGTTGTTATCACAAATATCACCACAGATAAATTTGGCCGTCCCATCATGCTCAAACACATTATATTAAAGCACCTCCAGATGTAAATTATTTAAGGTATTAGTACGTAGCAATCACCAGAGAATTCTCCTCAAGCATTCCTGTTCAGTGGTACTAGAGTAAAATTCCTTATTCTATGTATTTTATTGGTTTTAAAGTACATTATAGTATAATCAAAACTAAAGTATAGTTCAGCCTATTATAGTAAACACAGAAGCTTAATCAGGAAATAAAATATAAAAAATAATAAAAAAAATTATAAATAAGTGTTTTGAATATATATATTACTAAATATTATTTTAAATTCATCTGCAGGGGGCTATATATCTTAAACACTGATGCTACATTCTGATTTTGAAATCAGTCACCTAGACTTATATATATGATTTTCCATCCACACTTTTTCACACGTACATTTTCATGTGGAAAAGTGGTACGTGGATGCGCGGGCTAACCTAATGACAGAGTTGGTATTAAGATTCGTGAACACTTGGAATCAGTTTCACTTAAAATGGAAACCCTCTTATTTTTGTGTGCCTTAATTTAAACTGAAGTGCATAGATAAAATTATTTCAAACAGATTTTGCCTGGAGAATACGCAGAGTTTACTCATATATGCGTATACACATATGCAATTGTGATTTTATATGCAAAGATCATAGAAGATGCCACTTGATTGTCATAAATCAGCAATCCAAAAGGCTCTGGAATTGACTGGGTTCGAGCAACATGCAGTACAAGGTACTCTTATTATATCCAGAAGTTTTTGTTCATAACTGCAAACCAATGTGTCTGCCTATCATATTGTTCGACTGTTCTGCTGCCTTTCTGTAGGGCTAAAACAGGCTTTTTTTGCATCTTTGTGTCAGCATTGCTTGCTTACTTTCAAATGTCACCAGCTTTCACTATTGCAAAATTAGCATACGTGCGGGTACTCTATTGTGTTCTACATTTGTGTTCCTCTCCTAACTTGCATAAGCTTAGAGGGGAAAAAAACACCATTAATGCTTTGTGTATTTTTCTCATATTAATATCAAAGCATAAACAAGTGAAATATTTCACCCTGTGTAAGACTTTTTCCTTCTAATGGTAAAGTCTCACAGTTAATTATCTGTGCAGTCTGCTAACTATCATTTTTTGTTTAATTCCTGGCAAAATATGATATTTTAGGGCACAGTAGTTGGAACTGAAATGCTACAAAGAAATCTGTACCAGATTTTCTGTGCATAGAAAGTACGTATCTAATGCTAAATGCATTTGAAGCAAGGGATAGAGTCAGGTTTGTACCTGAAATGTTGCTCACCAAAAAGTTGTGACATATTTATTTCAGAAAACTTCAACAACTTGCTGAGAGTGAAATGTTCTTCAACTTTCCAGCCTAATAATTATTTTATAAATATCAGAAGTGCAGTGCACTTAATTCTTTAGCTGAAGGCATTATTTTCAGTTTCTGTACACTGCTTGGAGCTTGCTCCATTTAATCATTTTAAAAGCTTATTTGGTGCAAATTGAATTTAACACTGTAGTTGCAGGGGTGTTATGTAAAAAGTCCGAAAGATCGTTTGTAGTGAAGGCTTATTGTACAAACGATTGAGTTTCAGAGCTGGAGCAGCGACCGAGTCATCTTAAACTCTCCAGCACCCTCTGTTGACATGATAAAGCAATGCCTTGTGCATTGCTCCTTTATTGCTAGGAAATCTATCAAATACGTAGCTGAGAAATCAATAACTCCACTGTTTTACTTTCTAAAGGTCTAGTTTATGTAGTTAAATCTTAATTTGCCTTATGTTTTGGGATTAGTTTTCCTTTTATTTTTATTCTGCCTTCTCCCACGGCCATTCTGGTCTGTCGGTGGACCCAAATCAGAAAGCTTCAGTCATCTTAGTCATCTTGTATTTTATTTTTTTTTCTTTGCTGCAGAGATCCCGAAGACTTTCCAAACTGCATATTTGGTGCTGTAGAAATGCAAACTGTCTGTTCCTTTGTAAACCTTTCAATTGTCAGACTGCTCTCTTTCAGAATAATAAAGGAGCCTGGAATCGCCCATGCTAAAATTAAGAATTTATAACTGTGTGGAACAGATGTTTTCATAAACATTTGCTATAATTAATTTCAACTAGGGGATTGAAGGAACAAAGCAGTTTTTCCCTCTTCAAAACTTTATTGCCTTTTCCCCATCCAGCGAACTCAGAAATCTTTGCTTTAATATTGTTAATGAAACAAATTTACTCTTGTGTTTGGTTTTCACTGTGAAAAAGGAAAGCTTAATTTGAAAATGATACTGGCCTTTGGAACAATGAACAGATATGTTGAATTTCAAACATTGCACATAAAGAATTAAAATACAGATCTTAAGTCTTTAGGTGCTCATTTCTGAGACTAAAACTCCGTGGTGTCAATTGTCAGAGATTCTTACATATTAAAGTAAATTTTATGCAGATCAGTTTGATGCATATGTATCTGTGGTGTAAATAGTATGAAGGAATTTTATGTTTGAAGAGTTGTGAACCTTGGTGTTACAAAAAGCAAAGGAGTCTCGTGGCATTATATATAGTTTTAATGCATAGTAAAATGCTTATTGTATGTTGATTACCCCTTTATACTCACAATAAAGGTCTGCAATCTGTTAAGCAATTTTTTTTTTGTTTGCATTATGTGAGGAATGCATTTTGACTAAAATCATTCTTCCATATTTGTATTGTCACTAGTTTTTCAGGGATATTGTTTGAAATGTATATAGATTAGGACTAGAATTTTGATGCTATTGTGAAGAAGAAAAATATCCATACATTATTGTTCTGTTTTTACTCGTTTCTACATATTATATAAACATCATCTAACAAAACAAATCTTTAAAGTTTTAAAATAAGCATGGCTTAATTGTTTTACACCTGAAAGAACCAGTGCAGCTGCAAGGATTTTTGAGCAAACTAGAATTCCTGACTGATCTGTCATCTATAAAGTGTGCAAAGAAAAATAGGTAGCTGTCATTAAAATTACATTTCAGCTTTCAATAACCATTTAATGAGTAGCGTAATTATATAAGTATGGTACCTCAAGTACTTCACTCAATAATTAAAAATAATCTCATCTTTAAAGTGAAAGCGCTGTAATTATTATTTGACTTAACCAGGACCACTGTTATGATCTCCAGTGGCACCTCAGATTGTTCAAAGTGGTTTTGAAAGTATAAATTAAAATTGGATAAATCATTAAATTATTAAGCTTTAAATATGCTGAAAATGAATATAGCATGGAATTTGGAAGTCATGTTGTAAGAACTGACAACCTTAGACTGCAAGCATATATTTGTGTTAAAATTTTCCCTGTCTTTAGTCATAAAACACTGCATTAATTATTGGGTGTTCTATATCAGCCTGAACTTGAATTTTCACAATTGTTAAATAATTTTTGTTTTTAAACAAGATTTTAAACTTTGATAAGAATACAAAGAAAACATTAAGCAGAGTGCAAACTTGTCAGTAAAAAGATCTGTATCTATTCTGATACTTGTGAGCAGAGGAATGCACAGTTTGATTCCCTAAGCAGGCTCGCTTTTATTACCAGTTCCTAAACTGACAGCTATAAAACCCTTTTGTAGTTGACACAAGATTGGTAAATAGTTTATCACTATATAAATAGATGCATATGTGTTGTGTACCCACAAGTAGCCATGTGTGCATGTGTAAACACACATGTACATACATACATATGGATAGATATGAAGATTTTTCTGTATCAAAACATGCATTCAAAAGACAAGAATTTAGAGTTATTTATAAAAGTTAGGAATATAGCCATAGACGAAGGGGATTTCACTCAAGTTTCTTGTCTTAGTAGACCCGCCACTCTTTGTGATATGTTTCCCAGCTCTTTTCCATAAATAGTCCTGTGCTGAATTTTTGCATCTTGCACGAGATAGCTGTTTTCAGAGAGGTAATGAAGGAAATGATTGAGCAATCTCTGATCCCTCCATGGTTCTTCACATGCTTTTTAACTCTTGTTGAGCACATGCTCAAGGTGCTCATTGTGCCTCGTAGGTACCCAGAGCATCTTCCTGCTCTTGAAATGAAGGGCTCTGCAATGCTATCCAGTTTCTTCCTATTGCCTTAACTGGGAGCTGTGCCTTGCACCTTTAGAAAGCTTTTGTTTGAGATGAGGTTATACTACCAGCATAATAATCTTTTTTTAAAAAAAAAAATAAAAATAAAAATATAAAAACAATGTATATATTTAAATTAGGTTTCTCCTTGTTACAGGTTCTACATGTGGTTTTCAGATAATGTTCAGAAAATGTATTTGGCTTCCTCCTTATTCTGGGTTCATCTATTTTATGCTGTCTCAAACATGTTCTTACAAAAAAAGTTGCTGCAGGTGACAAGTCTGTGCATTCACTGTGAATCTAGTACCCTAATAAACATACAATTTACAAATCCTTCTCCTTTTATCTCTGAAATCCAAAGAAGCTTGCATTTGAAATATTCTTTTTTGAGTTTTGTAAAAGCATCAATTTCAAGTTATGCAGGTTATCTGGAAACAGATGTGTCCAGAAGTACCAGCTCCCACCCATTATAGTCCCAGCTCCCTTTAGCCCTCAGTCTCCATCCACAACAAAAGACTTAACTAAAACACAGCAAAAGAATTATTGCAGGAGAAACATTGTTCATTCCCACAAAAGGGACTTGCTCAGTTAGTTCAGCAGCAAGGTATGCAGATGATTTTCAGTCCCTTTGAAGGGATTGCCTTGTTTTACTCTTTCATTAAAACCAGTAACTCTAGTGCTGAAAGCTGGGTACCTCAGCCTTACTTTGTTACCAATGCTTGTTATGGTACTGGTTGTTGCCCCTGACTTGCCTCCCCGCAAGTATGATGAGGTTTATTTTATTATTATTATTATTGTCTTTCCCCCAGCTATTGCATTTGAAGTTTGAAAATATTTTCAAGGAGGTGTGGGACAGAGTTGGTGGAGCATCCTCCATTTCTTCAGCAGAGTCCTTCTTCCCATTTTTGAGTCTCAGTATCTAAAGATTAGTATGATGTGTAATCAGTTAGCATTTTTGAAGGAGACCACAAGTTCAGTTACCAGCATCCTGAATCTTGCATTCATAACCCTTTGGTATACAACCTAATTTTATCAGAAACTTGGATCGTTATCACTGACTATACAAGTAATCTCTGTTTTCCACTGGGTGTTCACCATACCTTTCAAAAGTAAGGCTAACTTAAACTTGCCTGAGGAGAGGTGATCCAGGGCATGGATTCCCACAGCTTATTGTCATTAGTTAGTGAAGCACCTGTCCCGTTTGTTCTCATAAATTGTTGACTATGAAAGCTTAGCAGAATTTGCTAGAAAGACTTTCAGATAACAGTAGGTGAAATCTAAGGAATCCTTTTTTAAGTCAAATTAATACTTTTCACTTTGCGTTGTCATTTTTATCACTTTAAATAACAGGCATCTAAATCATCGTTCAGGATATTATTAACAGATATATCTATCTTAAAAGGGATAGAACAGGAAAACAACAAACAAAAAACAACAACAGCAACAAAAAAGCCCACTCAACTAAATCTTCTCTATGAGAGCTTAATGTACCTGCTCCTATCCAGCTTTGATAGCTGCTGTTAATGGTAAGATGGAGCAGCCAAAGTGACTCTCACTTTAAAAAGTAACAGTAACTTGTCTGAATATGAGATTTATTAACAGTGGGAGTACAATTAAGAATGCTGAAGAATTGCAGTGGTTGTTTAAAGAAAGTTAATTGTTGTTTTCTTCTGGGAGAGTGCTTCAGAACAAAGAATAATACATGCATAGTAGTTGGTGAGGGACAGCTGACTCCTGGGGTGTCCTTTTAATCTCAGTGGATTAAAAGCAGATCCCACCAAATGTTCATTGTTGGATCTTGATGAAAAAGAAGCTTTTTTTCACCAAAATATTGGTTTTCTTCACAGAGTCCAGTAGATCCTTTGAGCAGGACAAATACTTTATTAGAAAGATGAATAATGCTATGCTTCATGAAGGCAGAAGATCACACTGTTACCCTTTAAAAGGGTTCCAAAAGACCTTTTTCAGGATATGAATTTAGCATTGTGAATGAGTTTTCCTTTCCAGTTTGACTTTCCGCTCTCAGTTTTAAAACCTCCAGAACTGCAGTCAGGATAACGGAGCATGCAAGTGCAGCCAAAGTCGTAGAAATAAACATGAGTATTCTTTTTGGATCCTTAGGTTTCCATTTCTCATTCTCTTCTCTGTTCCTGTTCTGCACCTCATCTCACAAAAGATTAACTTTTTTTCCTCAGTGTGGAAGAGTGTTTATTATAACAATAGAAAGAGAAGTTTTTTGCCAACAGTTGTTCATTCTAAATGAGTGAGGGGTGGAGTGAGGAATGGCATTTCATACATTTCATACTTTTAAAATATTATGTTATGTGTTATGTTTCTGAGTTGGTCAGTCTGGGATTACTAATAAGAAATCTAAACTCAATCTGAGTTTTTTGTTTGTTTGTTTGTTTGTTTGTTTGTTTTATAATTTAAAAATAAATAAATAAAGCTAACCACCTTTCACACATCCCTGTCACTAAAATATAGAAATATCTAAGATATTACTGGGGACATGTTCTTGGGAGGACATATTTTCCTGGCACATAGGTTTTTACTTAGATTTTCAAAGTCACTCATCAAAAAAAAAAAAAAAAAAAGTAAGAAGTGATGGGACACAAGGAAACAGTTTTGGGTTGTGCCAGCAGAGGTTAAGATATGATTTTAGGAAGAATTTATTTGTGGAGAAGGTGGTCAAGCATTGGAGGGGGCTGTTCAGGGAATTGGTAGAGTCTCCATCCCTGGAGGTATTTAAGAAATGTGTGGATGTAGCACTAAGGGATGTGGTTTAGTGATGGGACTCAATCGGTCAGGTTAATTGTTGGACTTGATGATTGATGTTGAAGGTCTTTACCAATCTAGGTGATCTATGAAAATGGCTACACTTTTCTTTGTCTATAACCAGACTAATTCTTTGCCAAAGAATCTACTGTACAGTGATGGCACTTGTTTGATGAAATAATTTATTTTTAGTGGAGTTCTTAAACAGCTTATGGTGGAACTGATCTTACCCAATGAATATTTTCATTCTTTGTCTTGATGCAAAGTGGAAGACTGCACTGATGGACATCTGTGAAGCAATAAAAATTAAAGGCGGGATCCAGTGCAAACAAATAGAATATTCAGGCAGGACTGATCCTTTCTGAGGAAAAGAGGACTAGAAAGAGCATGAAATAATAGGAAATACACCATTGTACTCACAAGCACAACTTATTTTTGTAATTAAAAATGGAAAGTAAACATATAGGAATGTTGGTTAAGAATGGCTGTGAAACTACAGCATGGTGTGGCATGACTATAGATTGCATTAGGCAAGGTATTTTTGGTAGAGGGGAAAAGCAATGTCTAAAGACTCAACTTGAATAAACTTCTAATATGCCATTTACATCTGCTGTTCCTTCTTTTCCATGTTTCAAAAGGATTGATTTAAACAAAGCAGAGATTAGGGAGCCTCATTTAGGAAAAATTCTGAAAGAACTTGGTTTCAGTAAGCAGAACAGAGGCTATAAAGGTGTATGATGCTATCTATAAATGTATTAAGGCAATATACAAGGACATAGAAGAATCATCAAGCTACCTGACAAGATAGGCAAGAACAAATAGTATAAAACAGGACATGAATAAAGTTACTTTGAAAAATAGAAGATTCCTTCTGGCTTTTAACAATCCTTCAATAGATGTAGTTGTTATAGAGAGGAGGGACTCCTTCTTCTTGGTTTCTCCCAGCTTCAATGTTCTATGTATGTTTTTATCCCACAGGTTGTAAAACAAGATGTTTTACAGACATGTTATTTAGGTAGTTTCAGAGAAGCTTTGAACATGTGCTATGAAAGAAAAATCTGATGTCATACAGTCAACTTAAATTTTTTGCAAAACTGACAAACTTATATGTTCTTATGCTAGTTAAATTGTGTTTAATAAGATGAGAAGGGCCTCAATGAAAACTTCTAGTAATATTAAATCTTAGATTTCCAGGATATTCAGGCTCCAAAATTGAATGTGGTGGCTAGCTGTTTCTATTGCCAGCTGCGTGAATTTGAAGATGCAGAATTGAGAATTTGCTAAGTTTTATCATAAACTAGAATTAACGTGCAGTAAAATCAGGTGCAATACTTACTGACACTGTATTATTTATTACCATGTTTTGTCTTATAACAAAGGCATCTTCTTTTTATTTCGTATTAGGAGGATCAAATGAAAATGGAAGCACACACCACACCTCAGATTCTGCTGGAACATTTATTTCTTACAGGTTTGTAATTTTTTGTATTTATTTTCCAAGTTTCGAAAGTTTGAATGTAATAAATACAATCTATTTGAAACAAAAGAACAGGTCTGTATATTTCAGGGCTATTATACAATCTAAATTGTGACAGTCAATAGACTGAAGAAGAAGGGTTAATTAAGTAACGACCTGGAAAACCTGTTTTCTAGTGTTGTTGTTTTTTTTAGAAAATTGTTCAGAACACTTAACTAATGAAAGCTTTGGCTGTCTGTAAGCCTTTTTTTTTTTTTTTTTTTTTTTTTTTTGCTTAAGTATGCACTAAAGTAGAAATTTTAACCTAAAATAATAGAAGTTAAGCTAAATATTGAAATATTTAATTGATCGGGGTTGCCTTTCTGATTTTCTCCAAAATAACTGGCTCTATCGACCACATGGAACTCTATTTGTTAGTTATTGCAATTAAAACAAACAAACAAAACCAGGATTTGTTAAATTTTGAGGGTTTTGGACAGTAAGTTAATATTTCAATTCTGTTGTTAGCAAATACCAGTAAAAGAAATATGGTGCTGTGGAACTTTCTGCAGCACTGTCATTAAACTTGAGTTTTGAGTGGGTAAATACCAGAGGATGTCTTGTACTTTAAAGCACAGAAGGGTAATCATCAGATCTGTAGTTTCATCTTTCAGACAGCAAAATACTGCCTCTGCTGAAAATGCTGAATCTGTGTCCCTGTGACTAGTAAATTAATAGTAAGATTTGTGCTAACTAGAATTGCTTCATCTGATTTTGATGCTTAAGTATGGTAAAATAAAACAAGCCTACCATCAGATTATTTTGGATTCATTTAGTAAATTATGATGAATTGCATCTATTTCATTCTTTGTACTGTGCTGTAGTCTGTACTTCAAAGTGCTGTGGCCAGGAAGGCAGGAGGAACCTGCCTGTTTGCCTTGTCCTGGTTGTGATTAGGTGGGGTCTATCTCCTGCTCCTGAGCCAACGAGCTCCATGAGGAGCCTTCAGGTGGTGCGTGGCAGGGAGGGACACAAGTGGAGAACCTGATGCAGACTGGAGGCTTGAGAGATTGCTGAGGAGAGCAGAGAGCAAGAAGCTGGGTCTTGAGGATGTATATTGGATATACATAGCAGTGGTTTAGCAGCAGGGAGACTGCAGGGGTGAGAAAAGCCCAGAAGCTGCCCAATGTTACATAAGAGACAGTTTCAGCAGGCTCCAAAAGGGACGTGCTTCTGGCCAGAGCAGAGTCCATGAGCATCACTCGTTACGCCTCTGGGAGAGCAGATAATGGAGAGGGAAAAACTGCTTCACAACAGCACCTGGGAGAGGGGAGAGAGAAGCAGCCCTGCAGCCCCCAGGGTCAGGGCAGCAGGAGGGCAGGAGGTGCAGAAGTTCCCCTGCGGTCTGTGGCGAGGCCCCTGGTGGAGCAGGCTGTCCCCCTGCAGCTCATGGGTCCTACATGGAGCAGATCTCCATTCTGCAGCCTGTGGAGGAGCCCCCAGTGGAGCAGGTGGATGTGGCCTGGAGGAGGCTGCGGCCCATGGAGAACCCCTGCAGGATCAGGCCCTGGGCCAGAGCTGCAGCCCATGGAGAGGAGCCCACGCAGGAGCAGAGGGTCTGGGGGGAGCTGCTGCCCATGGGGGACCTGTGCTGGAGCAGTTTGCTGCTGGGGGATGGACCCCATGATACGGAGCCATGTGGGAGCAGTTCTTGAAGAGCTGCTGCCTGTGGGCAGCTCCTGCAGGCTCAGTTCGGGAAGGATGGCATCCCGTGGCAGGAACCCCAGGTGGAGCAGGGGCAGAGAGGGACCTTGAGGGAATGGCGGAGATGAAGCACTGGGGACTGACCACAGCCCCCATTCCATTCCCCTGTGCTGCTCAGGGGGAGGAGGTGGAAGAGGGTGGATGGGGGAAGGTGTTTTTAGTTCTTTTTTAGTTTCTCACTGCTCTAGTCTGATAGTGATAGGCAATAACTTA
>CM021766.1:37260222-37391049 GCA_011076525.1 Nettapus auritus | reverse complement strand
CCCCCCCCCCCCCCCCCCCCCCCCCCCCCCCCCCCCCCCCAGTGAGAGAGAGGTTGTAGTGGAGCTCATCTACCCAGCAGAGTAAAACCACCCAAGACTTTTCATAAGGACCTAGAGGGAGCAACAAAGAGTTTGTTGCAATTCAAACACCTAGAGAAAGCTTCTGGTCTGAGAGCAAGATTGAAAAAGAAAAGTAATGCAGGGATGCAGTTGGCCAGGGTAGCCAAATTCTTTCAATTTTCTGTGTTCCAGTAAATGTTTTGTTCTGATTTATGTTCTGATAAAACCTAGGTGATGCAAGACCCTTTGAAGGTAGTTAGGACGTTCACTTTAAGAATAATATGTTAACGGATCCATTTCAGGTTCCTGGCTCAATTCTCTGTCACATTTGCATTTTCTAACTCTTGCAATATACAATTTTTAAAAAGGGCTCAAAAATACCACCCAGAATAATTTTCATGCTTTTCAGGTGAGAAGCCTATATACAGAGTCCATGTGCTGGTTTTGGCTGGGAGAGATAATTTTCTTCATGGCTCAAACAGTGCTGTGTGTTGTGGATTTGTGATGAAAACAGTGTTGATAACACACCAATGTTTTAGTTGTTGCTGAGCAGCGCTTACACAGAGCCAAGGACTTTTCTGCTTCTCACACTGCCCTGCCAGCAAGGAGGCTGGAGGTGCCCAAGAAGCTGTGAGGGGACGCAGCCAGCACAGCTGACCCAGGCTGACCCAAGTGATGTCCCATACCATACGGCATCACTCTCAGCAGTAAAAGACGGGAGAAAGGAGGAGGAGGCAGGGACATTCAGAGTTACAGCGTTTATCTTCCCAAGTAACTGTTACATGTGATTAAGCCCTACTTCCCTGGAAATGGTTGAACATCTGCCTGCCGATGGGAAGTAAGGAATGAATTCTCTATTTTGCCTTCCTTGCAGGCACAGCTTTTGCTTTACTTATTAAACTGCCTTTATTTCAACCCAAGTGTTTTCTCACTTTTACCTTTCTGATTCTTTCCCCCATCCCTCTGGGGTGGAGTGAGCGTGAAGCTGTGTGGCACTTAGCTTCCTACCAGAGTTAACCCACAGCAGTCCATGACGCAGCCTCTAAAAAATAGGCAGGACAAAATTCAGCCAGATTAGCAAAAGGAAGGAGTTGAGAGCTCTTCTCTGCCACTAATTCCAGGACACTTATATCTAAAGGTTGTTAACTCAAGAGCCTCAGCTGTTGTACCTGCTAAAGTAAAATTTGAAGAAGAAGCCAGCTTCAGCTCTGGTTCTGTGAGAGTAAGCTGTGGGGTTGGGGTCCTAACGCTGTCGTCCTACCCCTTCTTCACTTGTGCACTCATGTTGGTGAGCTGGTCCCAAAGGACTGAACTAGCCCAGCTAGGGCACGGTTTGTGCTGATTTGGTTTATGGTGTCAACCTGCTAAACGTTTGGATGAGTATCAGTGCCAGAGTAAGGCAAGCAACTAGAATATATGTGTAGGAGTAAGTAGGAGGACAAAGGATGGCACCATTTACTTCAGTCAGACTGCACCACAGTGAATCCTCGGCCTTCAGTCCAGGCATCCTGTGGTTCATTGATGGAGGCTGCACAGCCTGAGACATTATCAGTGTAGAATTGTGTGGACTGATCAGCTATAAGACACCCAGGCTCTAGGTTGTGCTGCATCTCCTTTGCACTGTTTTGGTCAAATAACTAACAGGAAATGATTGCAGTGCTGGAAAATTCAATGCTTAGCACTGACCCATCAGTCTCAGGACTCAAAAGACTTACGCATATATGCATATGGGTCTTATGCTTTTGTTTTGTCAACACCTCTGGAATATTACCCTTTGTTACTACAGACTAATTAGAATGGTCTTTATAGTGTCCTAAGCTTATTCCAATGTGCCAAACCATCCTTAGTGCTCCACAAGTAAGTGGAGGATAAAGTTGGCCTTTATATCTCCATATTCCTTAGTCCAAAGTGCATATAATAAATATGATGTTGACTATGAATTCCACTGAAAAATAATCATATTCTGTCAGAGAGGATTACAGCTCAACTTAAAAAACTGAAGTTAATTAATATTTTAGAAGCAGTCCCATATACCACTGCCAGAATATTATTGTTATAATTAGAGGCAAGATGATAAAGCAAGATAGTACAGTATATATGTTTGTGAGTGTATGTATCTATATATGTATATATAAAAGAAACCTCTGGCTTTTAATAGTTGCCAAGCCAGCACCGTTATTAAGTAGTATTTACAGTGTTTAAGGTGTGAAATGAATATTTTCTGCTCAGTGGCAAGTAATTGCCATCATATAATGAGACTGGCTGTAAATTTACTGGTTGGGTTGAATAGTGTGTTGATAGTTACAGCTCTGGGCTGCGTGTTATGTAAAAATGAGCAGCTGATACCTTATGAAAGACTAAAAGCGGAATCTTAAAAAGTAACATCTTGAAAAGTGACAATGGTAAATATATGTTATTTTTTTAAAGACTCATTATGGATTTTTATTTATTTTAGGATATTCTCAATGAATATTGTTTCAGTAAGTTACTGATTGGAGAAAACTGATGATAGTCTTGTTTATCCACTGTGTTTCAGTCTACTTTATTAAAGAGATTGGCTAGTGGTTTTTGCTCTAAGAGACAAAGACGTCATTGGATCATTGTAGATGTCATGCTTGCAGAAGGCTACCAAATGCAAAATTCAATGGGAAATTTTCACTGAAGCAAAAACTGCTTTATTTTTCAGTAGTAGTATCTTTACAATTTGTTTGGGGGAAGAGGCAACTCCAAATGTATAAAAATACTTAAATGTGAATGTGTTTTGCAATAGCAAAATTTAAAATTTTAGCAAATGAAAAGTGCTCTTAACAGCATGTTGTTTACCACAAAAACAAACAAACAACAACAACAAAAAAACACATGGTGGTGGGAGAGGGTTGTTACTTGATTTGAACATTTCATTTCAAAACACAGTGTTCTACTAGGTTATACTGTTCATATAAGACTCTGTGTGTGTATTTGTATTAATAAAGAATGCCTGGTTGTTACCCTTTGATATATTTATAGTGCTGCATAACTATTTGTGTGGTATGTTGTTGTTTTTTTGTTGTTGTTTTGTTTGTGGTTGTTTTTTTTAATATCCTGTCACGTTAGAGTTTGCAGATCTTGCTTGCATTGGTCACAGCACAGATTTAATGCTGCTTGTGTTCAGATAGTGAGCATTACCCTCTAGGTCATAAAGTTGGTAAGTAATGTAACTGAAAATCACATGTGACTGGCACATATATTTCTAAATATTCTGCCAGTTTGAATGCATCCTGTCAGGCCAACCGGAATTTTCTGGTTGGTCTTGAGGCTCTGATGGAAGTATGTGTATACTTGAGAAGATGTTTTTTTAAATAAGATACTATGGAAATTCTTTCTCAGAACCATGTTACCAAAATTTGAAGTTCACTCTTAGAAAAAATTTGAAAAAGTATTTAGACATTTAGTAACTCTCATATTTAAAACATAAAGTTGGGGAAAATATTTGAGCTCTATTGTGCTGTATTATTTTACTGCTACGATTGAAGCCTTTTCTGGATGTGCAGATTAGCTGGACTTTGCCAAAAGGAAAAGAAAAATAGGTGTGGGTCTGTAGTTTCAGTATCTGCAATGCAGTGCCACTGGAAAGTAGAAATACTGTCTTTCTCTTGCCTTCCCAAGGGCAGCTGACCTTCTCCTCGCCAAAGAGGTGAACCCCTTGCCAGCACATATGACTACAGACTATTACATTAATCTGTTTAGCCTCAGTACCAGCTGCTTGCATGTTTTTAATTATCTTATTAGATGGTATAACAGTGACCTATGAAATAAAATGAAGGTGAGTATTTTTTAACTTTATTTTACAGGCTATTTTTCTAAATATATTTTAATGACCTAATTATGACTTTTAGGGAGAGCCATTGATGCAGACATTCAATTTGGCTGATACAATCTAACATCCCAAGGACACTTATTTTCTTCCAAGGTGGATTCATACATTAATACTGCTTCTAATAAATATATAGCCTAAAAAAAAGCTCACTTTTCATACTTGTGTTGTTAACTTTATGATTCAGAGACCCCTGACCACTGTGCTGGATAATTTCTTAATATATCTCTGCACTTGTACATAGGTTTGATTTCTGTGCTATATATCAAGATGAAGTTCTTTCCTATCTGGCTTAAACTCCATGTTTAAACGTGTGATGATTGCTCAAAGTTGTGGGATATATAGGCAATGTATATTCCTCGTTCTGCTGATATTTAATATAGGCAGTGGATCTGGTATAAGAAATACTTAGTTATTCCATTTTCTTCCCCTCACTTCTTACAGATTATGCTTACCAGATGTTTTCTTTCTTACTGCAAAAAGGCAATGTGGTCCTGCTGGCTGAGGCATGTTTCTTGTGTGCCAGCCAACAACTGTAGGACTGATACTGAGCATACAGAAGAAAGACTGCAAGGGGTGCAAGCTGTTCCTCCCTGTTTCTACCCCTTTCCAAAAGTGGGTAGTGGAACTAGTTTGATTCCTGTTTGACCTATGGTTTTTCTTGGCAGCTGAGTGTGAAATGGCTACATAACCTCTGCCCTTATATGCAAAGATGTAGGCAACATATACTCCCACCTTGTGGAAAATTCTTGCCTTAATCTGTTAGGAAGCAACCCTTTTCCATTTACACGAGCCTTTTTAGTCTTGTTCATACTCAGGTGGTGTTTCTTTATTGTTTTATACTTAAGCCACCCCTGTGCAAGTATAACCTATGTTTCCTAACTTTATCCGGTATGTGACCACATGTAATCAAGAACTGTAAAGAACAAGCTTTTTTTTTTCTGTTGGATTTTAAAATATTTTGATACAAAAATTGTAGAGTAAAAGACAAAGTAGTAAACTAGAACTGTGCTTCCATTCTATAAGGACAATTCTCAGCAATTCCATCCTTCCCCTCTTTCCACAATGAAGTAGCAAAACTGTCATCCATGTTTTTGTCTTACCTAGAACTGTTTTTTAGACAGCATCCTAATTGATACTCTTTACTTGCAAAGAGGCCTTTTCACTACAAGTCAGTTTTGTCTGAGAGCCTGTAAAACTCTCCTTGAAGTTTTCTGGATGTACTGGTCTGTGCCAGTACTCTCATCTCGTCCCATTTTGTGAGAAAGTTAGCAATCCCATCTTGCAGATCTGTTATTTCCAGCAAGAGAAAATGACTTTTTGCACTGATCACAGTTTTTCTCTAGAAGTTTCTTTTTTTCTCCAAATCCAAGATCATGGTGGTACCTACTGAGAGCTTGGAAGATTTCCACATTTCTCTGAATGTTTTCAAAATTATATTCCTTTCTTTTCCCATTCAAGGACCGTTGTATAATGTTCCATCCCCACCTCGTCAGACCTCTTTTTTGAATTCCTTCCTTCCGCAGCTTGTCCAAACTGCACTCCTTGACTGTTGTGCCAAGGAATTTGCCAAAGATGGCATAAGACAAGGAAGAAGTTATCACTGAGGAGCTCAATCCCTGTATACAATATACATTTTCTAAGATCCAAACATTTCAGGAGATAAAAATTGTGGATTTTTTGAGCTTTTCCTATCAAAATTATGTTATTTTCTAAAGAAGTAGAAATGTAATACAGGCTTTCTTTCTGTTTGGACACAGTGCAAACCCTCAGAAAACAGGGGAGAGCAAATTTTGCATTGCTTAATGTCTGAGATGCTCTCAACAGAGAATCAGAAAGGAGGAACTGAGTACTAGCATCTTTTGTTGGCAAAATACTTCTTGGCATTTTGGTAGCAGAAAGGAAGGACTTAGCACATGAGGAGAGGCTGTGAAAGGAAGAATGGTAGATGCTTTCTAGCACCCCTGGAGAGAATGTTAACGTTGCAGTTTACTCTTGATTTATTTCGTTGTACTTGAAAATTATCCTATATACCCTTGACGCCATATTCAGCTGATCTCTCGTTTTCCCTTGATAATACTTTAAGTGTTTTTCATTATGGATTTCCTATATTTTTCCGCTCTTGATAACATTTGAATGATCATGGCAACAGGAAAAAGTGAGAACTAGAGGAAAGCAAATGTCTTTCCCATTTTCAGAAAGGTAGGAAGTAGGACTCAGGGTATTGAGACTTACCTCAGTCCATGGGAAGGTGATGGAGCAGCTAATCCTGGGAGCTCTTTCCAGGCACATAAAGGGCAAAAAAGTCATCAGGAATACTCTATAATAGATTCACCAAGGACAAGTCACAGTCATACCTGACCAAGTTGATAACCTTCTATGAAGAAATGACTGTTTTGGTAGTCAAAAGGAGAGCAGTGGACAACTATTTTAATCCAAAGAAGTTTGAAGACAAAAGCTAACAAAAATAATATCCAATTGAAATCAATCTAAAGAGCAAAGATGGTTTTAGTAAAAATACATGTTTTTTTTAACAAAGGTAAGAAGAGCTAGTCAGTTCAACAGATTAAAGTTGTATCATGAAATCACTCATTTTCTTATGTCAGGGCATGCACAATGGATGGACTTACAAAATTAAGCCATAATTAACTACATTAACTAGACTTTTGTGTTTGTCACACTGCACATCATACGATCCATGTTTTGAGCTTGTGTGCATGTTATGTCAGTTCTAGTCCTGCTCTAGCTGGTCTGTTTTGAGTAAACAGAAACATTCTGGCATTTTGTGGCATATTCCTGCAAAATTACCTCCCCTTTTCCTGTTCCATCCATTTTTTAGTTCATGATTTATAGAGCTATAGCTTTTGTCTGCTTTTCTCCTTAAAAATCCGTGTGTTTGTATAACAAGGCTACATGCATGTGCATGCAAAATTCACAGAGATATGGTTAGCTGTGGGTAAAAGTTAGCAAAAGAGAGAAGTAGCAGATTAACACTGGAAGTATCAGTTAGAATGAAGCAGCACAGTCTCTCTGCAGTCTGCATCATGACTAGAAAGATGGAGGTAATTAGCAGTAAAATTAGTAATTGTTGATTGGGTGATTCACCCTCCTCAGTGTTTGTAGCTTTCCCTTTGCTATAAGAGGAAGGTTGTCCACCTTGCTTAAACTATGTGCCTGGTATTTAGGCAACAGCCTTTGGGCAAGATGATGAGGTATGCCGTGCCCGGATCAGGAGAAAGAACTCTACTCAGGAGACGTAGAAAGTAAAAAAATGTTCTACTTGGGTATGCAAAGGATTTCAAAGGCATTGGGTTGGGGAGTGTTAAACTAGAAGGCCTTGAATCTGCAACTGGCAAATCAGGTACAATACAACTTAGAAATATAATAATAAAATGAATGTAGCACTGTTTCCACCATTGACCATGATGTCTAAATTCCATTTTGTGGATCTGTAAATGTGTGCAGAAAGTAATGAGTAGAGGCGAACAAGATGATAACATTCAGACTTCCATCTGGCTGTAATAAGAGTTCTTACCAGATGTTCCTACAAAAGCTAAACAATGCCAGGGTTAGAAGCAAAGTGTTGTCCCCATTCAAGACCTGGCTCCCTGGCAGAGAAGAGTCAAGATGAAGTGGGCAGCTTGGAGTACAGAGAAAGGCATCTCATGATTTTGTGCCTGGACCAGTGCTGTTTACAAGAGGTGCTGGTAGGGTCTCTCTGCCCATAGAGCCCTGTGCACTTCTAGGGACTGCATGGCACACATGCTGGTAGCTTCAATAACCTTCAGTTTTTTTTAATGGAGTTTTTCTGTTTCAGAAAGTGATTTCACCCTTCTTCATGCAAACATTTTTAACTGTATGTCAGCCAAAATTAGATGAAACCTGAACGGTTTTGAAAATCTGGCCTTTTAATTTTGAGCCTCCCAGCAGTACAGCCATGCATATTCACACATATATGGCTGGTAACTCTGCCTTATATCCCAAGGCAGGAGTTTGAGAAACAACAGAAAAAATGCATACATTTTCCAAAGAGAGTGATAAGCCTTCACATGAAGGCTGTCAAGTGGATTTTGAGGGTATCAAATATAAATTTGTGTATTTCAGAAATGTTTATGTTTTAGAAACTTTCTACTTATTACTTGATACTACCTTTCAATTGCATTTTTTCATGTTATTATAGAATAAACTCTGTTTTCATTACACTCCTGGCTGTTGCTTCACTTTTTTCTCAAATGTTCATTTTATGGCCTAATAAATAATACAAACTATGCATGTTTCTTCGATATATGCAGCATGCTTGAACAGAACTATTGCCTCTATTTGAAAGTAGATACCACATTCACTTACTGATGTTCCTATCAATAAAGACCTCTTACTGTAAAACATATGACACCATAATTAGAGAACTTGTCTTCTTTCTGACAGCCTGTTCACCCTCTTGCTTCACTGGGTACCTCTGGGGAAGATGAATTTGGGTCTCAACATTTAAAAAAGCACATTCAAAAGATTAACAAAAAATGGTATGAAAAAGTGAAATTGGCTTCTCTTGGAGCTTGCACAATTTTGCTTTAGATGATTGTGCCTGTACCACCAGCCCTGCTCAGGAATTTTCTTTAGGGGTCTGTGAGACCATCCATTTTATCCTTCAGTATTAATCTAGAGGGTGGAATAAGCTTGAGATTTAGATTGCAACCTTGAATATGAATGCAAATATTCACACTTTTCTCTAATAGTACAGTATTTTTTCATGAACTGAGAAATATTCCGTGTTATCTAAATGTTGTAAATACTCAGCTGGTCTTGTTTTATCATGAACATGAAAAAGGGATTTCAAAAGTTGGCATAAAATATTTCATAAATTCATGAGACAAAATAACTATGTGCACAGCCTAATGACCTGTTAGGTAATGGTTTCTTCATTACCTGTGGTTTCAAATAGAAGTGATTGTGGATAGTAACATTTAGCTAGTTGGTCCTAGCCCTTGTAGTCCCAGAACATAATCTTTATATTTTTTCAGTGACATAGATTTTAGTTTGATGTGTCTGTTCTTAATTTGCATTTTTACATTTTGATGAGTTTTAGTATCATCCCCAGAGCTTTATGTTGTTTAGAACATCATAGCACAAAAATATTTCCTATACTAGCTTTAAACATTGGAAGAATCTGCATTTGTATACATCAGCAGCTTTATCCCATAAATCAGTAAATACAGAATTTAACTGGTGTTGACTAACAGAAAATCTGTGCTATACCAATCTTCCTCTCTTGTCTTTCTTCATCTTCTGAACAGCATATTTATTTTGTAATGAGGTTAGGTGGGCTAAGATTGTATTCTGCATATCTATGATTGATGTATACGTTCTACCATTATGCTACAGATTAAAATTTAGCCACAAACCTAAAGGCTGAAGTTCTGCTGTAGGCTATCAGTGGAAGAATGTCTTTTTTTACCTCTACTCTAAAACCCACAGTTCAGTGTTGACTCAGTAAAACTCTAGGAATTATTCCAGAATTCCAGAATTATTTTCTTGGTTTCTTGTTACCTTACTGGTGTCACTCATTCTTAAACACTTCAGAGTTGCTTGTTCCTCCATAGCTGTAAAATAATGTAATTCCTTTGTTTTTTAATAAGATGCTAGACATCGGGGATTTAAATACCTTTTCAAAAATGGTACTTAAGCACATATGAGCTTTTACTTGGAGTTTTTAGTGTAAAGTCCTGCCACTGCGCTCCGTTCCTTGTAGTGTGTAGTCGGAGCGGTGCTTCTCTTCCAAGAGATGTTCTAATGTTTATAATTGTCTTAGCAGGTATTGTAGTCCCAAAACATATCCTGTTGGAAAGAAAGAAAAGAATAAATATATATAGTTTTCTAGGAGTTCAACCTCATTTCTTATATGCAACAAAGTATGTGTTCAAGCAGACTATAAATATAAAACTCTTCTGCAGATAGTTTCGAACTCTAGTGCTTGTGGTAGAAAGGCATGTTTCAAGATAGAAAGGAACAGTTGAGAACCAAGAACAAACCTTGCAAAACAGATCTGCAACCTTCATCCCTTCCATTGTTTTGCTTGCTTTTTCATGTGTATTGAGCACTTTCCTCACTTCTAAGTAATGCAACTGTCTAAATAAATATCTTACATTGGACCTTCACTACACAGAATCAGCACATGAAATGAAGTTTCTTACAGAAACATTAATCTAATTACCTTTTTCTCCTGTAGGTCTTGCATTATTAAAACTTTATAATATATGTACCATAGCAAATTAGATGGTATACTTAAATAAGAATATAAAATATAAAAACGTATACAAAGTAACCAGAAAACTTTAACTGTTGCATTTCTCTTTATTTTAATTGTACAACTTAAAGGTGGTATTGTAATACATGATTATGCATTTTATTGTCTAGTTTGATTAAAAACAATTGCATGCACTTATTCATAGTTTAAGTAATTCCAAATGGCTTTGAAGTCTTTCACTTCAGTGAAGCAAATGGGATGTGGTAGACTTGAGTTCCAATCTTTATTGCTCGTTTCACTTTGACCAATGAGTTTTCTACAAGCCTGGGTTAACAAGGCTTATAGATACTGGTTTACAGAGCAGTGCCATATCCTTTCTAAAATTATCCTTTTAGAATTGAAAGCTTGTTGATACTGCTCAGCGTTGCCATTATTGAAGCAGTCTCTAAAATTATGAGGCTTAATTTATTAGCCTTAATTCAAAATCTTTGAGAAGTGAATTAATGAGTGCTGTTCAGAAGGGATTTTAGATATCATTTAGCTCTCCTAAAACAGAAGCAGATTCCAATTTCAGTTTACACAGAAGTCTTTTTTCAGTTGCTTATAACTTTTCTTTTTAGTTATCCCAGCAGCCAAGGGGGGAAGCGGAGGAGATATGATCAGATATGATCTTGCCAAATTTCTTTTGGCTGTTTTAAGTGTAATTTTGTTTGAAATGTGTTTGGAATTGCATTACAAGTTTGGTTTTTTTTGTTGTTGTTTGTTTTTGTTTTTTATTTTAAAGCATAGTATCTGCACTAATTCAATTTAAGAAGTGTTAAAATTACTTTTTTACTGTGTAGCAGTCACTCCCAGCAGCTGGTGAAAAAAATAACCTCAAGTGGTTTTTTGTGTTTTTTTTTTTTTTTTTTTTCCTCTCTGTTCTTTCTATTTACAGTTCACACTGTTTTAAACCTTTTACTAACTCAGCTGACATGCCAGTATTTTGAAAGACATTGTGAGGATGTGATCCACTGTCAGAACAATGTGAATAGCTTCAGAATCTGACCCGTTTAGTGCATAGGGGAATGTGTCACTCTTGAAGCACAGCTACCTTAGGGAGGCAGCTTGGCAGTAGTTATAATGGCCAATGATGCTACAAAATTTACAATGGCAAATGAAGAATATTATACATGATAGAAACAGGAGGGTTATTTAGATAGGCATAATATACTGTAGTTACCGAAGTATAAATGACTGTGAAAGAAAGGGCCAGATTTTTCTCAAGCTGTGTCTGCTATATACCATACGTTGTATTTAAAGGAGACAGAACTGTGGTAAACAATCATCAGCAACTCACTGCAGAAGGTTGGGATGTGTAGGAGATATGGAGCTAGTGAAATGACTGCTTAGTCTTTCTGATCTACAGAATAGGGGACATGGCAGCAAGGAAGGAGGTTGTCCCACACCATTGTAGTTACTTTCTGCTGTTTTGGTCATTTAAGAGTACTGGTGGGTAGCAAAAGCTGAAAGCATCCTTAGCCCCTGCAAACTAACACTGCTTTAGTCATCTTTGTTGTTAGCCAGAGTGCATTTCCTTTTCAGTGAATTAACAAAAGTTAATAATCAAGGTCCAGAAGTAAACACCCACTTTTTAGAAAATGGTCCTAGCTGAAAGGTGATGATGCATTCACAAGCACAACGCTTCTAGTCCTGGCATGGATGGTGAGTTCGCCCCTGTCTCACAGGAATAGGACCGTAATCTCCTGGTTCGCCAAGCCCCTTTCTCAGCTATTCCTAGCAGCTGTGTCTTATATATAATTCTTTTCTGGAACTGAACAAGTTCTGTCTCAAACAAACTTTAAAAAAGTCACTCTCACAACTCAGCTTAAAAGGCTGAAAATTAGCTAAGTTTAGCTTGCCTATACTTAGGGCAGTTTTTAAATCTGGAGTTTGTTAGTATTTAGTATAACCTATTCTGTGACTCCTGTCGGTGAGGGAAGTCTGGTGAGATCTTACCCTGGAGTCACAATAGCAGTTTCCCCCTTTCTGGTTTCATTTGGTCTCCCAGGGAGAAGTAATAATCTCCCTTGTGACAGTTGCAGAAGGAGATGTTCACCTTAAGGACATGCAGTGAAAATAAATCAGAAACACGTTTCCTTGCACGTGGCCCAGCTCTTTATATTGCAGCTACCATCCGGATTCGAGTGGTTACAGAAAGTCTGTGAGCAAGTCTTGGGCTAGTAAGACCATCAAATGACTTACACTGTTCCCGAGCTTCTTTTTAGTAGAAGGTGCAGGAAATATAGATTTAATTCTTTTATTCAGACTCAGTAGATGGTTTGGGACAATTAATTTCCAATTGTTTCCCAGTAGAGCAGATTTACTTGTATATTAATGAGGCACAGGTGTTAGGCCCCTGGTGCCTGCATGCCTGGGAGGCATATTTAGGTTGTTTATCTAGTCAGCCATAGGTACTGCAAGGTACTCAAGCTTGCCTTTAACAGTTTATACAGTGAAGCTTTTTAATTTTTTGATGTTTTTTTAAATTTGCTAGCACCTGTTAAAATTTTAAAACTGATCATGTAGAAAGAAGTAGGAGTGATTTCAATAGTAAATAGCACTAAATGTTAAAGAAAGTCATCTTCTATTATGCTTAACTGCCCAGCCTGACATTAAGAAGAAAAGAAGGTTCATTTAAGCAAATATGTCATGTGAGGAACTAATACAGTCAACAGTATACTTTTCTGTTGCGTATTTTTGGAATAGGTACTTCTTTGTCTACAGCTGAAACATGAATGTGCTTATATTAATATTCATTTTTCTTGTTTATTCACTGAACTGCAGTACCAACATTTTAGAGGAAATGGAATAGCCTCCATAGACATTATGAATTTCAGTAGCTGGCATAATTATAGCGATCTACATATTCATTAAATCCAAAGAAGAAATGTGTCCAAAAAGACAGCCATGCGTTTAGAAATGGTACACAACTAAATATATAGATTTTTAAAAAGTTGCTTTCCTCTGCTTATCCAAAATTGAGTAGTGTCATATAGTCCTTAAATCAGCTAAGGTTTTTTTGTGTGTGTGTGTAAATGTTCATTCCTTTTGTTTTTGCATGCAGTAAAGAATGGGAAGAACTATTTGTAAACAACAATTACTTGGCAACTATACGGCTGAAGGGGATTAATGGGCAGCTGAGAAGCAGCAGGTTCCGTAGTGTTTGCTGGAAGGTAAGAAGAGAAAATATTTATTTACAGTTTGTGGTTGCAATATATCAACACATTACCTGATGGGCTGGAAGATTATTGATGCAAAGAATCATGAATTTTCCGACAGACTTCATCCCAATGTTTTCCTCCTCATTTTTATAATTCATAGGATATTTGCTAATGATATTGACTTGCCTTAAAGCTGAATTGCGGGTGATGTCAAAAGATTCCTTGGAAAGACTATCTTTGTGTTGGGTAGTATGTTTAAAATTGAGTGTTACACAGCCATCTCTCCTATCAGTGTCTGTACATTGAAAACATGCAATGGAAATAAAAAGGAAGTTTGTCTCAGAATTTATGTTTTATGGAACTTGGAACTCTTTTAAAATCATGATGCCTGTCTTAGCAGCTTTTTGCAGAGAAACGAGAAAATGAAGACAAATCTCTCTTGTATTCATGTAATCATTAAGGTTGCAAAAGACCTCCAAGATCATCAGTTCCAACCATCCCCCTGCCACCAATATCACCCACTAAACCATGTCCCTAAGCACTTAATCCAGCCTTTCCGTAAACACCCCCAGGGACGGTGACTCCACCACCTCCCTGGGCAACCAGTTCCAATGCCTGACTAAATGACTGGATAGAGAAGGAAGGCAGGCCTTCCAATCTTAAACCACAAACAGGTCTTTAGATCTCTTAATTTTTTAATAGTTGCAGGGGATGGAAGAGAGAGAGAAAGCAAAGTAGCATTAAGATGCTATATAAAGTTCAGAAGAACTTTGTTGCAGTGGCGTCAGGTGTTCTGTTCTTCACTAGCTTTTTCCCCAGTAGACTTCCTCTACAGTAACACTGCTAATCTAAATTACCTCTCTTGGAACATCTCAAGCTTGACTTTGGCACAAATGCCTGTGAAAAGAAAATCAAAATATACTTTGTATATGAAATAAATAAATGTCAAAAGCTATATATATGTAGCATTGAATAAATTTAAAGATAATTAAAATATTTTTTTCAGGAGACCAGGTTAATACTTGCCACAAGCATTTTTTATTATACTTTACCATTTTGTGCCTCTAAATTGACAGGCCTTAACTCAACAACCTGAACTAACAGAAGCATCAAGTCCTTCACTGTCCACTGATTAAATCAAGGAACAGTTTTATTGTAGAAACAAGGCTGGTTTTATTTGCACGTCCTGATATGGCTTAGGGGCTCTGTTTTAGATTGCCTGTTTAAAAATATTATCAGTGTTTACATTAAGTTCTGAAATAATAAATATTTTTAGTAATTTGAGAATGCATTTTGTTTGTCAGTATTTGCTGTCTCATAGCACATATGTACATAAAATCATATTTAAAAAGGAAGAAAATACTCTTTTTTTCCTTATTTTATTTGCAATTAAAGAGCATTTTCCAGTAGATGTTTCTTTCTAGCCTCATTCAGACAGAAATGTGTAAGAACTGAGATGTAGATCTTCACAAGGACTTTTTGCACAATTAAATCTTAACTTTCTCACAGAATTCTAGAACATCTTTCTTTTGTACATATTAAGATTTTCCCTTTCCACAGTTCTTAGGTAGAACATATCTCTGAGTGGTTAGTTTCTGCTCAGCATTCATGTTTGGTTTTAGGTATGTTGAATCAGCTGGTCAGTGTTATGTAAATAGCTCCAAGGTTTGTGTATTTATTTTAATCTCTTTGCATTTTGTTTCTGCCTTGGAAGTTTTATCCAACTTCACTGGAGTTGTGACAGTTTACAGAGCTTGAGTTTGTGGTTACAATAGTATGTAATACTTTGTGTTGTACCACAGAACTGTAATTATTTTCTAGCTTCTTCTTTATTGAGTGGAATGTCTTAAAGCCAGGGCTGTTTACAACAGATCTTTACTTCCTTCTCCTTATGTATAGAAGAATACTTGCTCTTCCTTTCTGAGATGGCTTATGCTGTCTGGTAGGATTTACATGTAAAGGCATATCAAATTGATTAAACTTAATGGTTTTACTTTGTTTTGTTAATAGTTATTTCTGGAGGTTCTACCCCAAGACAGAAGTCAATGGATTAAAAACACTTCAGACTTAAGAACTTCGTATAATAAAATCAAAGAAATTGTAAGTTGGTATAAATAGGATCTCTACTCTCACGGTTTGACATAGGTACTAATGCTTAATGAAAGAGGATTTGATTTTTTTCTGTTTTTACCCAGCACATTACAAACCCTCGGAAAGCAGGACAGCAAGATCTGATAATCAACAATCCACTCTCTCAGGACGAGGGGGTAAGTTGACCCTTAGTTATATGTTGAGATGTGCTACAAAATAGTCATCATCATCATCCTGATGTAAGTGAATTCATGCTGAAGAAGGCAAAATGGCAGGTGCTAAAATCTCACCCTGAATTTCCAAGCTGGCTTGTGGTAATGATTGGTTCACAGGTTTTGTTGAACAGCCAGAAATGCTCATTTCCAGGTTAATATTCTGATCATTCCATGGTTATTGCAGTGAAAGCTGTGATGACCAAGGAAATTTCACAGAATATCCTTTCTTTGACTGATATGCCTTCTTATTGCTGTGTGTTTTCATTTTATACACAGAATGTCTCTAGTCGAAGGACTGTTTAAACATTCAATACGAATGGGAATACTGTTAACAGCAAATAGTGAAGAACCCTGCTATGGAGTACTGTTTAGCCTAGAAAGTTTTCCTCTGGCAAAAAAAAATTTGTTGTCTGTCTGTGTAGTATACAACTTGAGGTAATACGTAAATTACCAGGCTGCAAAACAGGCAATTCTTCCAAGGTTTTTAATTTTTTTTGTTTCTTTGAACTGTACAGTTGCTTTTCTATTCAGAAAGCAGAGAGCTGCAAAATGACAGATCCAAATTTTAAAGACGTAGTGAAAGTGTGGTAAAAGTATTTGGCCTGACTGCCATTAAGTGCAAAGCATCCAGCTCTTGATGAAGTTGATACAACCTCATAGTACCTCGGTGTCTTCATAGTCATGACTCTTTGATGAATGTCTAAATATAGGTGTGGGAGCTTAGTTTTAGGCAACTGTTTTTTTTACACTTTTTTTGTGCTCCATTTTATTATATATGAAAAAGTATTTAGTATGTTGTTTTTTAGAATGTTTAAGCATTTCTGCTTCTTACTATTTTGTTATCTTTTTATCATTTTTGAAAGTTTCTTTTTACCAAATTTTCAAAATAATTTAATACCATGAAAATAGGTTTGGTTCTTTTTAATTGTTTGTTTTTGAGGGGGGAGGGGGAGGAGTGGAGGTTGGTGGCTGTATTTAAGAGATTTGCACCTAGAAAGATGCACCTAGAAAGACTTTCACGGATATCTTTGATGGAATGATTCTACTCGTGTTTCCATTTTGTCCACAAAGAGAAGCCCGTATTTTGTTTGTATTTAGTGCAGTACTCAGCTTCATATTTAATATGGAAAGAGATGTTTGAATAGGCTTGTTTGTTGAAGTATGGAAGTATTGATCATAGGCTCATTTCTGGTTCTGCAGATGATATGACTGTGCATGCCATCAAACCATTCTTGCATCCAGCTGTACAGAAAGCTGTGTCACATACAAAAGATGTAAAGCGTTCCTGCTGTAGCCTGTGATTGTACACAGTGACATAATCTTTTTTTCCGCTTTTGATGTCTTTAGGAGATGGAAGATAAAAGTTAACGTATAAGGGGTTTAATCTATATAAAATAAAACCACAGTCCAAGTCAAGCATAAGCATGAAGAGCAAAATGCTTTTTAACCTCTGCAATGACATAATGTTATAGCCTTTAGTGTCCTGGGTTTTGCTTCCTTTCTAGCAGTGAAATTCTTACCTTCATACTTCAGTTTGACTGACTGTTGGGTTGGGGGGAATGGGGCAGAGTTTCAAAAAGTGATCTAGCTGCATGAAACAAGCTACAAGTAAGTTAAAAAAAATTAAGTTTATATAAGACATTGTCAAGGGTATGAATACTTTTTTTTTCCCATCCTTTTTCCTTTCATTCCTTCTGCTAGCTAACACTGATATACTTTCCATTTTCTTTTTATGGAGCATAAAACACCAAGGCAATCAATTGTTTACAGGAGAGCAAGAAATTCTGGAAGTGTTGTAGCCGCTCTCTTTGTAAAGTATTTCATTCAGTGGTGCTGCTTCTGCTACTATCCGAAAACTAACCTAAATGAAAAGACTGCCATAGATTTTCTTCCTTCTGTATTTTGATCAGTATGGCTACACTACCATTCCTTTACAATAAAGAGTTAGCTTTACTTTACAATACTTTTTGTGGGGCATACAAACAACATTTGCTGACTTCTTCCCAGGTTAGTTTTTGTGAAGTATTGCTAAGCAAGGCATGGAAACCAAAGAAAGAGAATAGCAGTGATCATAAGCACAGATACAAAAGAAGCTAAACTTGCTTCAGACTGTTATTTATTATTTTTTACATTGACAATAAGCTTTAAATGCCCTTATAGTCTGTATAAAAGCCTTCTTAGAATGCCCAGTCTTGCTCTGCACTTCTGTGTATTTGTAGTTAGAATGATGTAATTTTCATGATACTTATTCAATCATCATACATTCCTTATTTGATTTTGCCTCCACTAAGACAAACCAACTTGCTTGCAAACAATTTCTTAATATGGAAATTACAGCAACTTCTAATTGGAGTCCATACACTTAGAGGAGAAATGTCATACTGTCCTGTGATCTAGACTTTTTTAGTTGAGTTGGTTCTTGTGAGTTTGAATTTACTCCACTTTACTAAATATTCTTTATAGACCCCTTCATTTGCACACCAGCAGCCATCCACTGAATGAATGCAGTAAGCATAGAACTAAGATCCAGAAACTTAAATTTTTACATCGCTGATCTCAACTGACATTCTAGGATACTTCAGGCTAATCAACAACATTCTTTTTCACGCATAAAATGTTGGTGTGCCTATCCAGGAATGGTGAGGATTAATTAGTTAATATTTGTACAGTACTTTGCTGATGCAGCGTATAAGCCTTATGTATTAGAATTCTGTGTTACATAGAATTATTTTTCCTTATTTCAGAGTCTTTGGAATAAATTTTTCCAGGATAAAGAGCTTCGAGCAATGATTGAACAAGATGTGACAAGAACGTATGTAGATCTTTAAAGAGATTTTTATATATGTTTAGATTCTGCATTTTTATGTGATATACGTTATATAGCATTTTCTTGAGATAGGTTAGTGTAAATGTCAGTACTGTTGAACAAGAATGTGAAGAAACATACATTAAATGTATAAAAATACAGCTTTCTTGGAGTGTAGAGTGAGAAAATTGAGTTAAGCATTAAGCCCTGGAGATTTATTGGTATCAATGAAGAAAAGCTCTTCTAAATTAAGATATTAGGAAATGTATTACTATATGAAATTTAAAACAGAGTTTTCCATATAAAGCAAAGAGCAGGTAAGAAAAACTGAAAGGTCTTTTAACTAAATTTTGACCATAATAAAACATTGAACAGATGAGTTTCTGTAATTCTTAACACTTACTCGATCAATAAAAAAATTAAAATATGTAATTAGTAAGGGAAATGTCATTCATCTAGAGAAGTTAAGCGTTTCTATCTTTATCAGTTTTCTAGTGTTACTTGTCACATATGCCTTTTTAAATTTGTCCTAATATTACTGTGATTGTCTTTTCATCGTCCTGGCTCTTCAGTCATTCCTGTTCAGAAATTTGTTTCAGATAGAACACTCCGTTCCTGAAAACATTCCTTTTTAGAGTTGAAGCATTGACTGCTGTGTTAAATTCAGTTATGTTTTGCTACCATGTGAAATTTTACTTTATTGCAAATATTTTTTCTTGCAACCTGAAAAAAGCGGTGATAGTCATTGATTTTACAAATCCCAATCTTACTCATTTTCATTTACAGAAACAAAGCCCTGCAGAAAATATAATTGCTCTCTGGTTTTGCAGTATTTTATATGTCCATCCCTAGACCCATTCTTGAATGTGTTTTTGCCATGAGATGTATAATTAAAATCAGAGTATATTTTCATGTACATTCTCACAGATGGTATTTTTTGTTTGTTAAAGAGAACAGTTTGGGATGTTCTACAATTAAAATATATATGTATCTAAACTATAATTGGAGAATGAAAAGTTGTAAAGAGGTTAAGTTTGATGTAAGTCTGTTATTTAAAAAAACACATATACAAAGTCCAGACTCTCTCTTTGGCAAATGGTAGCGTCAGTGATGTTCAGTAATGTCAGTAGTAGAGACTAAAGGATTTACATTTTTTTATTTATTAAAAAAAAATCTAATTGAAACAGTAGCAGAAAATATCATCACTATCAAAATAAGTCAAACAGTGGAAAAGCAAAATTATCAGCATTAATTTATTTCACAGACTATATAAATGCATATGTATACACTATATATATTTTATATTCATATACTAATCATAAAATCGTAATCATATTGTATGCATTATGTATGCATATATATATGTGTGTTTGTAAACTAGCAGTAGTGTAAGAAGCAATAAGTTCTACATTCCTTGGTTTTGTAATATAAGTAACTTGTATTTAACATTGCTTTTTCATTTTCATTCTTTGAATAAATTCCTGAAGTTGCAATATAAAGATTTTTCAATTACTTACAGTGCTGTTTATTAAAATTTAAAATGTTGAGTATTATATTCAATTATCATCATCACCTTCTAGTTTCTGTTTCTTCTTTCAAGAATGTTTTTTCATTCTTTGTCACCAAGTTCTGTACTTCATCATCCAACATCTTTAACTAAACAGTGCTCAACAGTTTGATGCTAACTGCACACAGCGTATCAAACCACAGAATCCCATCTAGCAGAGCAGTAAAGAATTTGTAATGTTTTTATTAGAATTTAGTGAAGTCTAGTGATAATAGACTGGAAAAGTGGGTAGAAATATGCTTTTAAAATTGATGGTGTTTAAAATGTGTTTTGTTTGTTTGGTTGGTTTTGGTTTTGGTTTTGTTTTGTTTTTTCTGGTGGGAGGTGTCCCTACCCATGGTAGAAGGGTTGGAAATAAATGATCTTTAAGGTCCCTTCCAACCCAAATCATTCTGTGATTCTATAAAATGTCAAAAGTCTATTAACTAAGGGGAACTGTAAGGAAGTTTGTTCACGTGTATGTGTTCATTTTGTGAATTGTTACCTCATCCAATCTTAGATTTTACAATATAAATGTGCACAACTGGGCTAATCATCCTGTCTAGTAGAGATCATATTAGTCACATGGCAGAGAAGTATGGGGATTTTTTCAAACCTTTACCTAAATAAACTTCAGTCACCTGAAATTAGGTGATAATAATCCAACCCAGTAAGTATAAATATATATTTTGGCTGTTGCATAGTAAGAACTTTCAATATTTACAAGCAAAACAGGGAAGGATTTTGTTACATTAATCCTAACTCATTAGTGATCAACTTCTCTAATTAATGACCTGTCTCATTTTTTACTGGCTGGGAGTTGAGAGAACTAGATTTTCCTTCCAATTTTTAGAAACATATTCTTTTGAGATGAAACCAAATGACATCTCTCTTTCTGTCAGATGAGAAACTTCTCAAAAATTAGGGTAGGAAGGTGGGGGTAAGGGATTTTTTACTTTCATTTATTATAATGAAAGTAAAAGCTTGCCTTTAAATACAGATAGCAGTACCAACCAAGCTACGATTATAATACTGCATTCTATTATTCTACTGAGAAAGGAACTTGTGTATGAACTAACACCATATAACTCATAATAGTCTTAAGAATGCAATGATTAATTACTGTCATTCAAAAGTTGTACCAGAGAACAATGCTGATTTGTTTCGTGATGATTAAAAAGGTAAAGGATAAAGAAGAATTTAAAAAATATATTTGCTGGAGTGGAAATGAGCAGATTCACGGATGCAAAAACATCTAGCTACCACTCAAATCAAAACACAGGTTTACTTGCTGGCACCACCTCTTACATTTAGGATTGTAAATAGCCAGAATTGATTACCCTCCTTCTCTCAGTATTTTAGAAAACAGAACAGGTTAGGGGTAATTTCCAGCAGTCTAAGCAGGTTATTTTTTTCTTTTGTAGAAATATTTTTATATATGTCTACCTAGTTTCTGCTTGGGGATTAACAATCACAATTTAGGACAATGGAAACAGTATGAAGATGAATAGTGGTGGGTGTTGCTTTTTCACACTCTCCATTTCCCAGTAACAAAACCAACCAAACAAACAAACAAACAAACAAAACAAACAAACAAAAAAAAAAAAAAAAAAAAAAAAGAACAAAAAAAAAAAACACATAAAAAGAAAACAGTGGAGAAGGCATTTAGCAGCTAAATCCTTCCTGGTATGGAAGATACAGGAAGAAACAGTCATCCACCAGGTAAGAATTCAAGAGACAAAATCTAGTTTCCCTGCAAGAGGAGGGAACTGCTATATAAAGAAGAGCTACCTTTATATACCATCTCATTCCTTTTCAAGAAAAAGTGAGCAACAGTGTTTCTCTTTATTCTTTAACAAATCTTTGCAATCTCAAGAGCATCCTCTTCCATTTTTTTCTGGTTTAGTAGCTTTCCCCATACTTGCTGCTAAAGCACAACCCAGTTGAGTAACAGGGTTGTGGAATGGCAGAAGATGGAATCTGTTAATGGAAAAGACCGTAGCTCTGCAGCTGTTGTGAGTCTCTTTTCTGTTTGCCACCAAATTTGTTTTAGAAAGTGTTTGTACATCCTTTTATTTAGTTGCCTGTCCAAGTATCTTCTTTGCCACTTGTGTAGGTGCCCTTAAGTGGACTAAACAAGTGTTTTAAAAAAATGGTAACTAACTCAAGCTGATCTTCACTTTCAGAAAGTAAGGCCTTGAATGCACCTTTGTTTAATTGAAGCCGTTATGGTAAAATTTCCATTCCCTTATGCAGTCTTTCTCAAAGATGTAATTAAATGTAATATTCTAATATTCATGAACAGTGTTCTTGTCTTGCCTGATTTGAGGATATTGTATGTCTTACAGTGTTTTAGTTATAAAATGACATTCTCCATAAAAATCCATCCTGAACTGATAGTTCCCTCATGATCTCTTGTATTTACATTTACTATAATTAATACTTCAGCCAGCTTATTCATGAGTTCGTTATTATCCTTTCTGTCACAATCTCTGGTATTACCAGATCCTCACAGATATCTCTGTGTATTTTTGAGTTTTCTTTGTTAGTCTTCTCCTCCTAAACTTCATAGGGCAGGCCTGAATAACAGTCCTTCAGAAATAATCTCTTCAAACCCCTAAATTATGTCGATTGCCATCTGCTGTAATGCACCTTTTAGGTCTCAGCTGTGTCCTTCCTCTACAGTAATTTGATTAGTACAAGTGCATACAAGTATCCAAATGTTGGTCTACCATTACCCCCATCAGGTGCCAGGAAAACGTTGCACTCTTCATCCCAATGCCTTTCTCGGTACTTCCACAGTACTGTGTTCAAGCCATAGTGTCTTCTCTCTCTGCCGTGACTCTTGCATCAGATCTTTTATCCAAGGATTTTGATACACCTTTCTAGTTGTTTCTGTGCTTCCTTGTTATTACAACTGTGAGATGAACATACTACTTTTAATACAGTTTTATCAGATGTAATTTGTTGCAATTTCTTATATCGTTCCTCTATGACAGGCTTTACAACAGCCTCAATATAATTGGTCTGAAGTTTAGCATTGTAGCTCAGTCTGTGGAAACAGACAAGATAAAATTTGCTTGAAGAAAACTTAGCTGCAATCCATACAACTTCATTTTAAAATTGACAATACTACAACCTTTATATCAGCAATCTACCCTGAAGCCTACCATTACTGTCTTGTTAAGAATTCTTCTTTTCCTTGTTGAACTTTACCTTTTCCTTTCCTTTTGGTATTATACCTTTCCAGTTATATCATTTTTTGAATTTGTTATTTTTCCAGATAGTTAGAAGGGGCTTGGGTTTGTTGCTTTATCAAATATTTTTGCCATCTAGTTACTTCTTCAGTAAGCATGAAAACCCTGCTGTTGGTGCACTTACTCATTAAAATACATTCTGCATAACCAGTTTCTTTCCTACTTCCAGCAGTCAAGGAGCAGGATATACTGGTGTATACTGGTGAGAGTAGTTTCAGAATCGATGGAGATTCTAAACAGCTGCATTTTCCTGGATAACAGGATTTTCCCAGAAGCTTTTTCCCCTTTTTATCACACTAATACAATTTAATACTATTTCACTTAGAGAATATTTACTCTGCCAAAGTATCCAACTATTTCATAATCTGAAGGTTTGTTTGAGACAGCTGCTAAAGACAGTGAAATATCTAGTTATGTTGCATCACAAAAAAATGCCAAGAAGATACATTGCAACTTGCTTAGAGCTGAAGAAAACCAGGATGCCAGTTTTCATGATGATTGTGAGATAGTTTTAAAATCTTGTCATTAATATGCTAATAATTTTTCAAATATTTATGAAGCATTGAAACCTTTTCTGTATGCTTCTTCTGGAATAGTTTTCTTCTATTTTATTCCAGTTTAGAACTGGAAATTTTATAAATTTCTTTAACATATTGTAGCTCTTGTATTCTTCCTTTACCCAACTTTTATCTTGAGAATAAGAAATAGCAAGACAAACTGAAACTGCAGGACAGATTGATATCCAATTACAGTTGGATTGGATGCTTGTTAAAAGTTGACAATTAAAGCAACCTGCCATTTCATTTCATTCTTGCAGCTCTCTAGCTTTCTTAATGTTGAAAGGGATTGCATATTCAAATATAACTAGTGATATCATCATGTAACAGAGTGATGTTAAAGAACATTGTTCAGGAATTTGGTTGCAAGACAAATAAAACAAGTCCTTAAAAATATTCTTATTCCAGCAGCATCCACAATTCACAGAGAGATAGGAGAGCAGACAAGAGAGGTGCTGTCTTACCTAAAAATGTTTATAGAAGAACAGCAGCTGAGATTTTGTGAGCTATAATGTTTACTTTCATTGTATTTCTTCACTTTCAGTTTTCCTGAAATGCAGTATTTCCAGCAAGAGAATGTGAGGAAAATTCTTACAGATGTTCTGTTCTGCTATGCCAGAGAAAATGAGCAGTTGCTTTATAAACAGGTAATGAAAATTTAGTACAGGAGCATTCATCTACTCAACATTTTCTATATGGTTTGACAGTAATGTAGTTCTGTTGTATCTGAAGTTGTATCAGAATGCTGTAGTAATCAAAGAATTGCTTGTCATCTGTATAGTGAGAAAAGTAAGCTCAGCTTTTTCCTCATGATACAGTCCCTCAGATTGTTTTTTTTTAAAGGTTTCTAAGTTGTCTAAATTTGAATTCCTTTATAAAAAAGCATGTTTTTGTTCGATGTTGGTCAAACAGAAAAAGAACAGGAATAAGAGGCTTTCTGTGCTTTGGTTAAAAGGTAAGCACCAGGATTAAAAATGATACTGAATAAACAAAAATCACAAATAGTGAATTGTGAAATGGTAGCAAAATTTACTATTTTGTTTTATATAATACTTCAGATTCTTCCTCAAAGTGCTAAAGCCATGCTACGCAAATAGATTCTTTATCTAATCCTATAGCAAACAAATGCAATGCTGCTGACAAATGCCTTTTGACTGATGGACAAGGATGCTAGCAAATACCACTTTTACAGTATTGCCAGAAGGAGAGCCTGCTTACACCTTCTTTGTTTAAATGGTAAGGGTAGCCTTTAAAGCTGCACTGACTATATACATCCATATGGGATGAGGGCTAAATTAATTTAACATTTCTTCTGAAGGTTTTGAAGTGAATATAAGCATGATATTAAATTAATGTAGCAAGACTGATACGCAGATTTATAGATATTTGTGTTTGTTTGCCCAGCCTATTAACTATAGTGACTGACAAACTGACGGACATGGACAAAAGCTAAACTGTAGAGCAGCAAACTTAGATAAGACAAAAATACAAAGCTTCGGTAAATGTGAAGAGTTTTATAACACACTGTATGCTCCCAGGCACGGTATGTGACCACCCTGCCCCTAAGCAAGGAAATTAGTTGTGATAAGACCAATGAAAAGACCAATGTTGAAGAAATTGGTACTTCTGAAGAATTCTTATGGATTAAATCAAAAATCAAATATATATAATTTATAATAATATATAATATATAATAATATAATTAACATATCAAATCTCCATCAGCTGGTTACTTTTCATGTTTGTCAGAATGTCTTGCATGATAGCAAGAAGAAATTAGATTTGTGAGCTTCAGCAGTATTCAACCTCCCCTTTCTAGTGAATATAGGCCAGCATTCTGATGATGGGAAAATGGAAGAACACATTCCAGCTAATTTAGTCTATCTGTTATTGAACAAGTAGTATTATTTTATTCTTTGATATGACTTAAAAGGACTTAATTACCCTCTGCTCATATTAAAAATCCTCTTGATTCCTTACCAAGAAATAATACCTTTCTACATAAGGATGGAATATTTAGCCAGATCAAATTTTTAAAAAAAGAAAGCCCTAAGTTTCATCACAAGCTGTTAAAGCTATTATTTTCTACTAGGTGACACCCCGTTTAACATAGACCATATTGTTAATAGTTATGGGATTTTATTGAATTAATGAGACTGTTATCATGTAGTAGAATGTCTTGCTGAGTTAATTGAAACTGCAGAGATTATATAAATGGTATTAATGAACTTTGACTGCCTGATGCCTCAGCTTTAATAAAGACTGCTTGGTGGGCTAAATGAACATAGGCAGATAAAAGAACAGGTTCAATTTTTTGAGCCTACAGGCTGTTGACAAAGAAAACTTACGTACCTCTGTTTTCAACTGGTGTTGGTTGCATCAGTAGTGCAGTAATTTCAGGAAGGGGTTGCCACAAGACTAAAAGGAGAGGTAAAGTGCGTGAAAGGAAATAAATTTGGATCATGAAAAACTGTTGATTTAATATCTCTGAAGTGTTTCAGTATATCATCCAAGTGTTGTGGTGCCCTGCCAAATCCACAAAATAGCAAATGGTTGTGATTTTCCTCCCTTTTAATGGACACGTGTCACATTTATGAGAAGCTTTTCCTTTTCCATACCTCATTTTAAAAGGCCTTTTTTTTTAAAATTGATGATCCTGTTAGCTTATTAGAAACAATCCTGCTTTTTTGTCCCCATGCTCTTCTCTCTTTAGATAACATTTCTTTTATGACCATTAGTATCCTTCTCAGAATTAGCTAATAGGAAGAAGTTTGTGGTGGTGACAGATACTTTTTTTTTTTTTTTTTTTTTCTCTATTATCAAATACCTATGGTGTAGTCAATCTTCCTGTCCTACCATTTTTCTTGGTTGTTTTTACCATTGACTTACCATACTAAGTTCCACTAAAGCAAAGCATAGCATATTTTCTTGAAGATTATAAAGATTACCATTAATTCATCAGGAATGGATCACTTCTGAGATGCTCTCTCCACAGTGACCTGAATACAAAGCTCAAATTCTGCAGTTTATCTTCATATTCAGTATCCATCGTGGGACTTGTCCTGTTATTCTGTATGGGAATTCCTCTCTTGCATTTTTATGACCACATGCAAGAACTAAATTTGCTGTCATAATTGTGACACTTGACCAGTAAATGAAAACTTGCACTTATATCTATCAACATCTGTACAGGACCTGATGTTTCTCTTCCAAATATTTGGAAAAAGTTCTAGTTCCTTGGCAATTTGCCTCCTTATAAATAAAGAGAACTGAAATTTACAATATTTCATTAAAACTATTATGTACCATCAGTATATATTCTTAGAAGAATCAATGTTTGTTTAATATGCATATATGCATGAAATTTGTCTTTGTAGTAGGTTTTGTGGTTTTTTGACCAGCATGGAGTAACATTTTATTTGATGGGGAAAAACATTTCCGTCCCTAGTCAGATGGAACAGAATGTTGTGAGGCTGTATTATAGAGATTTTAAAGACAGAATCCTCACTGGGATCGTTGAATTTTTAAATAGCAGCTATAAATACAAAATGTAAAGAGAATAGTATATTGTACTTAAGAATATGTAAAAATTACTGTTAGCATTCTTCTGTAAGATTGGTGCCAAAAATTCTGGTCCTAGTTACATTGAAAATAAATAGTGACAATTAAGCTAAATCACTAGGCTAACCATTGTTCACTCATGATTTGATTGACCTTAAAGAAGTCAATATAATTTTGAAATGCATTGATTCACTTTTCATTGTACAAATGCTGTATTTCTTGTTTTCTTTCTAAACCATAGACTGTATTATGAAATCAATATTTTGTTGTAGCTGGGAAGTGTCATAAAATTATCTGAGCTCTGTCAGCTTATTTATTAACACTAAAGAGTTTTAGTAAACTGCAGCATTGAAAAAAATGTGTATGCATATTACATTGGTGGCTTTTCGTGCCAAACTAAAAATCTCTAAATATTTGAAGTACTCTTGTAACTGAAAGATCAGAGGTATCTTTTTGAAATCCTGATATTTCGTCTGTTTGTTTTGTTTTTGTTGTATGTGGGCAGCCACATTATGATTCTACTTTATTATATAGTTGATACATTATTATGTTGGGAGAATGTATGATGTGCTTTTATCTTTCATGAGTAATTCTTACTTTATGTCCTCTTTCTTTTTCTTCAACTTACATGTTTACAGCTTAGGTGGTAGTTTTATTAGGTAGTCAAGTTTTTGGCATTTCCATTTCTCTTATTTCATGTTAGTATATCAGGGCGAATAAAAGATTAGATGTGGAGCTGTTGATTATCTGAGGTGTGTGAGTATATATGGAAGCACAGCTCATGTTATCTACAGTTTATTTAAATATTTTTGCTATTTCTATTTATCTTCTAATTGTGGACCTATCTCCCTGTCTTTCCTATTTTTTTCTTTCCTGGTACAACTGTAAGACTTTCAGAAATATGAAACGGTCAACTTGTAATCTAAATTATATTGTTGTGTTTGGGAATTTTCGATCAGCTCCTGAAATCAAGTGGCTACATGAGAACCTAGGGTTTAACTTTTTCTTTTATTTTTTTTCATCTTTTGCAGTAGTCCCTAAAGGTTCAGAATTCAGAAGGGAAAGAAAAGCTCCACTCTTTAGTATGTTTGCTGTCTTTAGCTATGCCCAGTCAACAGAATTTGGTATTGCTGCAACGCTACGGTTGAGGCTATATGAGCAGTTGCCTCAGTTCTGAAGAAATTAAAATTGGATTTCCTAGATTTCGGTTGACAGCACACAGAGATAGTTCCACCAGCACTCATTTTCCTCAGTGTTGCGAAGTATTGGATTTTCCTCTCACGACCAAATGAGATTCATACATCACAGATAGATAGTGATAGATAATGACCTAGAGAGAGGGCTTCCGTAGGTATCTGAGTCCTCTTCTCTCTGCTCTGATCTACATCTGATATCTCTGATAAAACTTTTAAGTGTATTTTGTTGTTTTTATTTGTTTGTTTGTTTGTTTTGTGGTAATGGATCTGCCTATATCGAGCTGGTAAAGCTAACTCTCACATACTGAATACTTCTGAAATGCCACATGTAATATCACAGTTCTACAGTTGACTTTGACCTATCTGAGAGTATCCCAAGAATGTTAATAGTATGCTGCCTACTTGAGATCTTAATAGCGTCCAGAGATCCTGCTCCAACACACTGGTCAGAGCAGGGAACGAAAGAAATGTGAGATCTGCCAAATGTGTGGTGGAACAGGCACTGTACCATTTTGGGGGGGGGGGGCTAGGTCTGTAGTTCCCTCCCTTTGGAGTGATCTGTGCATCCAGAGGCAGCCAGACGGGTTTCCATGTTTCATCCCACGCCCCTTCCATCACTAAAGGGCTCCCCTCACTTCTTTTTTATGGCTGACCCCCACCCCAATCTTATGTAGTTCCCACCTGCTTTCCTAGTCCACCACTGGGAACCCAGCTCCGTTGCTATATCCAGATTTCCCATATCCTCCTTTTTCCTGATCTTATCTGAGGGAAGGAGCTGAATCTCTCCTGTAGCTGAGGTTTCATTCTGTAGGCAATTGTTTTACCTGCCAGCGTGTTGCTACTTGCTAACAACTGTGCTGTTTGTTTGCTGAAGCGGTTGCTTCTGCTCCCATTAACACATTGGAAATCCCCAGATGAACCAATATAAGTCAAGACTCCTTTTATCCCTGGTAAGCACTGATGGGTTGCCCAGCCATGCTTCTAACCCCATCCCAAGTCCTGAACTATCCACCACTTTTTTCCACTCTGATTCCTGCATGGTTTTATATTTTTTCTATATCTGGATATAGATTGTATTTGTAAGTAAAAGTTTGTAATGGAACAGTTGCAGGTCTCCTACACATTGTGTTAATAATGTACTTTTTTTAATATTGAACTAATTACTTTTTTAATTTAAAAAAAAAAAAAAAAAAAAAAAAAAAAGGTGAAAAAGCCCTTTTATTTCTCATGTTCATAGGAGTGTAACTTTAATTTTCTAATTTCCCAAGTAGCTGCCCAAGTCTCCTCTAAAGGCTACTGTTATGGTGGTTTTGGAACATTATTAAAAACATAATATTAAAACATAATAATAATTTTAAATTTTGTAATTTGTCCTTATTGCAGATCTGTCTGTACTGTGGATCATGATTGTAATTAACATAAATAAAATTTATATTTATGAATATAGATCTTAGAGTAAACAGCCAGGTGCAGGGTTGCTTACCATTGACAATCTGTTGCCTGTTGTGTTAGAAAAAGGGAGAATAAGTTGCTTCCCACATATTATAGCAGAATAAACACTTAGATTTAATCAGAATTTAAAATAAAAGACATTGATTATGAAACCATTCTGTTAAGAATATAAATGCTCATGCTTTTAGTTAGTCTGCACCCAATATTGAAGGCTGCCTGATGCTGTGCTTTATGAACTATTATATGGAAGAAATAGCTTACAATACTTTTGCTTCTTTTTATGTTTAGGGTATGCATGAACTCTTAGCTCCCATTGTCTTTATTCTGCATTGTGACCACCAAGCTTTTTCACATGCCAGTGAAGCTGCGCAACCAAGGCAAGCATAATGTTTTATTTATATAGTATTAAAAATTTGCTTCTTTAAAAAATATAGAGAGTTTTCTGGCCTAGAATTTATGTGGTCTTCAATTATTTGTTTATAAGTAATAAATTAACTTGAGAAAATGTTGCATTCTCTTGCTTTTATGGGAATTTTGTCTACCCTACTACAGCATGTGGAAGGAGGTTTTAGTGTAGACATTGGCCAATTCACAGCTATTAGCTATAGAAAAAAGTGAACACAGCAAACCTAAAGGAAAACATTAATGTTTCACCTCATTGTTTGTTATTGCCAATAATGCTTTAGTTTTTGTCATTGCAGAGAGGATGCAGAGTAGAAAAATACAGTCTTAGAATGGACACATTAACAACTTTCCTTGTATCTTAAAATAATCAATGTAGATGCATTGTTGTGATTGATATTTCTTTCATTACCCTGCAATGTTGTAGCTGCAATACCTGACTATGTTTTGTCTTGGTAGTAACGTTAAGTTTAGGTATTGATTCTTCATTTCAGCCAAGCTATGCGTGCATGTGTTTATACGCATGTATAAAATACGACATCACATATGATTGTGAACTGAATTCAACTGCTTTTTTCTTGCCTTATATATAAAGCTTTTAAAAATAAACTAGTTGCCTGTTTGAATCATTTGTGATATTTAATCAATTTCTTTTCATTTGTCTTTTTTGTCATTGCTTGTGGAGTCTAGCAGTGACTAAAAGCCAATTTAATTATACGTGCTATGTATCATAACCTCTTTAGCACCCCTCAATGTGATTGTCCAAAGGCAGTATTAGCATAAGGATGGAATTTATTTACAAGTGTGTGTTTCTATTCAGTGTACGTCTTCAGATATCCTGAAATTGCCTAGAAGATGCCCTTCAGTGCAAAGTAACTCAAAATAAGCATGTGTTACACACAGCATTCTGTTCCAGTGCCACTGAAAAAGTAGAGCCAAAGAACAAATAGATGGAAAAGAGGTGCTGTCACTGATTAATTGCTGTTAAAGTACAATAAAAATATAGGCTATTTAAACAAAATAAATTAATGTTTTGATACTGCATATTTGACCAGTAACCATTTTTTTGTTGTTTTGGACAAACAGTGATAGATTGTGCAGCAATCAATTATTGTAGATCAAGCATATTCAAATAATACATTGTGACATTCAGTAATTTGTTATTTGGAGTAATTAGATGGTTACTTCATTGTAGTGCAGACAAGGCAGCTAATTTGTTTTTGATCTTTATAAAAAGGAAAGACTTCATTTGTTCAATGGAGTTGCTCTTTTTAATTAAAAAGGCTAGTTTTCTCATTTGCACTTTATCTGAAAGTTGGCTTATAAATACATAATAGCGCATGCAGAGCACTGACCAAAAACAAACATTCACATTTGGATTGTTCGCTGTTGATTTTTTCAGTGAGGAAATGAAAGTCCTTTTGAATCCTGAATATCTGGAACATGATGCCTAGTAAGTTTTAACAACTTCCTTTACATTTAATTTACTCATATTTGTAATACGTTATTTAACACCAAGTTACTGGGTTTTCCCCTTTCAGTGCAATGTTCACACGTCTTATGAAGACTGCAGAACATTGGTTTTCAACTTTTGAACATGACAGTCAGAAGGTAAATATTACTCTAAAATGTGTTTTTCTATTCTTAAGCAAATGTGGTTTTTTATGTGATTGAAGTAATTTGAAGATGATAACGTTTGTTCTCTTAAACAATTTGGTTAAAGTGGGTTCCACCAAGTTAAAATTAAGTTCTTTAGAGGTTTTCCAGAAGTAGGTCATAAGCACTTGTAGAAAGTCAGTTGGCAGTTCTTGTCTGTTGAAAGATCACTTTGATACCAAAAGCCACAAGTACATAGAAAATTATTGTCCTGTTTATGAGAGATACTGTTCTATGGTAGTCAAAAAATTGCTTGTCATAGATACATGTAAGTGCCCCAAAATTTCACTAATGGCGTGTTAAATAAATACATACAGATAGTGATTAATATGTTGAGGCTTGAATTGGTTTAAACCATTTTCAATATAAACAATTTGACGTGAAACCAAAATTTTGTTCATAGGTTGCCCATCATAGGTCAGGGTTCATCTTTCTGTGACTTCGTCCTGATGCCACCTCTTTATTGTTGATGATGATCCTTTTTTTTCCCCTCTTTTCTTCTTGACCTAAGGATATTCTGAAGGAATGCCCCTTGAATCACCATTGTAGCTATACAGATGCCATTGTATTTAGCATTTTGTTTCACAGTATGGAAAAGCCTTTTCTGTGATTAGTTTTACAGAACCTTTTTTTTTTTTTTTTCTATTTTTTTGTCTTGCCCTGTCTGAACTCTTTGCAAGGACCATTTAGTCCTTGCCTGTAACCATTTTTCACGCATGACAGATTTAACAGTTTCCTCTGTTTTGCCTCAGTCTAATGCTCAAGATTTTCTTTTTCTTTTCTACTTTCTTCCTGTCTCTTTCCCTTTTTATGCTTTTCTTCTTTAATTTGAAAAATTTTTGTGATGGGGTGTACGTAGAAGGGTCTAGCAAAACAGCTGTATTACAGGTGTCCAAGACTTTCAGTGTGTTATATAATAAAAGAGTTGGTCTCCAGACTAAGTTCCAACTTGATTTATTTCATCATTTTTCACAGACCAGAGGGCAAGTAGAGTCAAAAATAAATTAATAAGATTTTGGTCATTTTTGGATGCCCACGTGTGTGCACCAAAACATATACTTGCAAACTGTAACTAAGTGCTAGTAAAAACTGTAAATAAGTGCTAGTTTGGCTGTCTGTTGAAAAAAATGTTGTTCATCCAAGTCTCACATAAAAGCTTCTATTTTATTTAAATGTTTAAATGTATCTGTGTATATATTTTATAGACATGGAGTGTTGGTATCTTGGCCAGAGCTATCTACAGTTATTAATTGCTATTTAGATTTGAGTTTTACATAGTTTCAGTAACTACAGATAAAGTGTAAGAGATACAAATTTTATGAACTTATTACATAGTCACTTTTATTCTAACAACAAAGCTGCAAGATGTTTCTCTTGAGTGTAACTTTTCAGAATTCAGTGTATTCAAGCATATTTGTTCCAATTTATGTGACAGAGGTGGTGAAGTCGGAGGCTGATTTTTATTCCAGGAAATAACTAGGTCAACTTACAGATTCACAGCGCTTGGGTAGAAGGTGAAAGTTTTTTACCCATTACCCTTCCTAGTCCTTTCATGGCATAAAAAATTAACTATGCACAGTACATGGATTAATATCTGGTTGTTTGTTCTTGTTCTTTGCAAACATGTATAATCTTTAATAATCCTTTCTTGTGCGTGTGCCTTTTACAATCATGACTTCGAGGGTTGGCTACATAATAAAGTCTGAGTCTTCACAAATGAAGCAATGAAAGCATGTGCTCTGAGATACATGTTACATTTTATAGCCTCTAACAGTTGGTTCCATTACTCCCAATTGCCATTAGAGGAACTGCTCCAGCTACGGCATTCCCTAGTGGTTAATGAGAGAAATCTGTCCACATTTATACTTGTGCTATGTCCTAGCCTCTCTTTACTGCTGTAGCATTTGTTTCCTAAATGCATGAATATATAAGCTGTATTAGTATCAAATATCAGCCATTCCAATTCATGTTGTGTTCAGTAATGTTGTGTGGCAGGATTTGGTTATTTTGTTCCTAATACTTGATCTAAAATTTTCAGCTCTGTTCCACTGGTATCCATATTTAAATTGTTCTTACAGGTGAATCTGGTGCTGTCCTTTAAATAGTATAGCAAATCTCTGAGCTGTATTTTTTTTTCTTACTGCGAACCACATCCCTTTGGGGTTGATCATTTATATTTCATGGTAACAGTAGATGGCTAAGCCCATACACTCGTGAAATGTTTGCCAAGACTTAGAAGTTCACAAAAAGAAAACAGATGTTCCATTCCATGTGGCAAGTCAATATGTAGTGAGGATAGGCATGGGCACAGTATCATGTTGTCCACTTAGCTTCTATGCTTTAGGCAGAGATACTGTGAATCCTTTCTAGTTAAACATTTTGACAGCTTAGTTGTATTAGTTCATTTGACCATCTTTCTGTTTGGGCTGTTCCTTTCATACCAGTTCAATGACATTTTTTGGAGCAATTTCAACTGACTAAATGCATCATCATTTTCTCAACCAAATTGCTTGAGAAGAGACAGCAGACATATCATATGCTCTCCAGTCATTCACCAAAGTTCTTAATGGTGTGCACCAAATCATGAAGCATGTGTTGGTTTTGATAATCAGAATCTTTTGACACGTGAGCCACTGTGTAAGAGCCTTTTAATTTTGTAAAGATGACTATGAATCCACAGACAACTAATGGTATAAAGACTAATCTGGGTGACTACTGAGTCTTGTCATTTTACAAGCTCAAACAGGTTGAAAGATTTTAATGTTGAGATTTGTATATAAGGTCTTATGCCTATAAATCAAGAAAAAATTAAAAATACAGGTCTCTTGAGTCATCAGACTTATGCATGGTCAAGCTGAAGTTACACTCAACTAGAATAAACCTGAATAATGTACACATTGCAAATGTGTGCCAACTGATGGAACATGCACAGACTGTGAATTCATACAATAACAGTTTTTTATGATTAGCTTCAAAGATAAATGGGTATGTTTATGCAAAAGGTTACTGTAGACTGGCATTTGACATTAAGGCAATGTTATCATAACTTAAGAGTGCTTTTCTTGTAGGAGATCAGACATACTTAGTGGATTCTTTTCTTTTTTCTCCACATTCTGGCATATGACCAAGAAAACACTGAAATGGGTATGAAACAATAATAAGAAATAGCCATAGAACAGAGAAGCAGAAAATAATTCAGTAACTTATTTCTAATGGATTACTTCAAATGATGAACATAGAGGGAATTTAAGTGTGGAATAAGGAAATTTTTCTGTCCCTACCTACTTTCCATGGGGTCTCAAATCGGCTGTGGACCTTTACTCACCTCCCATGCTGGCTAATTTCTTACAGGTGTGTTATTGGAAAGATGACATAAGCTGTCCATCATAGTATCAGAATGGTTTGGGTAGGAAAGGACCTTAAAGACCACCTAGTTCCAACCTCCTGGCATGGGCAGGGACACCTCCCACCAGACCAGGTTGCTCAAAGCCCCATCCAGCCTGGCCTTGAACACCTCCTGGAATGGGGCATCCACAGCTTCTCAGGGTAACATGTCCAGTGCCTCACCACCCTCATAGTAAAGAATTTCCTCCTCATAACTAATGTAAATCCTGCCTTTTTTTTTTTTTTTTTTTTTTTTTTTTTTTTAGTTTAAAGCCATCACCTCTTGTCCTATCCCTATATGTGACTCCCCAGCTTTCCTGTAGGCCCCATGTAGGTAGTGGAAGGCCACTATAAGGTCTTCCCAGCACCTTCTTCTTCTGAGGGACCCCAAGTCCCTCAGCCTGTCTTCATAGGAGAGGTGCTCCAGCACTTTGATCATCTTTGTGGCTCTCCTCTGGACCCACTCCCAACAGGTCCATGTCCTTCTTGTGCTGGGGACCCCAGAGCTGAACACAGCGCTCCCGGAGGGGTCTCACAAGAGTAGAGCAGAGGGGGACAATCACCTCCCTTGCCCTGCTGGCCACACTTCTTTTAATGCTGCCCAGGATATGGTTGACTTTCTGGGCTGCAAGCACACCTTGCTAGCTCATATTGATCTTCTCACCCACCAGAACCTCCAAGTCCTTCTCCTCAGGGCTGCTCTCCATCCATTCTCTGCCCAGCCTGTATTTGTGTGTGGGATTGCCTAGATACAGGATCTTGCACTTGGCCTTGATCATCATCATGCAATTATATCATTGGCATTTACTGCAGAAGGTTTCACAGAACCTTGTGCCTGCTGCCCGTCAGCCTCACCACAGTCTCTACCCTCAGCTCCCCAGCTTGCTGCTAATGCAAACTATTATCTGCCTTTCTCCTCTGCTTACACAAGTGTTCAGATCACTTCAGCCTCCAAATAACTGAAGGTATCTCAGTTATCAGTCCAGATCACTTCTGGCTGTGTTCAGAGGAGGCAGAATCCTGCAATTCTTCATTAGAAAGGAGAGCATTGCTGGCCCTTCAGATTTAAACATAAGATATTATGCCATGCTGTTTGACCATTGTTGTCCTGTCAGAGGGTGAAAGAAGCAAGACAGATAAATTATTTGCAAGTTCAAGTGAAGAACAGTTGCAGAAGTACTGCATAGAAGGAGGGCAGTATTTTTTTGTCCCTTCATTGTTAACTGTTTGCTTCCTATATGAAGAAAAGCCAAGCAAACTCAGACTATGCCCCCGCTCTCTAATTCAAAAACAAGGAGACATATTCAGATGCACTGGGATTAGTAATTATCTAAGTAGTACGCTCTGGATATAGAATAACAGAATCATCTAGGTTGGAAGAGACCTCCAAGATCACCAAGTCCAACCTCTGACCTAATACTAACAAGTCCTTCACTAAACTATATCACTAAGCTCTAAATCTAAACATCTTTTAAAGACCTCCAGGGATGGTGACTCAACCACTTCCCTGGGCAGCCTATTCCACTGCCTAACAACCCTTTCAGTAAAGAAGTTCTTCCTAATATCCCACTTGAACCTCCCATGGTGCAAATTTAGCCCATTCCCCCTCATCCTATCACCAGGCACATGGGAAAATAGACCAACTCCCACCTCACTGCAGCTTGTTAACAATCTCTAAGCAAGAGATGGTGTACCTCCATTTGCTCTGGTGAGCCCTTCCTCTTAGTGGCTAGTACCACTAGTTTCTGATGATCTTGCATCAGTCAACACTCTTACTTTTCTCTCTTGTTAGAAAAGGGAATAGAAATACTCTTTTCAGACTCAAAGATGCATTTGATTTAATTAACATCACAGTGGACTTGCATGTACATTCTCTACTTTTTTTTTGCCTTATATGCTAAATTTGATGAATCTGTTTTATTTGAATATGAAGTGGCTCTTTCATGGTCATTCTTTCAATATTTCTTCACATGCTTATTCAAATATGCTTTCTTTACATACAACCCATGATTCACATGTTCTACATAGCTATTATCATGCTTTCCATCATAGAACTGTTCAGTCTGTGTATTATTCTCTGCTTATAATTAACAACTGAAAAACAACTGTTTACTTAATTAAAAAGTAAATAATTAAAAAAAAAAAAAAAAAGAGGAGAAATATCCTTTCTCAACTGCAGTTATAAAGAATTTCAGTATTTAAGTAATAGGCATTATTTCATCATAGCCCCTAAGATACTAGGTGTTTTATTTTAAATTTCTGTTTGGCAGAAGAGAAGAGATTTTTTTTTTAATGAAACAATGCCATTTCAGTCAGCTTTATTTGACAGTTTGTGAGGGAATTTTGGTCAAGTGATTTGCTAGGGCATCTGAATTGAGTATCTTTTGCTACCACAGCAGCATGGCAAAACCACTGTACTGTAACAGACAGATCAGTCCCTTTGCTGAAGTTGCCATAGCAAAGCAACAATTACACAGATTTCAAGATATAATTTATCAGATCCTTAAATAAAAACATTTTATCTGAAATCACTGCTCAGCACCATACAATATTTTTTTCAGTGCAGAAATGGAATAATTAAGAAAAAATATTTAAAACAGAAGAGATTAACAAAAAACTATTTTTATTGAATTTGGGTAGAAATTATTAAATGTTCACTGCCTGTTTGAATATTAAACAGTGTTAGAAATAATTGTTAAATATGGTTACATCTCTTCCTCTTAAAATGCTGATAGAGAATGGGACTGAACAGGGTCTATAACTACAGGAAGCAACCTTGGGAATAGTTTGTACAACAAAAAAAGTACTTTCTTTGTTATTGAGTGTTGGAAATAATGTGCTCCTCACTGAATTGACCCAAGTGAATGTCTTTCAACAATTTTAGTAGTAATGAAGTCATCTGAAAGTATTAACCCTTTGACCTTAATGATGCTTCTCAGTCAATATACTGAGCAACAGTATAGACAAATAATAACTATTTTTTTAAAATGAAGCTTTCAGATCTGAGAGTCAAGGTGACAAATTGAAACAAAGTCTTTGCAAAATCTCTTCAAACTGTTTCAGTTTTTCCTCTTCTGTAACTTCAGCATTGTTCTGGACAGGTTAATTCTCCATTTGCCTTTCCCCTGTCTTTCTCTTGTTAGGTCTGATGTGTTCTTTTTTATTCCTTACCCTCATTTTTACAAAATTCCTGTTTAGTAGAGTTAGTTATTTGCTGCATTTCTCTCTAGCATTCTACTACTTTTCAATAATAATTTACCTTTTTTTTTTTTTTTTTTTGCAAAAAGAACAAATTTAAAGTCTTATCACATTCAAGTATGCTAATACAGTAGTTTTCTTCCTTTGTTTTCTACTCTGTGTGTCATGTTACAGATCACGACATACTTATCACAACCTTTCAGTCCAGCCAGCTGCATGGTAGTCGTGAGGTTCATCACACTCTTCTATTTCTTTTTGGTTTTAATGGTTTTCTGATGCATTATTAAAGTTTTGTAGATTTTGAGCCAGTTGATTTTCTGAGCAAGAGAAGCCTGTTTAGGAAAGGTTGTTCAAAAAAATAGTTATTTGATATGCAATTTATTGTCCTCTAAGGGCATATGTTTTCTCCAGTGTTACCATTCATATGTATTTCTCTGGATTGACAAGTACTGCTGATGTTAAAGCTAAAATAAAGCTGTCAACACTTTGTCAAAGTGTGAAAAGTAAAGCAGGTACATAAATTGGACTTGGAGAAGGAGGGAGTAAACAGTGGAACACCCAGAAAGGGGAATCCCACAACAGGTGCCCCAGAAGTGGATACTTGACATTACTCTTTTGCTGGAAGAGAAACAGGCTATTGGTGGTTTTGTGTTTATTTGAAAGCCAGTGGTAGTAAGACATGAAATTTCTCTCACATAATTAAATAATAAAGGATGTTGTGTTTTTTTTCCTCTTTTCTGTGTCTGCAGGAGAAAGATGTGATGATTACACCTATGCCATTTGCAAGGCCGCAGGACTTAGGCCCATCTATTGCTATTGTAACTAAAGTAAACCAAATTCAGGATCAGCTGCTTAAGAAACATGATATTGAGCTGTACATGCATCTGAACCGACTGGAAATTGCTCCACAGATTTATGGACTGTAAGTGTTTACAGTGCATTATTTAATTTAATTCTTTCTAGATCTATTTCATTGTTTGAGGACATTTTAGTCCTGAAATTTAAGATTAGAGGAATGGCAGGAAAAATAAAATAACTTTTTTTCTCTTAGACTTTACTGACAGCATTACAGTAAATGAAACCACACGGTTGTATTTGTGACAGAGACATTCCTAATGCAGATAAAGTGCATTCAGCTATATATTAGAGAGCTTGACAAAGGTTCCCAGTGCCGCGATGAAGTACATACAGAAGGGGGAGAGGGAAAGCTGAACGGTTTGTTTGCTTAATTTTGTCACCAATTCAGTATTAATGAACTTTTCTCTATTGCAGTAATGAAGGTTTGGATACTGGTAATGCAGCTGTAGTGGAGCATGTTGAAAGTTATGGCATGGTGATGATAAAGTTTCTATATGTGGAGTCAGCTCAGGTAGTCCTTGTTCTATTAAAGTGACTCACATCCATTCAGGTAGCTTTGTATTGTGTCCCCATTCTGTGGGGGCTTTTTAGGTCAGGTGCGACTTTGGAGGTGTCTTTGTCCACAAATGTTTTCACAGCATTGTATGCAAACTATTTATGGCTGCTATACTCAATTTGGGTCAATATAGAGCATGCAAATTGTAAGAATCATGAGGAATTGTGAATTGCCTATGATTTTGAGAAATAATTTTGCCTTTGTAGTCTAGAATTCTAGACAGTTCATTCATTTTGATCATTCCTTAAGGAGCAAGCTGTATTTACAGTTGACATTGTATTTACAATGAGACTTACACTTTTTCTAACTTTTTGCAGAGATTTAATATTAACATTGACTTTGCTTTAAATCACAAAAAAGTTTCATTTGTAGGTTTGAATTGCTGTATGTAATTGTGAATTATATTTAACAACTCAATTGAAAAGGAAGGGAAAATGAGACTGTGTAAATGTCAGGCCATAACTGCAATACTTGCAAGTAAAGTCTAATTTGATGTTACTGTAAACTGGAAAAATGCTGAGACAGTACCACCCTCCCTCAAGGAAACAGTCAAACTGAGACTAAGTAGTAGTCCCGAGCTTAAAAGGAGCATAGGAAGAGAAACATAATTACTGAAAACTTCAATAGTTTTGATAGGAATGGTCTACAGGCAGAGGAAGAATAAACTAAGGAAACTCAAGGTATTAAAGTATGAAGAGGACAAATTGTTGTATTACAGTATTTTTTGCATAATGTAGAGTTGTGAGTTTTTTTCCATATCTTTAGTAGTCTAGAAGAGAAAGCAGGCATTTCTAATCAATTTCAGGAGTGGCAATGAATAGGTAGGTGGTGTAAATACCAAGGAAAACAAAAAGACAGTGCTTCTTTTTTTCTGAAGACTTACAAAAACATACAGAAAATAAGATAAACCTCAGAGATTTGCAAATATATTCTGGGGCAAAAGTAATTTGTGTTGTAGGTATTCACTTCACTTTAAGGTTTTGCCTTTCACTAAGAGAAATAATTGAAAGAAAAAAATTAGACTATAGCTCAAAACATGACATTATAATAGCAGAGGAACAGTGCAGTCTGGTGTGGCATAAATAGAATTGAATCTGAATAAAGAAATTTACAGTTAAAGGAATGAATTATTTGAGAGATCTTCAGGCTGACTATCAGGAAAACCTTACTAACAGAGAGCTGTTAGACTGTGAAGTGATATATCAAAATTAAAAAAGGAAAAACCATCAGAATATTTTAAAGACAGACTCTCAGAAGTGGATATTATTATAAAGAACAAGTCTGCATTGGCAAAAGAGGAAAGTAGGCTGCAAGTGAGGTCATATCCTTCTCTGACTTCTGATTTTATATAGAAAACAGGAGAAAAAGGAGAAAAGAACATGATTGTTGTATTATTCTCACCTTTAATGATGTCTGAATTCCTCAGAATAACAACTTCCATTAGTGAACCAGCTTGACAGACTAAGATGCTGGATCTTTTCCTGTATTTAACATTTCTTGAACTAGAAACAGCATTTCTTAAACATAATGGATTATTAATAATTGCTCAGTATAAACCAAATGCAGAATTTATTTAAGTTTTTGTTGAAATATATTGCTTTCTTGAAGTTTGTTGAATTTGGCGTCCATAAAAATTTGTATGTGAATCATTTGAGTGATTCGTATCACTCAAAAAATACACACATGGTAGAAGGAACTTCCCTCAAAAGATATAATGGAGCTGCTGGATAAAAGTACCAACACAAAAGACTTCTATATACTGGTAGTCTTCCCTAGCCTGAGCAATTTATGCAGTCTACTTACTTAAAAATGTAGTATTTTATACTTTACATTTGTTTATAACCTTTTGTGGAAAGTTAGAAACAATTCTTGTTTACTCTTTGTATTTTCATACTGTTGATTTCAACCTTTAATGTTTACAAGTAGTCATTTTTTTTTCAAACAATAGACTGCGACATTAGTCTGTTGTATAATTCCATGTTCAGGAATAGTCATGAAATTTTCACGAAATTATGTTTACAGGCTTACAAGAGCAACTTTAACAAGCATTTCCATACTTGTGGTATGACTCATTAAATGTCATTGCTGTCCAGTGGTGCAAAAGTGTTACACCCTTTTTGTGGAAAAGTATACTCATGGTGGTGTTTACCAAATGTTATTCCTCTGTAACCTGTGGCGTCATCTGTGATTTAAAGAAAACTTATTTTCTCTGGTACTTTCTGTTTTGTGAAGTTATAGTTCAGGGAGTGGATTGCTTTATCTTTTAGAGTGCAGCAGACTCCACATTACCTGGCTTATCTCATTTCCTTGCTGAGCAAAAAGAGAACCCCAGTTAAGTCTACTAAGGGATACTAGTGTCCTGGCTATACCATACTTTTGTTCCCTGGTGATGCAAATTCTTGTTACACGCAGTAGCCTTAACACTAGAGTTTTTGCAACTGGAAATTCTGTGAGACCCCAGATTCATTCACTTGCGGTCAGCCACTGCATATCCCAGTGATAATTTTTCAGCTGCTATTAATATTGGCCAAAATGGAACCAGCAATATGGAGATAAAGGCTTTTGTCGTAGCCTTCTTTATTTGCCATGTCTCTGGTTTGTTTTTAGACCCTAAGATAGTGTTTTGCAGAATAAGATTGTTTAACGTTCCTGGTAGCACTGCAAATTGCACACAGTCTAACCAAACTATAATAATTATCTAATCATATCTAATTTCCTACTTTGTAAAGTAAAGTACAAGAATGGTTTGAAAGTAAAATTGAATTGATTACATTAACAGCTCAGTGACATGCTTCCTGATAATAAACTTCTCCCTAAATAAAAACAAAAAATGCTAAAATTGCACAAAAAGATTAGATACTCTGAAGGGTTGACAGATTGAATATTCAGTTTGATTATAAAATGAGTTAAAAAAAATTAATGTGCTAGATTAAATGGTATTCTAGTGTTAATTTCTTTGACCCTTACATCTAATTCATGTCAAAGTGCAAAATAATTATTGCAAAACCATGCTGCAGTTTCTGCAGTGGCCACTGGTTGCAGTGACAAATTAAGCAGGTTGCGTTCCCAGCTTGAAACAGGACAAGGGTTGAAGAAAGTCTTCAGATATCTGTATTTTAGGACATTTTCTTCCACTTATAGTAATTTTTAGTAGAGGATTTATGTTAGATTTCATTTAAAAGTTTAATCAGTTGGGAGAGTCCCTCATAATATCATTATAACTGCTTTATTTTATGTACTGAGGGTTTCCAAGTGGATTATATTCATATTACATCAAATGAAATTCTCACAGAACTGCATGCAGTAAGTACAGCCGGATCATGTGAATATGATGTGGTTGTAAAGAAATAATGCACACAATGCTAATGATAAGGCTTAAGTATAAAAAGCTTTATTTAAGAACAGAAATTATCTGGTGGCATAAACTCACTAGCTTCTGCATCATAAGGCTGATGGCTGATTATATGCTGATATTATATTGGTTAAGCAAATTCTTCCTAAGTACATATCCAACAGACAATAAAGCACTTGCAGAAGTGAGCGTAAATATTTCATGTTAGCTTAATCTCTGTTCAAAAAAGGCCTTCTTAGAACATTCAAATCAGTGACTTTGCCTCCCACTGCCACTCTGCTTTCTGATGACCAGTCAGATAGACATACTGGGTGCTGTGCTTGGAGATTCAGATTAACCCCTTTAGGCTGGTACCACAATTATACTTCAGGAACAAAAGGGGAAAAAATGAAGAGAAGGATACAAATCAAGTAACAAGGTACGTTTGAAGCTAGCATTAGAAAGGTTATGTTACAGCAAAGTCAACAGCAGATGTGCTGCTCCACTATTACTATTCTTAGTTGCTTTGCTATGAGCACTGCTATGGGGCGCCCACCTGTTTTAGTTTCTCTCCCATGCCATTATGGCACCAGGCAGTATTCTTTTCTGTAACCATATTGGTCTCTGGAGGGAGAATTTAAAGGATTTTACCAATGCAGTAAAGGAACATAAATCATACACATTGTATCCAGCTCTCACCAATCATCAGAATAAGGAGAAATCTTCATGAAAAAGTAGATCAGTTAGATTATCAGTCTTGCTAAAAAAAAAAAAAAAAAAAAAAAAAAAGCTCTGCAGATCATCCCAGATGCCCAGGTTTATTTTGGATGCACGCACCACCACACACACACACCCTCTTGAAAAGAGAAGGAAGGAAGGAAGGAAGGAAGGAACAAGGAAGGAAGGAAGAAAGAAAGACAGTATGGTCCAAACTAATTACAGTTCCTCTCTAAATTTTAATCCAGTGACATCACTTAATTGGACAATTACAGTGCAAACAACTTTGATCTATTGTGCATATAGTAGGGGAACCACCAAAATCTGGCTTTGCTATTAAAATAAATAAATATTTTAGTATCTATCAATGGCTAAGACTAAGCAAATAGTAAGTCATCATGAATTTACTGTTTGACTTAAAAGAATTACATAAAAGAATTTAATGCTATGTAAGTCCTAGCCTGTCAATCATTAGAGTACTTGTAAGGATTTAATGCCAGATACACAGGCCTTTCTAAGAAAGGTTACAATCCCCTGTTACTCCCATAAATGAAAAGGAGATAACAGGCTACTGGTGTTTTGGATACAGTTTTTGGGAACCGAGTCAAACATCTGAAGACTTTATCAATTTTGTCTTGTATAGTGAAATAAGTACTATAAGAAGAAAACTGGAAGCTGAAAGCAAAGTGACAGCAGAAAACAATTCTGAATCTAATTTAGAAAGCTACAATATATTTTGATGGAGAGAGGTGTTGCCTCAACTATTGTTGATGTATCTGTTGCATTGCCATGGTTTACTGACTCAAAGGGATTGTTCTGTGCAAGTAAATGTGGACAATTCTTGAAGCATCAGGGTAGATATCTCACTTTGAGGAAGCAAGTAAATGCTACTTACCTCCAGAAGCTGCTTTTCTTCTATTTTAAAATGAGATACCCACTTTTTGTTTTCTTACATGGTAGCTAGCTGTTGCTTATTGTTGAGTTCCTCCAGAAAGCTTTCTGGTTATTGATTGCATTTTTATTATTATTATTATTATTATTATTTGCCACTTGCCTTTTCCTTTCTTATTGTATATGATATTGAAAATTGCAGTGTGATGAACTTCTCAAATACATCCTTTTTCTCCACTCTGACAAACAGTATTTTAAACTTACTTTAGATTTAAGGTTTGAACATATATATAATGTGAAAGCCCACTATAAACGGAATGAGGGATTGGCTGAGGTGTCAAAAGTATTCATGTGAGTTTTACTCTCCTGCCACATAATTATGTGCTGAGAAGATAATGAGTAGTACCGGATGGCTGTGAGAATGGAATGCAGATTTGTCATTATGTTGTTCCTTGATGCAGGTGATGTGCTTCCCATATGAAGCATGGGGAATTATCTTTATCTGGGAAGGAAACAAATAAGAAAGCTTCCATTTTTACTTTTGTCACACACCCTTAAAAAAAAAAATCTGGTTTCATTAAGTATAAGTAGGCTTAGATACCAGTGTCTTTGAATAGAATAAATATATTCTGAAACCTGTGATGAATTCAGTAGGAATAAATACAGGTGTTTGAAAGTCTGTCCTTTTTTTAGTTAATAGCTACAAAAGCTGAACAATGAACAGAGAAGTTCTACTCTAGCAAGGAATTTAAGGTGCCATATATCATGTATGGACTTCTCTTTGCTTTCCTTATACTTAATCACACAAGCTCTTCAGCTAACCAGTGAAGTTTAATTTAGTGCATCATTTTGTTTCTTTCGAGGACACAAATCTTAGTTTAGAAAACTGGTGTTACAAATGGGTACAGGAAAAGTAGCAGAACATAGGTTAAGTATCTGCTGCAGGAAACAATTACCTCAGCATATGCCGAAAAAAAATATATATATATATATATTGTACTAACAAGTCCAAGTTAATTTAATGTTAGTAGGGAAAATACAGCAGCTTGAACTTCAGCATTTGCTAGCAACCAACACATTTCCCATAGAATCCAGTCTGTGGATAATTCATGGTTTGGTCAAACAGTGCTTCAGCCTCACTTGTTATTCCTACCTGGTATGATTCAAGTCAATATAGGCATGCATACATATGTTACTAGTACACCTTTTGTTTTTTTGAGAAGACATACTATTAGAGCTGATAATAAAGTAATGAATAGAACAATGTGCACTGTACTAGAGGGGAAGATCATCCTGTCATCAGTCCTTAAAATAAAGGCTAATGCCCAAGAGTCTTGATAAACTAAAGACTAATACAGACAGAAGGTCACTCTGAAAATCTTTTGGTTCTTATGCTTGTCCCAGTGCACATAAAAAATTGCTGCACAAAGAGCAGCTTCTACTAGAATACAGAGAAAAACTTCAACAAGAGTTGAAGGCAAGACATCCTAAACACAATATGGTGACTAGATTTTAAAACTAAAAATTATACTATGTTCTTTAAACACAGACGCGATCAACTGGTTGGTGAAGGGAAGAGTAGTTTTAATCTAGATCTTTAAACAACTGAACACGAAATACTTAAATGCACAACGGAGACCTGCTGGAAGCACAGGAGTTAGATTTCTTAAAAAAGTCAACATTTTTAATATTTTTTTGTTCTTCCATGTCAGAACAAACTAAGCCATTTTGGATTTTCATGGAAGATTGGGGAGGGGAATGACAGGGAATTGCATTTGAAAAAAAATAAATAAAAAAAAAATTAGTTGACATCCCTTAGGAAGCAGGATGTCAACTTCAGGGATAGCATGGTCTTCATACTGTCTCCCTTGGCCTAGGAGGACATTAGTAATCAAGATCTTCTGGGTCATTTTCATCTGAGGCCTTAGTTTTAGAAGAAAATCATGTTCTGAAAGCACTATTCATTCCCAATTAAAATGTTGTCCAAAATTAATGAAATAGTAATTTTCTGAATAATAGCTAGTCTGCATTTTCTCTAGAAGACTGGTTGCCCAGTAGAATGCAGATAACCTGCAGGGGAAAAATAAATAAATCTGTACAAGGTCAGCATTAAGAAGGTTTCCTTTCTGCTTTTTGTCCTCACAAAAATAGTAGTTTGCCAGGTATACAAGTCAGTCTGCCTCTTGTTTCTACTTGAGATACTGAGAATGGTTCTTGGACAGTGATTTCTATCTCTATATACAGTGTTCTCTCTTTTTCTCTCTCTCTCCAGTCTAACTAAATATTACGGACTGAGGTGAGGGATTTGATTTTAAAAAATGGGAGGAGGGGATTCTACAGACAACCTATATAACAGGGTTTATATATTTTGAGTCTTCACTAACATAGTTGTTTTACTGGGAATTCCGGAGTTGGATAAATATATATCAATGTTGGAAGTGTATGCAATATAAAAAGGTCCTGCTCTGAAAAAAACACCACAGGCTGACCTAACTTCAAAAAGGGCAAGCTCAGTAATAGTTCTACGTGACCTTGTGAACCTCTTTCCAACAGACACATTAGTTGAGGAAGGTTCAGCAATAAAAAAATAAATAAAATAATTGCTCCAAATAACTGCATGCCATGAGCATCTTTTCTGGCTCCAATGTGTTTTTGTGCAAGAATTTTTAAAAGTAGCCTATGAAATATTAAAGCAGGCCAGCCATATCCGAAGAATAAAATCCATTAACACAGATCACAGGAATAGGTTTTTCTGGAGCAGTGCTGTTAATTGGCTTGCACAATATTGTGTAACTTTTGCATGTTATATGAATTCACAATCTTTAGTTAGAAAGTGAAAAATAATGTTTGATAAACGTTTCTAAAAATAGTGTTATGTTGGCAAATTAACACTGTAAAAATAATCAGAATATTGCATCACACCACATACTGACTGTGAGAGCATGAGGCCCTAAAGGGTTAAGTTATATAACTTAGGTTAAAGGCTCCACAGTTTATGGCAGGAAGAGAAAATCTATGCACAACACTGCAAAATAGAATGTCTACATGAAAAATAACAAACTGGCAAGAGTAGGAGCTGATTTCAAACACATTTTGAAATCAATGAATGACTCACACTTGAATTTTTACTAAAAGTCAGTGGTGGTGTTGCTTTTCTATTTTCTTTCTCTGAAAATACTCTTAACATGCTGTTTGCGGCTTTATATTGACTGATGATGATAACTTCCTCAAATTTCCAGAGAACGCTGTTTACAAGGAAAGAAGGCAGTAGACGCACCTAGGCCTTGTTATTCAGTATTGAATGTTATTGACATGTATTGACAACAGTAGGCTAATTCTTCCCAGATTTCAGATAAGCAAACAGTATCACCCAGTATAATACCAGGAAACTACCAGCATCAGCTTGGGAAGTGCACAAGAGATCATTTCTTTTCATAGGCCTTACATTGGCATCTATAATTTTTATTTGTCTGTTTTTTCTTTACTTCTCATCACCTTTTATGAAATTGGGGCCATGTTATCATACTTTCTCTCATTAGCTTTGTATAAATATTTTTAGTCTTGAAATAAACAATACAGTGATCTTTGAATGCCACACAAGCAAGACAGTTGTTGTTCTTGGTATTGAAAGAAAGGAATAGAAGAGATATATTTTCATATTTGCTGTTCTTTAAGTTCAGAATAGAATAGAATAGAATAGAATAGAATAGAATAGAATAGAATAGAATAGAATAGAATGTCATATATTATATGAGACGGTGAAATCCCACCCTGCTTCTGTTTACTGTTACTCCTAACAATAATGCTATCAGCTTTTAATTAGCAAAAGTTGAGAGGTTTTCATAAATATTTTGATACCTTGGATAAATCTGTACACATAACCACATTTAGCAGCAGAGAAAATGTAATATGTTGTGTGTTATTAAATATTTTTACAGTGCTCAAATCAAAATTTCAGACAACATATAACCACAGTCCTTAGCTGTTTACAACTTACATCAGTAAACACTGTGTGACCTGTTAGATTTTAAGCTTAGGCCTTCTGGTTTATTCCATTTCCCCTAACCAAGTACATGTGGGTATGACATGCAGTATCAGGTGTCAATTTCATTATAACTCATGTACAGTGAAGTATATAGGACAACTTGACAAACACTTTTGCCCATTGTGTTACTTATCTGTGAGTATATCACAAGAGTAATCAGACAATAGAAGAAAAGAAATAATTTCCACAGAGTTTGCAACATTGCAATATATTTACTTCATACCTAGAAACATTAATGATGTCACATTTACATTTGTATAGACTGAACAGTAGAAAAGATAATAACATCTGTGATCTTAACAATTCCATATATGATATTAGTGGTGTGAAATGTTACATATATTGAAAAATTATGTAAAAGAATTGAAACATTTATTTTTCCATTTTATTATTTCAATAACTGTAATCAGAAAAACCTTTTTTATAGTGTAATCACATATACAAAGTACTTAGTAATATATCCTGCTATACTGTACATCTGAGCTCTGGGACTTTCCAACTGAAATAGATTTTCTGATTTATCTTCTGTCTAAACTACTTTTTACATTATGACTCTGTGCTGCAGTCTTTGATATTCCCTGTGACATCATGAGACAGCTGTGTTACATTGTGTTTAAGCAATACTAAACCTTTAAACTTTAAACGAGTATTTTTCTTCTTGGAGGTATAAATAGAATATGTAATAAGCATCTGTGGGATATGCAATTAATGTCACTTGTGAGGAAAGGCCTTCATGATGCACTTGGGTTTTGGCACTCTTAAATTATGAGCTCTTTACTACACTCATGGGATAAATTCCATATCCCCCAGTTGCTTATTATGTATCTTCCATGTCCCTTAATTCCTATTAGCTGGATTAGTAGTTGTTACAATGTTGAGGTTTATGGTAATTTAACTGGGGTAGTTCTCAGTGATCAATAAATAAACTTCAAAAGTTTAGTAATTTTTATTTGCTAGCAATTCCAGTGTGTATAGCTGTAACAATTTACATTAAATTGCTAGTTGGATATACCAAAAACTTTGATGAGCTGGATTAGTGTATTCATTACCCAAATTTAAAAAAATAAGTAATATATGAAGGGGAAAGATTTAAATAGGAAAGGAGTTGAAGTGTAAGGTTTTGGAGTAACCAAGACAGGGGTGTTTGCTTTAGCTTCCAAAAATCCTCCAAAAAAAAAAAAAAAAACTATTTGCATAGAGAATAAACACTTTGTTGTACAATGATGATGTTATTAATGTTCTAGACACAATCATTATCTGGAGAGTTTGTCAAACTGGTACAGAATGGCCTAGATTAGTTATCAACTCAGGAGCAAATAAGATTTTTAAAAGACTCAATAAAGTCCAGTGATTAATTGTTATATATTCTGATTCATGCCTATCCCATTTTATCTAATTTAATAAAAGTCTAAAATGATGATTAATCCTTTCACACCAGCAGTTGCTGGTACATCCATTACATGTCCAATCTGAATTCCTCTGCCAAGGAGTTAACTACTATTTTGAACTTGGTGTGAAAAATATCATTATAAATTTCATTAACCTGATCATCAAATTTAAAAAAGTCAACTCGTAAAATCCATTACTACATATCATGCATCGAAGATTAAAAACTGGTCCTCAGTGGGCAGGAATAGCCAGGATTTAATTCCCACAGCATATGTTTAAAGTGCTCATATGACATTATTGTATCTGTAATTATCAGAATTTTATGTTTATTAACCCAAGTGAATTAAGAATCTTGTTTTGCGTAAAATTTAGCGTGCATGTTAAATTGACCATTAATTCAGAACATATCAATGTATACGTATTTAATACAAATGCAAAGATATTTGTTTAGCATATTGTAATAATTTTGGCATTTAGAGAATTGTGTTCCTTTAATTTTTCCTTCTTGGATAAAATAATTTACTTCTCCAGTGCTTCCAGTTGGCTATCTTTGTGTAAATTCCCATGCGTGACATAGATTTAAATCTTCATAAAAGAAGTCCTTCTGGGAGAAACTTGAAATATTTCATGTTTGCACTATATCTCAACTATAAATAAGTCTTCAGCTTCAATGAGATGTTTTTCCAAATAGGTAGTAACACTGTTCTTCAGTACCACTTGGCTCACTCACAGTTAGATCCAAGAGAGAGACTTCTCTGGGCTGTATGTTAAATTTTCCTCAGCAGAGAAATAGGCCCAAAAATTCACACCTGTCCAGAGTTCTGAATAGGTTTGTTACTTATTCCTCGTATGGTTGCTCAGATAGAAGAGTATGATGGAAATTCGGTGAATGCACAAAAGATATACTGTCTGAGTATAACAGTTCAGAAAAAAGGAAAAACAGCTACCAGTAAAAATAGTAAAATGCTATGAAAGCTCTTATAAATGTCATTCTTGGCCAAGGTCTAAGTTTTTTTGAAAAATAACCAATGACAAAGTTCAGTTCATTAATATAATTCAGATATATTTTAACAAAAGGAAGTTTGCTTCTTTTTTTTTTTTTTTTTTAAACTCCAAACAACAACACATTCTCAGGCTTGAAATCCCAACACTGGATTTCTCTAGCAGCTGGCACTAAGCAAAGGAGAAGTGTAATGGAGAAAGTTGAATGCGATGTACAGGTAGTCTAGGGTGCTGAACATACTAACATTTGTTTTTCAGAAAATTGATAAGAAACTGGTTTTGAAAAGCACCTCTGCTTTTCAGATTTCTCTTACATAAGCTTCTCTTGCAACAAAAGCAGTGGCAAAATCCAGGAGTGATTTTCAGCGGCCACATTCATAACCCCACAATTTCAACCAATGCAACCCATTGCTTGTAAATACGATGAGACTGCCCAGTCCTGCTACACCTGGGAGTTTTATGCGGATTGAGACCTTCCCACACAAGTCTTCTCTCCTTTTTCCGGCAAGTTTTTAAGGCAGGAGATATGAACGTAGGCCACGGTGCCTCCGTAGGCCCCACCTGAAGCCATGCCAGCAGTGGCTCGGAATACCACGGCAGTGACCCGGCCTGCCAGCAGGTGCCTAGGAAGTACCGCACGGCACACGGACTGGGCCATGTCCACCAGGGGATACAATCAAATGGCAGCCCTTCCAGTTTACCAACTTGTTTCAATCAGGAGATGGTCACTGAAAGGGAGATGTTTTTAAACTACTGTATGTAGTCCAGAAAAAGTAGGAAGTTGGGACACAGAGCCCTTACACGGTTGTTTAAAAATAGATTTTTTTTCACTGCAAAATGCAGTCCCTTGCTTGACTCTGGCAATAGGGATAAAAGTCACCTGGTTTGCTCATCATTGTATTTATCCCATATATGGATGGAATATCTGCTTAGAGAAAGCTTTGGCTGTTATATGACACGCTAACTATATACTTGTCAGTAAAAATGCCTGCTAGTATCTTCTGGTCCACATGTGACAGCTTAAACAATGTACAGGACGGGAGAAAACAGGATCTATGAGCTTTTTACCAAACCATATTTTTTTTTCTATAATGCTTCCCCAAAACGTATAGACTTTTTGGAACCAATATGAAAATGCATCCCTCTCCCAAAAGAGCTTATTGACTGCAAGACTCACATGGATTCCGCACGTAGAGTGATGGCATACATAATAGGTGCCTGTGAGCAACCAACTGTGGCTTGTGCCGTCTGTACTTGGCATGCCTGTATGTTTAGATATTTATGACCGTTACAACTACCACTACATACTGCAGGGACATGTCTGTACAGCTTTACTGCTTGCTATAGTTTCACTTTACACATCCTTTCATGACCTGTCTCTGTGGTTGTGCCCATTTCACTTACTCAGGCTCAAATGTTCTTCAGAAAGAAAATGGTGAGGTTAGGAGTGAAGAGGCCCCTGTTTATCCCCAGCACATCTGCTGACAAAATATGCTTTTTGCTTTTTTCAGATAGCTAGCATCACATCAGCTGCTGGTTACAGCAGTACAGAAGTGTTTCAGAACTACCAGGTGATTCATCAGAGACTGATATTACATGGTCAAGTCCCTTGTGCAGTATGCTTAGGGACATGGTTTAGTGGTAGACTTGGCAATGCTAGGTTAATGGTTGGACTTGATGATCTTAGAGGTCTTTTCCAAACCTAAATGATTCTGTCATTCTATGATTCAATGTTTGGATTTGGGGGTACTGTATTTAGAAATACAAAGTTTGTCCACTGTAAAATCCTTGCCTTTGCAACCTTGTAGATTGAATTATCTGATCTATTTTTTTGACATTATCTTTGATCTACATTGTCTTTTAATTTATTAAATGCTAAGTTTAGAGCAGACCTTTCTTCTATAAAATATTTTAAATTATCTGTCAGCAGTATTTTGCATAAACTCCATGAACTCAAGTAAAAAAAATCTCCAGAGAGGTTGCAGATAAATGTATATGAAGTGGTAACAACTCCCAAAAAGTAGTCTCTGTGTATTTTAGGAACTGGAATTATGCCGAGTAATGTTTTGAAGGATCCTTTTTTTTACAAGAATTTTACAATTTTTTTTTAATTGCAAAAAAAAAAAAAAATTACATATTCCTAAGATTTTTTAACTTGTTTGTGTTTTTGAACAGTGTAGAGAATTTCTTTCTAAGCTTTGTAGGGGAGTTAATTATCAAGCCTGGAAAAAGAAGAGCAGTGCCACATTTCCTTAGGAGAGATTTAAGGGGTTAAAGTTAAGGTTACAAAAGAAGAAAAATTAAGATATATTTTACTTTGGTTTTAGTTTCAGATATCATTAGCTTCCTTTTGTAGTATGTCCAAGGTTTATGTCTGAGGTGCTTTCCATAAATGGCTTCCAGAGAGAGGTAACTTTGGCTTGGTTGCTGAATCACTTCACAAGAAAAGTCATCTGCAATAAATTCGTTGTGGATATGCCTGAATCTTCCAAGCGCCCATTCATTTGATTATTTTTTCTTAAATCTCAAAAGATGGTAACAGTTACATGATTTTCATAATAAGCACAGTACGTTTGGGAGCAAATCGAGCTGTCATTGGAAATCAAGACAGCATGGTAAATACATAGTAACAGCGAAAAAAATGTTTAGAGACTGTCAGACACACAATGAGTGAAGGTTTGGGGCAAGGTAGGGAGGAGAATGGGGAAGAGATGAGATAGAGAGGAGAGCCCAGAAAGCCTCACTGCTGGAATTGCTGAATCTGGAAATATAAATGTAGTTTGGTGTAGTTTCAGTGTAGTTCGGTCATTAAATAACGCAGGAGGGTTTATGTCACGTGGCCAGTTGCAGTACTTGCATGGTAGTTAAAGGGTGAAATAAGTGCCCAATGTGCAAACCGAAACATAGATGTGTGTATGTTAAATAGGTAAATACTAGCCTTAAACATAGACTACCTCATTCTTTGTGTAGGTGTGGATGAAGTCCTACATATTCATATACTATGAAAAAAAAGGAGAAAAAAAAAAAAATTGTTTAGCTAACTCCTAAGTAACAGACTGCTTAAAAAAAAAATCTGATTTTGGTGTGTGTAAGGGGGGGGGAAAGAAGGTTCTTCTTTTTTTCCCTGTTTCCTCCAGTTATAAAAATTACAGTGATTACACATCATAAAGCCTATCTGTAATAAAACGCATCAGCTGGCCAAGGTTTTCATCGCGCACTCAATAATCCATTAATACAGCAACGCTGCCCAGGCATCTTTATAATACCAACTCGGAGGTAATTTTAATCAGCTAGACCAGCTGGTATTTAACAGCAGCTGCTGGAGACGCCACAAATATACTCAATAGCTGACATCTTTATTTGCAGTTTTTCAAGGGGAGAAGAGATCCTCCTGTGGTTACTTATATTAAGCTTTTTTTTTTTTTTTTTTTTTTTTTTTATAAGTACTGGTACCAGAGGGTAATACCTGAATAAAGAAGTGAATAGAGTTAATACAAAAAAAATGAAATTACATTCTTGGAGTCAGAGGGCTTTTTCATGAAGTCCTCTTTGTAAATGAACAAAAAAATAAAGAGTAGATGCTAGCTTTGTTGGAGTTCAGAACCTTTTCCTGATACGTTTACACTAATCTCAAACATTGCTTGAAGCATAAAATGTGCTCTGCAGTGCTGCATCGCCCTGTCTTACTGAAGCTTTCCTGTCTCTGCAATATAAATATGTGATAAATAGTGTGCTGTTGGTAGAAAAAAAGTGATGCTTGCTCACATGTGTTCAATTTTAACTGACATGTACTTCTTTTGTCCTCAGTTTTGGTTTAGAGTGTCTGTATGCAGGAGTGTATATGTATATATATCTGTGCTTAAATACACGGGTGTTTGTACATAAATAATACACAATATGTTTATTTGTACTTCTCATCTCCTATAAGGCTAGAGATGAATTCAGCAACTGAATAAAGTGCCGCTCTCTACAGCAGTAAATGTGGAATACTATTTCGCATTGGGTTGGGGGGGGGCAAGCAGAGGCAACACGAAGTTAACAGTCACAAACACATTATAAATAAAAATTTAATTACACTTGGGGGAGCTTGGCTTACAAAGCTCACAAATCCATAATGGAGCTTGCTGGTAATAAAGGCCTGATCTGTTTGTTAAACTCCGATATTCCTGTCCTTTTGTATCTCTTCTTTTGTGTAAAACTTCAGTTCCTGCATTGATTACCGATTGCAAAAAAGACTGACTTCACTGGTAAACAGTTTTTTTCTGTCAGATACCAAATGCCATATTTCTTTATTAAGCAAATAGTTATGACTCTTAGGTAGGGCAGGGGAGGTGCAATAAGAAGTGTAAGTATATCTATTTTTGTTGACTATTTATAATATGGCACAGTGGATGAAATACGTGTTTTGTATCAATCTGACTAGCTGGAGATAGGCTTTTGTTAAGGTATAAACAAATTTTAATGTAGCAGCTTCATTGTGATGAAGAGAAGAAAATGCTAGTAATAGTTACAAAAGTGGAAGAAAATGCAGTGTTATTGAACTTGTTAGAGGTGTAAGCATTCCTAGGACAGTAAATTGAAAAGTACTAAGCAGTTTTAATTTTTCTTCTTTTCCTTTAACTTCAAAATCTCATAGCTGAAAGTAGATAGAGAAAAGGAATGAACTTGAGTGCATGGATATAAATCCTTAAACAAATTAGAGGTTATACTATTCATTTGTAGGTATCTCATTTGTTAGTCTCAGTGGTACCTCTCTATACTCAAATATGGATCTGTCCAAGACTGTGACTGACTACTTCAAATTAAAATCCAGTGACAGAATGGATTACTGAGGTTGCAATTTGACTAAAAATACTTAGCAAGCATGTTTTCTCTTATTTGTAGTGAAAACAGTCTGTTTAAGTTTGTTCACTGTGTTTGACAACAGACAGTTTGATATATTGCTGGGCACAGCAGTAGGTTGGACTTGAGTGGTATTAGCTTTCACTGTTTTGATTAATGGTAATTGTTTCGATGAAAAGGCATGTTTTACGTACAACTCACAGTTCTGGAAAACAGAAGTCAACTTGCAAGATCTGTAATTACTATTCTGAGTTAGCATATAAAAAAAAGCTTGGAGAACATGCAGGCAAATCACAGTGGGGCTTTTGTATGTCTGTTTATTTTGTGTATTGTATTACATTTTGCGTTTTGTAGCTTTTATACACTGATTGTTGTCTAAGAAAATAAATCTTACTTTTTATCTCTTGTTGAGTGCTACAAAGTGTTTAAGACATATTTCTGATTTCCACATTGTGGTTTGAATTTTGGTATTGTGATTTTTTTTTTTTTATTTTCAGTCATCAGTAACAATACCAAAAGGTCAACATGGAGACTTTCCTGTCTTCTTTGATCCCTACATGGTTCTGCAGGGAAGAAAAAAATATCTATTCACCTTTAAAGTCTGTTTTCTCTTGTTAGAAAAGCATTGCCTGATCCCACTCTCCAAATGTATGTTCTAGTTTTCTTAAGATTTTTTTTGGGGGGGCTGGGGGCATGGTGTAAATATTTAATTTGCAGTGTATAGCTAGGAAGAAGGAAAAAAAAATGATTATTTTTGTATTTAGGTAAATAAAAATTGAAATTATATGTTCAGAAGTAAGCCAATACCAGCATTGTAAATGATGTCAACTGTTATTACTAATACCATCTTTCATTTATATAGTGCTTTCATCCTAAAAGACTCCAGTTTCTAGAAAATATAGATTTAAGCCAAAAACACAATTAAAAATATATCTCCTTGTCCGTGCATGTTAGCTTCAAAGTATTGTGTGTCAGTTTAACAGACAGTACCAAAATATCTTTATTCTGCTTTGCAGATGCAAAAATGTACCATGAAATGAGTATTCTGAAAGTATTGTTAAACCATCTCTAGAAGAAGAGAAAATTGGTTTTATAGGTTCCTCATTTTATGACATGCTTTCTTCTCAGATTTTAATATTTTGCAACACGTTCTGAAAGAAGAAATGAATAGATAGTGCTTTTCTATATCTGAAACATGTAGGGGCATCACAACCTACCTGAATTGTTCCCTAGATAGTATTAAAAAGAAAGCAGTAATATCTAAATTGTAGAGGGAGGCAACTAGATTTCTAAGTGTGGTGCCAATGTTTGTAGTCAACAATGAGACATAAAAAAAATTGTAGCCCATGTTGATAACAGCAGGGTTTGAGGTTTGTATTATTAGAGCTTGCCTAAAAGTATTAACACACAACTCATGTATAGCCTTTGTATAAGCTATGTTCTATTATATATTTTGGGGGGAAATAAAAATCTGTAAAGCATGAAATTGTGGTGTTACAAAACGATTATTTCTAAAAGTGAATTATCTCATCTCATAGTAGTACTAGCTTGGATTGCTATGTTAGATGTCAGGTGGTGTATTTCTGAGCAAAATACAAATTAATAAGTGTATGTTTTAATACTTATCTAAACCAGTGACAAGAAAATAAATACTACTTTTTATTTACCTTGCAGTTAACAACCATGTGTCATTGTGGCATCTTTTATTGAAAGGAACTTTATTTAAGTAGCATAAACTTGTTGGATGGGCTTCAATTAAATGATGATTTGTTAATGCAAATGTGTAGCGAATGACTGGTAGTACATCTGTCTCTTCATCCATAGGCCATTACTGTGCAGCATTAGCACATGATTGTAAAAAACTGGAAATCATTATATGCAGGTAGTACATATTCAATCAATTCTGACCTTATGTCTCTGACGACATAAAAAAAAAGTATGCAATGTAAATGATATTTAATCTGAACAAGAAAAAAAAGGGGGGGGCGAATCCTTGAATATCTGTAATTCAAGCTGTTAGATGATATGAGGTGACTGCTGTTTGGGATTGATTGTTATTGGTGGCCCCAGTGGGGAACAGCCAGCACATTAATCCTGTGTTACTCCTCCCTCATGCTCCTCCAATCCAAATAGTATTTTTGTTTATATTAGGAAATAAATACTGTTCAGTTTATTTTAAAATTCCTCTCTTTTGGAGACTGAAGGGAAAAAGCTCTGTATTGATGACCAATGTTAGCCAGTTAAGCAGGCAGTGACGATTAATACAACAAAAAATCGTACAATTAGCTTCAGCTCCATAAGTGTCTAATGAGCCATTTGTCAGTCTTTTGGTGAAATAAACTACTCTATCTTAATTCTCCACTCTTGCAGCAAATAAATAGAAGTTATGAAACACACGGGCACCAATAAAATATAATTTATTTTTCGGGGCATGGCAGAACTCCTTACATATCTAAAATGAGCATGTTATTTACAAACGACTTGTGATACTAATATAAAAAAGGATTTCAATGTTAACTGCTTTCGTTCTGCAGTAGATATGTTTTCTTCCTGATTTGTTTAATCATTTAAATGTATAATTACTTCTGAAGGCATGAGAGTTAAAATGACTTCTCCTGAGGTGATTAACTCATAAAGCCAAAACGAACCTAAGAGTGGAACCTGTGAAACGCCAGGGATCAGCAGTCTGCAAATCCAAACATTGTTCATTTTAGGAAGGACAAAATATTTTGCTTCAGAAATACTTCCTTTTTGCTGTTCCCTTCCTGGCCTTGTTGGCTGTAGAGATACCTTGTTATAAAAAAACACCACAGTGACAATTGCTGTTCAATTGCTGTCACAGCTGATTTTGGTGAAGACTAAGCCAACATAGTTGGGCTGACAGAGGCTCCCCATTCAGATGCCTACCATCAGGCAGCGACAGCCCCTGAGCTCACAGGGCTCTGCCTCTGCCAGGCGTTGGGCAGGGGAAGTGGTCTGATGTCTGAAGGGCCTCAGGACGGCTGTCTACAGAGCCATTTGTTGTGAAGAGCAGGGTGGTTCTGTTTTTCGTACAAAATATTTTAGGCCATGTCTTCCTCACTCATAATTTCAACAGAAGTTCGACTATGAGACTATGACTTAGTTCAGTTGTGTGATGTCTTCCTGGCCAGCTGTTGGTAAAACTGCCAGACAGGGAGTATTTAAACAAAAGTCACAAAAAAAAAAAAAAAAAAAAAAAAAAAAAAAAAAAAAAAAAAGTAGACCAGAACATGACCTGTAGATAGAGCTGAGTTATTTGGTTTCAAAAATACAAATTTTGCAAAGCGCAGAATCTGCAGAGGAGACAACTCTTACTGAGAGGCAAGGGTAGAGGAACAAGATGGCTGCTGGGAGGGAGAGTGAAGGGTAAGAGTGGAGAAGGGATTGTCTTCATGAAACTAGGCTTGAAGAAAGCCTGAGATGTTTGGGGCAGGTTAGAGTATACGCACAGACAGGTGTATAGCCAGTTCCGTTGCTTCCCAGTGGAGCTGTGTTGCATACAAGAAAGCCAAAATATTTGCAAGTCTAGAAAACTGATCTGGGAAACCAATACAGCGGGTTTAAGCTAGATACACCATGAGATATAATGGTCATTTCGTTGTGGTAGCTCTTTATACAGTTTTACAAAGCTAACAGACCAGGTTCAGACAAGAGTTGAACAAAAAGAATCATGACTATAGAAAAGTAATCCCAGAAAATTGTGGGCAGTTTGAAGACAGACAGACACAAAATTGATAACAGATGGCCCACTATACAAAACTGGCATTCAACATATACAAAACCATTCAACAATTTGTTCCAAATAGGAAGTCAGCATTTCTGTGGGATTAGATGAAATAATTTAAGAGGTTATTGTATAAGAGGAGTGTGAGAAAACTGTCCTTGAGGAAAATAAAATGTTAGATTTCTAGTTTATAGAAATAATTTAATCAAACTTATTTATCCTCACCCAGGTTTGAGCTAATATAAGAAGTTTGTTTTGATGATATGCTCAGATGAAAAGATAAAAACCAAATTTGTTGCTTTTTGTTTGTTTCAGCCATACTGGTCAAAGGCAGTGTGGCTGCCTCTTTGGGGCAGGAACTTGTTTTCTCATGGAAAAATCCACATTCTGAAAATGCGACTTAAATTCTAGTGCTTATTTTTGTGGGTCTTCTGAGTGGTCAGTCTCCTGAAGTCAACCATCACTGTATGGTTTAAAGTGTTTGTGTAGCAACGAGGTTCTAGGAATGCTGATGTATGCATTTGCACACATGCAAGCTTCTTTCCTTTTAAGTTTTTTTTTTCCTTTAAAGTTCTTTTTTCCTTTTAAGTTTTCTTTTGGGGATAATACTTTCTTATCTTGAATGAATGTAGTATATCCTCTTAGGCAACACAGAAATATCAATAATAATATATTACTGTACCAAAGTTTCCTATAAACTTGTTGTTACAAAATTTTCTCTTCTGCTCAATTCCCTCAATATATAGGTTACTGTGTGACATTACTTTACAAATGGAAGTTGAAAAGATTTTACGTTGTGCCTGCTATACACACTACAGAATTTGCCATAGCAAATAATGTAATTCAAGTTAAAATTCAACTTCTGTTACATGCTACTGTTTTCACTGGTCCTTTACTCCGAGTCATCACCTTTGGAATTTCCCTTTTTTTTAACCCAAATTGTTCAGCAACTTTAAAGAAAAGCTGTAACTAGCATTAATGGAAGTGCAGACAAATGTAGTTATATTTGGAATAATAATAATAATAATAAGCTAAAATGAAATATATTTATCTTTAAAAGTATTTTACTTGATATTTTAGTAAAAAAAAATCTACTATCAGTCCTTTCATAGATTCAGAGAAGGACTGGTAAGATTATTCTTCTAAGGACTTAGAATTTATAGCTTAATGGCATTTAAAAAACTAAGTCTGGACTATTCTGAGGAATTTTAACAAAAGCTTAAAAACTGAAGAATAATTTTCTCTCAAAATACAGCTTTATGTTAAATAATGTCACTAGGTGGCAATATTAGTGGTATCTGTCCACCCAGCCAAATGAGACATATCTGGTTGAAAACAAATTAATAGAGCAGAAGAAATGTTTTTTTTACTTCCCCATGTGTTTGATAACGGGATGAAAGTGAGTGATTGAATGTCTAGGAGCCACTAAGCTGATGTGTAAAAGACATGCTGTCAGGCTACCAGTATTTCTAGAAGAGAGAGAAGAGTGTTGATGCCTTTGTGTCTTGTACCATCTTATTTATAAGACCTCATCCAAAATGCTATATACATTTCTGGTTAACTGTATTCAAGAAAGATGAATCCAAACTGCTGAAGTACAGCTGCTAGCTTTGAGCTTCCCCTTTCTTCTGATCATCATCCATTTACAAGAGAAGCATAAGAGAGTTTGACTTATATAGTCAATTCAAACAGAATTGAAAGGTGAGATCATATGAGTGGTCTCTAGAAATGTCAGGGAATAAATATTGGGCAAGAGAGTGAGTTGGACAACATTGCCAAAAGGAACTTCATACAAAATTGCATCAGATTTATGTATTGAACATCAGAAGGTTGCTAGCTATTGTAAGAGTGAAATTCAGAAACTGTGTGATGACAATTATAAGAAGAAAATGAAACATCTGTACAAGATGAATCTTAATAAAAAACAACCCTGTAACACATTAACTCATAACCACAGGGAAGTGAATTAAATGAAATGGAGCTATCTTCCAATCCTAAAAGATTTGTCTATGGATCTTGCGTCTGTTTCCTGATCACAGATATCCAGTGTTAATCCAGATGTAGCATTTTCAACTGGTAGTCAGTCTTACAAAAGGATCTTAATGTTTATACCTATAAATTGTAGCATTTATTTCATGATGAGTCATTCTTAAAGGATCAAAACTGTCTATCTGCATTGGTTACTCAGAGTTTTCTCCTAGTCTAAAAGGTGTTTGTAGTGGTGTTTTCCCCAAGATAACTCCTTTAGCTGCATACAGTTTCTTTGGGAAAAACTACAGTGTTACAACTGTGAATGATAAGATTACATTTATTATTTACACTTAATTCAGAAATAGGCATTGTGCCTATTTCAAGAATTCCCACAGTATTTGGGAGTTTTTTGCATTTCCCTCTTCATAAGCAATAAAGTTATAGTGGGGTTAAAAGATCACACTGAATCTGTGCTAACGCATCTGCTAAAACTTTCTAGCAGAGCCTAATAAAGCCCTGCCCCATTTGTGACATACCAAATCACATTCTCCTTGCCTGGTCTGACAACCACAGCTCTTAAACAGCTGCTGGGGTAATTTGCATAAAGGAGATTGTAAATGTCTCATTGGAACGCATGCAGCGCAATCCACCCAAAAACCACAGCCTGAACACCAGGAAAAGAAGATTGTAGTCATAAAAATTGTGGCTCTCATGATTTTAGATTATGGTCTCCACAGTCTTACAGCTTTTGCAAATACCAAGCTTTTGTTCAAAAAAAAAAAGTTTCATTTACCGATACAGAACAATACAAACAGATGCCATGTTGCTCTCTTGACTCAGTCTAGCAGAAAATTGACTTCTGCAGTAAAGGTATGTGCTGACCCCTCCTCAGTTATTCACCCCAGTGATAAGTGAATTGGTCCAATTTAAACTATATGTAATCGTGTTCATAAAAACAAACCATTTTTATGGTAGTGAAAGGGAAACAAAGGAAATGCAAAATAAAGTTAATTCAATAAGAGGATTCAATAAAGAGTAAAAAATGCAGAAGTTAATACAATATGTTAATTGTCTGCATGCATCTGCTATGTTTTAAGATGCATATTTTGATATACATTAATATTAAAAGTATGCTTTCATGAAAAGTATGTTTTCATGAATATCAGAACTAAAGGAGATGTGTATGCAGAATTTGGGATTTTACAATGTGACAAGAATTGGGTTTATGCATTTACTGAGTTTTAATGGTGTTTAAATTTCAGCTTTGAAGCATCATTCTTCTTTGCCTTGAGTGAACTAGAATGAAGCCGTTTGGTATGATAATGATACCATGTTAGTGTTATACGTATAACTATAAAATAGAAAAGGCATTAAACTCCACAGAGGTAGTGTCTGCTTCAGTTAAAGCCACTAGTTTGTTGATACTGTACTCTGAACCAGAGCTCTGCGTAATTTGTAGTGCAGATTGAGGCTTATTTGAGTGGTGCCTGTTCAGTTAAAGCACTTCCTCCAGCCTCAGTTCCTGGAAACACATTTCATGCTTGCAGTTACACCAGTCTCAGTTGCATCATCATCAATAAGAACAAAATTGCTAATAGCGATAGAACATATTGTTGTCATCCTTTCACTTCTGTTTTTAATCATCCGGGGTGCATAAGTTTATTAGCACCCAAGTCACCTATATCTTTGCCATTAAGAGTTTACTTACTATCTCAGTAAATCTGAGTTTCCCGTAATTAATAGTTTTGCATATATCTGTGCAATGGCACAACTGACAGCAATTGGTTCGATGCCTTTGAGTTTTAATATTCATTATCAACATTGAATTGAAGGGGATTTGTAATCAAAAGGTTATACAAGGGGCATAACCTTAAAAACCTCAACAAAGGGAACTATTTTGCCCTGTCTAAATTCCAGCTGGCTTAGAGAAGTCAGTCAAATCCCTTTAAAGATTTGGTTTGTCTCTTTCTGTAGCAAGATGTGTAGTTTTAAGGCAATGATGGTAAATAAGGAGTTCCAGTGCAAGTTCAGCATCAGTAGAGCATGTCTGGCTGCAACAATACAAATGTATTTAAAAAAAAAAAAATATCATTGGATATTAAAAAGATTCACCATCACTACTTCAGGAAGTTTTCTGAGACATACAGGCAAAAATGCTTCTATACTACACGTATGTTTATTAGGATTGCCGACCAAATGCAAACAATGCATTCTTCAAGGTGTGTGTGTATATATATATATGTAAGGTATATATTATTGCTTATATATTGAGTTAATTAGTAGTGTCAGCCAATGAATCTGAAAAGTATTTGGTACCTGTGGAATAGTTTTTTTAGTAGAGGGTCAATTGTGGTTAGGTGATTTTTGACTTCAGATTTTTGGGACAGAAATTATCTACAGATTTTGGAAGATAAGAAAGATATTATAGTGTGCCATAAAACTGCCACCTCTTCATTGTGGTTTGTTTATTTATTTATTTATTATTTCCAAGCTGTTTTTTTTTTTCTAAAATAAGGAGACATAACAACCAATCAGCATCCAAATGTCCTCCTTGCCAGTAAAAGATCTGTCCTATATCATGCACCATTCTTGCCTCAGGTATGCAGTGTTTTCCTTTCTCCATGCATGTATGTAAAATTTAATTACAAAAGTTCAATAAAATTTGCGTTTCTGAGAGACAAATTCAGAATCAGAAGACCTTTTGTTGCTTTCTAATACCAATAAGTTAATTGATAAATATTACTGTCAATCACCTTAGGTTGTGCTAAGAAAAGAATGTACTTTATACATACAAATCTTAGCCAATGCATTTGATGTTTGCAAAACCATCATTTTATACTTCTTAGTATTCATGAAAAGGTTATTCATATTTTTATCACAATATTGAAATACTGCATTTTAATTGAAAGACTTATCTGACAAAGATTTTAATACATAGTGCTTGATGAAAAGTTACTATGCTTATCTTCCATAAAGAGAGTGAAATGATATAGGACAATAATTCACCTGTGGCTGTCTCCTGATACCTAAATTTTTGTCTCATCCTGCAGGTTACAGTTGCTTTCCAGAGTTGGATGTGGTTTCACTTCTATTATTCTCAGTGCTTACTTTCCTTATGAAGTGCATTCCTAAAGCTAATGCTACATTAGACAAAACATATTTGTTACTAAAGATTGAACAGAATCAAAAAAAATAATAATTCCTAAGAGTCCACAAATTCTCACAGAGACAAAGTGAAGTCTGAGATACGCATTTTCTGAAGATTATTTTCAGCGGATAATTAACTATGAAATTTGAATGTAATCAGTCCAATCATTTTTGTTGTACAAGTTGTCTCCCTCAAGTATAGGTAAGATCTTAGAGTATAAACCTCTTTGAACAATCGGGTATAAATCTCAAACTTGGAGCTTCTAACACACACACACACACAGAAATAATGCTGCAAGGATAGTCCACATCTGGAAAATTATTTTCAAATTCTCTAATCCAAGTTTAGAGAACATGTCCTATGAGGAGCGACTGAGGGAAATGGCGTTATTTAGCCTAGAGAAAAGGAGGTTTAGGGGAGACCTTTTCACTCCCTACAACTATCCTGAAGAAGGTTGTAGCGGGGAGCAGGGGTCAGCTTCTTCTCCCAGGCAACAAACAATACAAGAGGAAGAAGCGTCAAGCAGTGGCAGGGGAGTTTTAGGTTGGATAATGGGAAAAAAAAGTCTTCATTGAAAGGGTTGTGAAGCATTGGAACAGGCTGCCCAGGGAAGTGGTGGAGTCACCATCCCTGGAGGTATTCAGAAGACGTGTAGTTGGTTTGCTTACAGACATGGTTTAGTAATAGACTTGGCATTCATTGCTAGGGGAATGATTAGACTTGATGTTCTTAGAGGTCTTTTCCAACCTAAATGATTCTGTGATTCTGTCAGACTTGTTGCTGAGTCAGCCTGTTTTGGACATCAAAAGCTCGCTAAACTTTTTAGGGACAGATCCTTTGGAGGCCAGGTAAGTTCTGTATGAAAGTAAAATCTATGAATGACGGGTATCCTGAACAATGACACTGCCCAAGTAGGCATGGAATCGCCTATCTAAGATTGTGGAATACCATCCGAGGCAGTAAGAAAGTTGATAATGATTATTGGCAAGTGCTTTCACAGCCTGGTTCAACTGACAGAGATAGATGCCACCCCCTCAAAATACGCATTCTACCTGTCACAGACAACTAAATACTCAATGGAGTAATTTCCTTCAAATGAAACATCACTTACATCCCAAGCAACGAGTAAGAACTCAGAAGAGAAGGTGTGCCTAGAGGAACTGTTGAGATTATCAAGAATCCGTGAGATCAGTTTTGAGAGTACAATTTTCAGTCATGTGGGTGGTTTCCAGTGCTAGGTAGTGTGCTGCCTGGGATGATATATTGGTTTAGCAGACAGATGCTTTGGCCCACTGGAACAGATGCAGCACTAGACATGTTTCTGTCTCCTTACCCTTCAGCTATGTTGTGGCATCATTGTGCTGGAGTGTAGAAGAGTATGGTCAGAGAAATTAGCCTTTAGGTACACCTAACCTCCAGCCCTTCTTTTTCATATCTTGACTTATGGATCATTTATCCTGCTTCTGATTACATCCCTCCCCTCTATCTCCATTTCTCTAAAAGCTTAAGAGCAGCCTGCAGGAGAGCCGACCTGCATTCATGTAAATGCTTCCAATGAAGCAGGCGTTCACTTCTACCCAATCAGACTGACACCTTCCCCATTTGCATTTGCCAGTCATAGGAAAAGCCAGATTAGGATGTCTGGTCCATTTTCATGCTGCCAGAAACCAATCCTGAAATGTCCCTTGTGCACAAATGTTCAAATACAGTTTTGAGGAAACAGATCAAAGTATAAAGAATAGTATAGAATTCAAATTCATTATTTTGAGAAGTCTATTGTTTGAAATATGCAAGTGTGCAACAGATTTTCTACCAGAGAGGGGGATTTTTTAAGGTCCCTTTTCTACCCCAAAATTTGTGAGAAACACACAGAAAACTGAAACTTTAATTCCTTTCTGGAGGAATACATCCAATTGGTTAAAAAAAATAAGAGCATTTTTCAGATTTCTGAAATGGAGCACCTGTCTGAGATAAAGAAAACTGTAAAACTTGTCACATTTTTCACTGTGGCTGGTTTTGGTCTATATATATAACAGTTAAACCAAAACAATGAATTAGCAGACAGAAATAGTGTTGAGAAGATCAGGCCAAGTTTGCATTGACAAGGATAATCAGAAACCTACATGTACATAGGAGAAGGTTCCTGACAATGCATAACCTGTGTAAATAAGAAATGGAGAAGAAACAACCTCCACTGTCTCCTACTGCATTGACTGGAGTTGGGGTACAAGAGTTTTTTAAAGCATGGCTTGCTGTAAGGCTTTTGATGTCCACATGGCCAGGATGAAATGTGTGTGTCAATGAATGTGCGCTCAACACTCAGTATAACCCAAACTCTCAAATCTCTGTTTAGGACAGAACTTCTTCCTAACAGAGATTTGGCAGAGTATGACTTAGGCCAGGAAGAAATGACTGTGTTCTCACCTGATTTTCCCATATCATGGATATGATTTCACCCTGGATGTGGATGATATAATTTTAATTCCTCTTTTATCCTCCTCGTTTGATCCAAATATTGAGTAGCCATACCAGTTTAAAATTCTCATTGTTCTTTTTTAACAGTAGCAGGTTTCTTTTTTTTTTTGATTTATTTTTTTATTTCTAAAATAAAATCATTCTTTTTAAAGTTCTGTGCTTTTAAAAAACTTCATACACGCATAACTCATAGTGTCATTTTACTGTCATTTCCACAAACTTGAGTAATTGCTTCCTCCTTTCACATCCAAAATATGTAAGCATACCGTCATCAGATGTACATAGCATCCCTCTGCAGCAGATGCTAATTCTTTGGTGCTTCCTGCTGTTTTTTAATAAGGACTAACTTGTTGAATCCTAACTGTGGACAGCTAGTTAAGTTTGGAGTTGTCTTTGATTGCAAACATTTTGATAGTGAGTGATGTGTAGATGTAGGTACATTTGTGCTGATTTGCAATGTTAGATAAGTGGTGAGACTATTTTCAGGAGGAAAAAGCCTCCTTCTGCAATTAATGAATTTTTAAACCTTTTCGTTGTGTGTTAGAGAGAAACTTAGAGCAATTATTCTGACCACAAAATGAAAGAGCAATTAAAATAAGCACTGTTTTTTACTATATACTGTGTGTTTTAAGATGGCTTGTAGTGTCGTCAGTTTGTGTACCTGTCAACTCTGCTGACCAGTGTGTCAGTAGTGCTGCCCCACGGTCCCTCTGCTTCTGGCTATACATTTCAAGCATACTGTAACGTGTAACTCATAGATGTATAAAATCATAATAGAACATTTCATCATGTCTAAATAATGGTAGTTGCATGCTGTCTGAATGGTTAACCATTGCAAACATTCAATACAAGCCATTTGACACTAATTTTACTGGTCAAATCCTCTGAAAGAAGCCTGCCTTGACAAGCCATTTACTAGGCACCTTTTGCGAAGCAAGCCTGGCTTGATGGGTCGTCGCATAAGCTACTTGACATTTGTCCCCAGTCAGACCGGATGCCACATGAAAAATTTACTCTGGCGAGGGGCTCCCAGGAATAAACAGTTCTCTAGTGCTGCTCACAGGGGACTCGGCAAGGTGAGCGGAACTTCAACTTGTCACGGATGCACTGTTCTGACAAACATAAGTAGATGCTAATGGCTAAATCGTGACAGAATAAAGTCCCACAACCATATGGCTAATTGCCACAACAATATCTTCAGTGTTATTAATCAAGTTTTCATAGTGTGCCATGATAATTGGAATAATTAGAAACAGCGTAGGCATTGCTTGCCTCTGCCACACATACTGCAGACAGGGACCTGGAACAACCACAATTGCACTTTCTGTGCTGCGTTGTTTAGTGCTTTCCTTTCCAGCAAATACTGTAGTTAATTAATGAATTAGCTGTTTGCTACCAGAGTGTTTTATTGCTAGCAGGGCTTCTGCAGGGGCACATAGGTACCTAAATGAGACCACGAAGCCCCTTGTGCATCTCTTAAAAAACACAGTATTCCCACACGGCTTCAGCTACTCAGCACAAAACTCCACTAGTCATAGGTACTTTGTTCCACAAAAATTGAATCTCTTATTCTTGTAACTAATATGTGGAATGACTTTTTTTAAGTATGTACAAAAAGGATAAAAGAACTTCAAAGCATGTGTTGTTTGTTTTTTTTATTGTTGTTTTGTTTAGTTTTTAACAGTTTAAATGAAAGCAAAACTCTGGATAACAATGATGCAATTAACTTATGAGGCAAAGAATTTCACAAGTGCAGTTATATATATACAAAAAATATGCTTGTTTTACTATTTTTTTTTCAAGTGGGAGAAACTAAAACTCTGGTTTAGTTGTCTATGTCTTAATACATCAGTATTGCTGAATGTAAACAGTTGCACAATGTGTAACTGCCATACTCTTTATTTGCCTTGATGATGGAATCAGGCTCCAAATTTATATTCTGCCTTTGAGCTAAGGTGTTAAATAAAGTGGTGATTCTAATATTTTTATTTATACTAAGCAGATAAATCAACATCTTGTGTGCTGCCTGTTTGATTAGCCTTGCTTGATTCTTACATTCGGAGGTATGACAGCAGGGGGGAAATGCTTGTGTTTCCTCAGTGCATGCATCAACGTGTAGTTGACTGGTCACTAAAACTGGCAGATTGATGATGATGACTCCCTCCATTGGATGTATGAAGGCATTTAGCCAGACTAATAGATTGAAATGGACTGCTGCATGTATGGCCTCTGAACAGCTTCTTAATTTAGTTTTAGAGCGTACAATAGATGTAATATTGTATTCAGTGATGATATAAATCTTCTCTCCTCGTTTTAAAAAATAAATAAATTTCTTTTCTGTGGTGGAGAGCCACCAAGAGATTTTGAAATGTCACATGTTTAATTATAAAGAGGTCTTCAGAAATGAGTCCCAGTTCAGGTAGTAGGTAGGAATTCTGTCCATTTTAGGTTTATTGCTCTTTAATTTTGATTCTCAAAGTGAAAGCATCTCTGAAATATGTCATATGCTGTGATGGGAAGAATTAATGGAGTGGGGGATTTTTTCTGCACTGAGGGATGACTTGGAGCTGGTCTGACCCCTGTGGGTACCAACTCCAAACATGAAATTTCCAGTAGAGTTCCTTTATCTACAAAGTTGCTGTAAAGTTGGGTGCTCCAGTCATTCATGGAAGATACCCAAACAAAATTCTGGATGCACAGAATAAGTATTTATCTAGTGTTTTTTGCATTTGTTGCAGCTGTTTTGGTGTCGTAGCATCTATACATTTTCTTGCCAGTTCATTGGCAAGGAAATTATTTTTCTTTTATAATTTTACCTGAGTTCGTATTCAGTAGAATTACCAGGTCTTTACCAAATACTAAAATCAGGCTTTTACAAAAGATATGTATAGTAAAATTTGCTGATATTAGTGAAGTCTTCATTACTGATATTTAAGTACGTTTTTCTCTGGGCATGACTGCCAATATATGAATAAGTTCTTTGTATTCTTCGTATCAAAGTATCACAATTTCAATTTCTTATGCTTGAAGCCTAACTGGAAGATTATCACTTTGTAAAGGCTGTGTCCTTTGACTTCAGATATGTTTGACATATATTTATGCAGTTTTATGAGATAAAGTAGGCAATCTGATACATAATTTAATTAGCTTAAAGTTAGCCTTTTACTTTATAATGCTTATTCTTTGATATATTATCATCCCTAATTTTACCATGAAAACCTTAAATTGTGTATTCATTATCAACTAAGGTCTCTGTAACACCATATCAGCATTAGAAAGAAAAAAGACTCTTGTGCATTGATAAGCTGGTGGTAGTCTGAGCATGTTGCCTTGATGGCTTGAATACAGCATGTTTTCGGGTAACAACTGCATTGCTGCACATAGGCAGATACTTGAAGAATTAAAAGAAGTTCAACTTCCTGAAATTTTTATTGTAATTTTTATTTAGCACAGCAGAAAAAAAGTTTGTTATAGCATAGCAATACAGGGTAACAGAAGGGTGGTTCAGTTGTAGATTTCAAATTTTAATGGACAAAGAACGCATTTTATTTAATGTTCGTGATAGGGAACTCTCCAAGGTAGAATATGAAAATGGAAACTTCATAATATTTGATCACTACTTTCTTGTTTACTTTAAAATACTTAAAAAAAAAATCCCCATCTTCCTCTTATTTTAAAATAGTTGTCTTTTAGGTTAAGTCCTGTCCAGTAGATTCTACAGAGACAAGTAGAAATTCTGTAGGAGATTTAACATTGTGTGACATGAAACGTAGAATTCCTTTTAAAGAGAAATTGTAAATATCTCTTATTTTTAAAGAGAGATATCTTTAAAAGCTACTACATACATCTTGAATCAATGGATAAAGCTATTAGCAAATTTATTTTATCATCTTAAGAACTGTGCTTTAATTACAACACTGAGAGTTGTTTTTTTCTAATATAATTTCTCCACTTTAAAACCAAATTTAATCATTGCTGTTGAAAGATGGAAAAGTTGGGGGGGTGGAGTTCCTAATTGCTAATAGCTGATACCAGTAGGAACTTCACTAATTTAGAAGTGCCTCTTTTGTTTCAATAGGTTTACTGCAGCAAATAGTGTTTAAAATCATTCACCTGTAATTAGTTTTGTTAAAAAAAAAGAAAATGTTTTTGCTACTCTACAGTGATTTTCAAAACAAAATGTACCTGCATCATCAGTAATTCAAAGCTGGAGCTTTGAATTGCATAGAGGTAAGAGCAGTAAGAATTCAGTAGGCACACCTTCATGTCCCTGCATTTTTCTCTTTTGAGTGCAGATATTAGTCATTACATTATGGTAACAGAGATGTAGTCCCAGAGTCCTTGCACTTAGTGATTTGTCATTGACTTGAAAACATGGATGTTGTTTTTTTTCCAGTAGACTGTAACATTCCCCTCTGGTCTTTCTAGTTTATCAGTGTAATAATACTGTACTAAACTCTGTTTTTGAAATCTGGATATTGTCTGAGCTGTTGAAATTTAGTTGTTTTGCAGAAACACAGCAGTATTCTTCAGTCTTTTTCCAATGAGTAAAAGCGCAGTGTAGCGCAGATAATTTTTAAATGAATCATAGTATAACAACTGGATCCTTCATGTTATTACCTCTGTATTTTGGCCAACATTTCAAAAATGGGTGACTAACCTTGATCTTTGATACTTGTTGTCAATGTGACAACAAATCTTGACAGGAAAAGAAATCTTGACGTGTCCAGCACTTCTATCCTTTTAAAAATTCTTGTTCATTATTTTATTATGGCTATTCTTGTTGTAAATAGCTATCAGAGTACAACAATTCTATCCACTCTCCACAGTAAAAACTGGTCAGTAAATTCTTATAGTCCAGTAACTGGATGTGATGTCTTTAGTATTTACTGCAAACACAGGTTATCATTGTCAATATAATGTTTGTAGTAGCTTTTAATTACTATGCCTTTATAAAGTGTTGTATATGTGAAATACTGAAATTATTTTACCTTGTGTTTAGGAGGAATGGGAAGGAACCTGAAGTGGGAATGTACTCCTCCCACTGCAGAGAGTTTTGTTAAATTAAATGCTACCTACAGTGCAAATCTCCCATCTTTCCCATTGAAAAAAGTGGGTAACTTGTTTCTGTTGTTTCTCTTCATATTCAAGTTCTTAGCTCTGTTTTTGAAGTTTTCAGTATTATAGAAAAGCCAGTTGCAGGCTTCTTTATGATACTAATCAAATCACTTCAAATCAGTTGAACATGCTAATGAGAGAGGTTTGTGGGTTTTTTTTTCCTATTCCACAGACTTTCAGTCCTATAGTATCTAAAAAAAAACAAAATAACCTCTGAAAATGTTAGAAGGATGAAGTGGAGTATGTGTAATCTAGCCTGTCCAGTAGAGCAAGCTAAAACTGATGGAAATCAGAACTGTTAATGAAAACAGTTGTATTCTTAAAATGTATTACTGCATAGTTACTGTTAAAAATAAATTTAGATTCAGGCTTTTACAGAAATGGACTATAGCAAATTTGATGTGGGAACCATCAGCAAAATGGAAAAATGTAACTACCTCTTTAAAAAGAATTTGAATGTGCAAAGAAACTAGAACTCTCCTGAGGGGGGAGGGGGGGGAAGTCAGAAGAAAGTTCTTTTATTTCATAAAGAAAAGGTGAACCAATTACATGTAATTTAAAAGCTTGTTTCAGTCAGTCATATTATTGGATATTTAGACAGAGGATCAATAAAATAAATTGCATACTGAGGACAGTAACCCAAGATTATAAGGTCAATTAGTCTGAATTCCTGCCTTTAAAGCAGTTAATGAAACAATCTCTGATCCAATCTTTTTTGATCCAGAATCAAAGCCCAGAATTTTGGAGTAACATCCAATCTGAATTCAAAGGTTCAAGTGTGGAAAATCACCAAGTCTCTAAGCAAGTTTCTTCAGTGGTCTACTTGTCATTGCAGGGTTTTTGTATTTGTTTATGGGGTCACTGGGGGGATAGCTGCTTATGGAGATCTTTTTGTGTATATTTTATGTGGTAGTATGAATTCGTGTATTGCTTGTCTAACTCTGCTTGGGAAAAAAAATTGAAATAGCTGTAATTGCATGTGAAACAGCTAATGTACAGAAAGACAACAGAAATCAATGTCACTGGCATAATTCTTGATGGAACTTTTTTTTTAGTATTACTTCTTTCCACTTACACTAAAAGATACCACTAAGTAAATATCGAGTAGAAATGTTCAGTTGAAGTTTAAAATCAGGCATAGCTTTTAGTGAGTACAACCACTGGTATTCCTCTTTGTAAAAATGCTTTTAAAGAAAGTTCTTTATCACTGGGGCACATACTATAGGAGGGTGAGATGACAGGAGAAATGTGCAGTTTGCAGTGGCTGCGTGAAGGAGCAAAACACATCATTCTGTCAGCACCGAGTGGATTCCCATAAGCTTTCATGAAACAACCCCCAGAACAAATTCAGAAGAACAAAATAGGACTGTCACCATTCAGAACAATACAGCAGACTGGAGGGAGAGCCATCAAGGAGGACAGTCAATGCAAGAACATGAAAGGAGATTACTACCTCTCTATCAGGGGCACCTCCATTTCTGGTGAACGTGCCCAAGGCACCCAACACTGGCACTACCCCAGAAGGTGGCTGCAGGGTGGCAGCAGGGGTAGGGGACAGTGGCAGTGACAGGAGGTCTGACACCAAGGGCAGCTCATGCCAAAACAGGTTGCATAAAGTTAGTTAACAACTGCAGAAACCTACCCAAAGCAGGCTAATAGGCTCAATAATTTTATTGTAGCCTATTCCTAACAATTTTAAGCATTACTGCTGTGAGATGCAGTGGCACATTTTTCATTAAGCACATTCTGCAAGTGATTATATTAGAATTGGTCTGACTTAAGGCAGCAGTAAGTGCTTTTGTCAACAAGGGTAAATTACGGCAAGGAAAGGGAGACAATTATTGGGATCTCCTTTTTAAAAGGAAAAACCTTCTCTAATAAGGAAATACACAGTGTCTTCCAAAAACTGGTAGAATTTTTTCTTAAATGCAAGCCTGAGTAATCTTTGCTAGTAATATTAAAGAAACCAAATGGGAGTCTAAATAACAATTTGATGCTCATGTCAAATAATTCATTTGTAAATATAAAGGTTTTTATTTTAAAGAGACAGGCTAATGTGTGTTTGATAAGGTAATTAATATAAATTTATTTCAGGATATGTAGAACAGCACAAAACTCAACAGGACAAATCAAAAATATTTTCTGCAGAGGAAAGAAGGCAGTGAAGTATACTATGTTCAGTATTCTTGTTCATCACTGAGGCTAAATTTGTTTAGATTTATATTAACAAACAAATGTTTATTATTATTATTATTTATTTTTAAATATTCTGACAGAAGAAAAAAAAACTATGGTAGAGATTGAAACCCATATAATCCATATTGGAAATGTGTAATTTCATTTTATTCATAGTTTATTGAAAAAAAATTTAGACTTTACACATCAGAAGTTTCTGAAAGCCTGATGAGTTTCCAACAGAGCTTCTTATGCCAATGTTTTGGCTTTATTGGGATTTCACATGCTTATTTCAGTTCTGACAAAATACCGAATCTTAGTAGGACTTTATTTATTTTAGAAATGTCATTCTGTTAATTGTTGCACTTAGCATTTCTGCTTTTTTTTCTTCTCTGGGTTCATCTCATTAAGAGTTTCTCGTGCACTGTGAGAAGTATTGCCCTTACAACATAACTTGCAGGAAGAATCCCCTTTAAAAAAAAAAAAAAAAAAAAAAAAAAAAGGCATTGCAGTTATACTTCAGGCATGTCTCCTTTGCTGTCTTGTTTTATCGTTTGAAGGTTTTATTAATCTCTTTAGGACATTCCGTACAAAATCCCTGAACTGTATGAAACCACAGGAGTCTTAATAAAAACAAGATTTATTAAGAAAGGAGGCAGAACACTGGAGCAATGGACTGTGTAACAGGTCTAATCTGAAATGTTGGTAAAGCTTGTCTTTGTTGGTCCCCTTCATGCCATTAAAAGAAAGTAAACTATCTTACATTCCTCAGAAGCTCATCCTCTGATTGAACTTGCCCATCTCCCCTCAGGCTGACATTGGCAACTAGGAAATCAGGGACAGTATCTGGGGATCACATGTCCTGTTCTGAGGGTGCTTTTGCTGTGCATTTACAGCTGTGTTTGCTCTTCCTTCTCATCCATACAAGCATTACCTAGCCCTGCTCCAGCCCCTGCTGTAGCCCTGCCTGCTGCAGGCCTCTGAAAACGTCACAGATATTGAGTCTTGTCCAAAGTGTTACTTGCTGCTTGGCACTGAACTACGTGATTCTTGATTTTCCGTATATCTTTAAATTCTTTTGAACACATTCTATAAATGTTGCTCCTCATCCTTGTTCTATATCTTATTTTCATAAAAGCAGATCACAGCTACTGTCTGCCTACCCTTTCTCCTAAATTATTGACCGTGACTTTACATAGTAAATTGTGCTGGATACAAACGTTTGCTTGAACATAATTCATGGCAGAGTTTTTATAAAGAGACAGAACCTAGATGTAATTTTCTCAGTCAGTAAACAACTGATGTTAATGTTGGTATTTCTCAGCTTCTGAATGCTTAGTTTGGATAAGATGGTGTTCTTTACAATGGTTAATACATTTAAATGATTTTCTTATTTAAAAAAGCAACAAAACTTGCACTGAAAATGAAGTAACGTCCTGCAAAATCCTATTGATCCGCCTTTTCTCCAGAAGACTTCTCCTAGTGTGTCTTGCAAGCACTGGAAACCAGAGGACAGGCATCCTCCTCTGGCACGAATGCTAAGTGCCATCAGCCATGGGAGGTGGATGGCTTTTTTTTTTTTTTTTTTTTTTTGCCATTTCCTAAGCAGCTGAGGTGAAGGACAGTGAATTCTGTTCAGGGATAGCAGATACATCAGAGTGTCAGTGGTGAGGGTTAGGAAGAGGGAGAATATGCTCTGTGAAAACCCGAGCTCTACTGAACTTAGCTCAACCAACGAGTTTTCAAATTTGGGCATTTTTTTTTAATATACACAGCAAAGAGGAAATACTAGAGATATAATTACTTTGATTTTAGATCTTCTTTATGGACTGTTTGGGAAAAAATAAGCATGGGCAGAATTTTTTTTAACCTTGTTCTATTGAAAAGTATCTGAATAAAAAAGAACAAGCCTTGAGCAGACACTTGTGGTGGATGTTGCACTGAAGACTGAATTTAGCAAAAGTACAAAAGGCTGAAAACAGAAGATAACCAACTAAATATATGTAATGATAAAGCTGACTACAGATTAAATAAATTAATCTTATCAGTGCTTGAAGAATTGTCCAATAAGCCTCAGTTAAAATAGTTGTGGTTGTAGTTAAAACTGGTAAGGCTGGATCATTGCCTTCTTTAATGGCTTTACTAGAGCACAGTTTTCTCCTGCTTTCTCTGTATTGTAAGGTAATTAATGAATCATTAGCTATTGCTAGTAATTACTGTTGTCTTGAGAATATTGTTTAATTGAATTAGAATTATAAGTAGAAGATACAGTTACATAGTCTACAGTGTAGGTGGTGGTACCTTTCTGTATTATGGCTTTAAAGAATCTGTGCTTTTTGAGGAATTTAAGGATGCCTAGTAAATTATTAATTATTGTACTCTTGCATGTTATTAAAGGTACACTATTGTGAGCTTCACAGTCTGCAGGTGTAACGGATGTAAGGCAAGGACAGAACAATAATTAAACCACAGACAACCATCTCAAAAAAAGGTTTATCGTGTCCCATGCAATTATTAAGTGTGTCTGAAATTCTCTGCACATATTTGTAAAAGCAATAAACCTGTGTTAGTTTGAAAGACAGTACGGAGTACGGACACTTATTCTGAGAAATTAGGAACCCTTTTTATGAATATAAAAGCTGACTGAAGTCCTGTCTTATGGCAGCATGGTTCACATAGGCAATGGGGTCCTTGGTTTATAGATGCTATGAGCTAAACGCTGCTGAAGAAAATAAGAGAACAGTTAGCATATTTGCATTTCCAGCAGTATGAGTTGCTTACTTCCTTTAGGACAGGAGAATTGAAATAATTAACAGTAATATTACGGTTGCAAAAGGAAGTCCAGTTGTTCTTCAGCAGCCTACATCTGTGAAACACGATACCTCTGGGGACCGAGATTTAATTTTCCCAGGAGAAAGTATAAAAGCAGGAGAAAAAAAGGAATGACTTCTGCTAGAGCAGAATAAACCTGCATCTACAAACGATTAACACTGCATAATGAAGTAGTAAAGAAGCAAAAGAGATTTCTAATAAAAGACTAATAACAAATCCCATTACACCATGGTGTATTTTTTCCCTTGAAGTGTATTAGATTTTTAGCAAGGCTTCTTTCTGCATGAGATTTTGGGTACTTGCAGGCAAAGTCAGCTCAAATGCTTCAAACTTAGCTGCAATTTCTTTCCTAACAGTTTGTATAACATTAAAGTTGAGGTTTTACAGGTGGGAGGGGTTGTTAATGCAAGTAATAGGCTTCACGCAGAGTTTGGGTAATGTTTGTGTCACCATAGGAAAATGGTCTCCCGTAGGCAAGGCACTGTAGGGTAATGTGCTGCTGTATGGTAAAATCCCTTGGCTAGAACAGACGTGGTATTAAATGTACTAGATAAGTCCTGCTTTTTTGTTAGCAGTTCTTCTGACTTTTCTTTCTGAGGCCTGAAAATGAGCCCTCATAGGATGGGGGGGTGATCAGAGTTTGAGTTTTATCATAGCTAATATTTATCATAGCTAATATTGCGACCTTTGTAATTACTATGCTAAAATGAAAAGTTACAAGACTATAGAACAGAAATGTTTGGTGTAAGCAAAATAAGGATTAGATAAGACTGTGTTTTGAAATCACATATTTTCAATTTTAAAAGGGAATGTGACTTGCAGGGCATAGTATTCTGTACAGTGATCTATAAATCTGTAGCATGGACATTTTTATGGGTTATACACACAGTTCCAATAATGGGGGTACAAAAGTTTGAATGAACAAACCCTTGATTAACAAAACAGTCCCTTTCAATTTCATTCATAAGGGAGAGTCACTTTGTACAGATTGTCTTGAAAGCTTGTACTTGACTGACGTGTTGGAATTCATTTGTGCAGAAATGAACTTTTATTACTGGAATCGGGGGAAAAAAAAAAAAAAAAAAAAAAACAGATGCCTTAAAACAACAAGTTCTGGTACAAAAGTGGTTAAACGTGAATTCTTACAAGTGAAACTGATCTTGAAATTTCTAGTTGCCTTTTTAGAAAATTTTGTGAGTTTTACAGAATGACTCAAGTTGCTTTGCAGAAATTTGCAATCAATCTTTTCTTGCCACTGAATAAACAGATTCCACATGCGTAGCAATTTGCATATCCCAGCTAAAAATGTAATTCATTATTTTTAAGTCCATTTTGTAATAACTATTCCAGGACTAATGTTACTAACTATTCTCTAGCTTCTTCAAAGATAACTTTAGATAATTCCTGCTGCCTAGAAAGGTCCAAGTTAATGGTTCTGGTTAGGAATAGGAAAGGGAAGTACCTGTCTCAATGTCCGTGTAAGAGCTGGAACTGGAAATAAGAAAGCTTGAGAAATTATTTTTTCCTACTCCGTCTCAAGCTTCTAGTCTCAAGCAAATTTTGCATTTAGTAAGATAGATTTTCACATTTTGCTGGGTATGAAACAGCAGAGATATGAACAGGAATTAATGGTGTGGTCTACGTGCAGATTATCACTAAATCTGGTAAAGATTTAAATTAGGTTTAATCAAAACAGCATCCATAGCATATTTTACATGGAGCTGGAAACACTGTTGTCAAAAACAGGGAGGAAGCCTCTTTAGAGCAAGTGTGACCCGATCCATTTTAACTGCTATTTGTCATCTGCCTTGAACTGGCTTTCACTTGACTGGGCTTTTCAGGGCTCTCGTAAACCTCTGGCTTCACCCTGCTTTTCTGTTCCAGGCAGTTCTTGCGTAACATTGTCTCACTTTCATCTTCGATCAGTATCACATCAAATGCTCAAAAATATGGTGCATAGAATTGATATGTTCTTTCTTTTGAGGTTCACCCACATAACAGTATTACTCAGTTAAGATTCTGCAGTCGGTAATGTATTGCTTCCCTTAATGTAGACACAAACATTTCCAAAAACACGATTAGGTGAGTGATTCTCGTAGACCTTCATAATTTGCAAAATTTCCTGCTGAAATGCTTTGGATTGTAGTTGAACCTGTGATACGTATACTGGCTTTACAATATTTGTCAAAACAGATAAATACAGCATGCCTTTTCTGTTTTTTGTTTTTGTTTTTGTTTTTTCAGGCGATGGGTAAGGCTACTCTTTGGACGTGAATTCCCACTCCAGGACCTTCTTGTTGTGTGGGATGCTCTATTTGCTGACAGTATCACACTGAATTTAGTTGACTACATTTTTGTAGCCATGTTGTTATATATTAGAGATGCCTGTAAGTATCAACTATCTTACAATCTTTTAAGAATGTAAACCTATTTTTCAAAGAAACAGAGGGCTTAAGAAATGCTAAATTTCATTGTGACTTTTTTAACAAACTGAAAATCCTTTCAAATGCTATGAGAGGAGCCATTTGTTATCGGGCACAGTCTGCTGTATTTATGAAACAAATTGTATCTTGGAGTTAAATGCACGTTTGTTTTCTGAGTAGTTCTGTGTTTTTATATGGAGTTGCAGATTTTCTATGCAGTCAGTGATTCAGGTATGTATAGAGCTCCACCTTCTGACAAAGCTGATGAATTGAATAAATCCTCTGATACTGGAAATAATTTTTTTGCTCTTCTGCTTTGAAAAATGTGAAAATGCACAAGACAGTGACTCATAGATTTCCAAGTTATGTCGTGAAGGAAATGTACACACAGAGATGAATAGCAATTACAAAATACATTTATTCCATGCAAGGGTGGTATCTTTAGAAAACTGATCACTTTGTTTTATTTTATTTCAGTATACCTGAAATACATGCAAAGATATTGCACATATGGACTAGTGATGAGCAATAAATAAATGAAGTTGGTACAAAAGAGAAAGTAAAAAAAATATTGCTAGTTTGTATAATTATGAATGGGAGGAAGAAAATATGTAATGATTCATTAAATGGCATTTATTTCTGTCCTATCGTATTTTGCAAAAAAAATCCATATACGAGTTTGCCACAACAAAATATGTGTTTTTCAATAAGATGCATGTTTGACATTAAATATATGAATTCTTTAGCATGCTGTTGGGTGTTAATTATATACAATCTGTAAGTTTTAGCTTGTAACAAGGTCACATATTTGACACAATTTTGTATTCTAGGACACATAAAGTTTTCAACTTCTGTTGTTCTTATTTTAGGGCCCAATCTTGAAAATATAACACGCTTGTACTTTGCACATACTGTTGTTTCACTGCCTGCCATAGGACTTCATGTGGGTTTTTTCAGTTGCTTTTTAATAAACATGCGGCATATAGAGTTGCCTTACATTACTCTCATGTAAAGGTGGACATTTAATTCAGTGTAGAGGTTTCAAAATCAATGCTTGTTTCAGGATTATCCAATTCCAAGTCATTTTCTGTAATCTGAATCTGGTTTGTTCATGTGCAGTAAACTGAAATAGTCTTAAAAATTTTTGTATAGATGCATGGTACAGATGTATGTAAAATTGTTTCTTAACTTGAGCATTGTATTTTGTGCCATCATTTCCCTTTAAAAATGATAATTAAGAAATGTGTCTATAAGCACCCTCTCTTTTCTGGGAAAGGAAGGTTGCTTTGAGGTTGTTTGTTTCACTTTGTGGTGCTCACACATGAGTATCGGTATGAGGTAACTAAAATGTGAGCTAAAAATGTATTATGGGCATCTGTATGAAATCAATCTCCCTTTTTTCTTTGAAATCCCCAAATTTTGTAAAATAAAGCAGTAAGTAGCTTTAAAGTGGAGTACATTTGCTCAAATAAGATGTAAAATCATCTCATCGGGACAGCTAATACTTCATACATTCGCTTTTTCTGAAATAAGTATATTTTCCTTCTGTAGTTGGACCTAATTAGTTACTCTAAGCTTAGCAGTACAGTGAAAAAAAAAAAAACACACAATAACACTGAATATGTTGTAAACATCAAGCTCAGAAATTTTCACAGTTTTTGATTTGATAAAAGAAAGCTTTCCATATATATCTGTAATAGAAGAGTTTTCCTTTCTCCCTCCTATTTATATTGTTGTTAATATTTGAGCTCGAATAGATGTTGTAACATTTGTAAAAACATTTTAAAATAAGTTTCTAAAAACCAGTCTTTATTTGGTGAAAGGAAATGTTATTAAAAAAAAAAAAAAAAAAGATGTTAATCATCTATAAATAAAACATTTGGAAACTTTCAGTTTTAAAACTTTGAAACAATAGGAATAATAATAGATCTAATATGTTATAAAAATATCAAACATAAGCAGTGATAATAATATAATACTGAAAGCATTTGAGAGTTTAAAAATGATGCAGATACTTTCATAACAACACATTTGGAGATGGGGAAGGAGTTGCTGTTTTGGCAACTGCTAGATCTTTTTCTGTTTTGTTATGTTCTCAAGGACATGATTTTAAGAAAGTAGCATTTCTACTATATTTTTAATTTTATTTTTATTTTGAAATTCTTTGTTACTCAAACTGTATTACTAAAGGAGACGGTAACATTTAGAATTTCAGATTATTGTGTATACACAAAAACATAGTTGAAATGACCTGATCGTTTTAGAGATTGCAGATACATAATCATGTATACAGCCATTCTGTAAACTGCTCAATTCAGTTTAACAACTGAATATGCAGAGCTTTATCCGTGCAGTGTTAATCCTTACAAAGCAGGTGCAGGGTTGTGTGCTGAAGTATCTCTGAGTTTTAATAAATGATTTTCTGGAATTCTTTGGGAAAAAATAAAAAAAATAAAATAAAAAAAAATAAATGAAAAAAAAAAACTTATTTAAAAATCTGTCAAATCTGAAGCATGAGTATGTTATTTCTCTTTCACTAATATGAATGTATAAGCAGCTGTTGGTGAAATCAGAATGGAAGGGAGGGTATAGTGCAAAAAAAAATAAATAATTTTATATACTTTCTTCCCATGAAGAAGGACAAAAATGAACATACCTAGAAGACCTGTCCATGTTCTGCATAGTAAACTAATGATGTTATTATACCAGGATCTATTTTTGACTGATCAGTGTTTCAATAACTGTATTTTTACCATGTCCCTAGCTCTATAGACATTATTAGCTTATATTTTTCTTATCTAAAGTCACTCTGAATATTTTAAGAGAAATAAAGAAACCACAGCCTCTTCTTGGAGGAGTTGGTTTGTTATTTTTGTTATCATGCAAGATGTTCATATAATCTATGTTTAATTCAGTTTCAGGGTACTAAATAGAACATAGCAATGTGTAAAGCAGCAGGGGGGAAGTAGTCCCACCATTCCTAGGTTAGGAAGTCATCTCTATATAGGATTGGCAGCCTCAGACATGAAACTCAGAAGAAATGACAGATGGCAGGAAATTAGGACTTGATTGAGGACAGGTACAGTTAGTTTTCATGTTCTCAACCTTTTTACTACTGCTTGCATCCAGGGATGGTTATTGGACCAAGAGAGAAAAGTCTATCACATCTAAAGCAGAGGAGAGAAAGCAAATTGTTGTTCCTCTGCATAATCTGTTTTTACTGCATAACAAGTATTTAAAGGCAGTACGTTTGCTTTCCCTATCAGAGGAGTTTCTTTATTGCTTTCCCAAGAAATACCGATCCCATTCTTCTTTGGCGAAGTGATAGTTTTTTATTCATGCTAAGAGCAGGATCCAGATGTGACTTTTGCCAAGCTAATGAGTGAAGGAGGAGCACAGACAGGCAAGCACCAAGCCTATTACAAGGCAGCTGGCCACAGTATTTCTCCCTTGAACTTCAGTACCATCCAGCTACTGCTGAGACGAGAGAAATTGGTATTGCACAGAGTCTCCTTCCAGCAACTTCATCCTGGAATTGATTATTAGAAATCATTTTAATTCCAATCCAAATATTCAGAAAATTAATCTCTTTTGTTTTGTTTGTTCTTTCTGCATCATTTTTAAGAAAACTGCCATGCTATTGTATGGTAACATACATTTGGCCATGCATTTGGCCCTTGTGAAACAAAGAAAGTTACCAAGAGGTGTTTCAGCAAATTAATCACTTTAACGCAAGATTCTCCAGTAAACAGAGCACTAGCAATGATGCTCTTTTCTATAACAATTTCTACATGAAAATGGGAGAGCTGAATTTATGGAGAAAACCATAAAGATAAAATAAAAATAAAAGTTCACAGACCTTCCACATTTAAGTTTTACTTTTTTTTTTTTTTTTAATTTATCAGTGATGGGTTCACTTTTAAATATAAACTCTAGGGAGCAAAGGGGACACAAGTCACAGATTTTTTTTTTCAATTGTACAATTGCTTCTCTATTATACATTTCAAAAAAAAAAAATAGTAATTACAGTAAATGTCTTGTGGTTGAAAATACCAGTTTTTGTCAGGGCTCACGTCTGCACCATTAAAATCAATTAGATTTTTTAATATTTACTTTTCTCTGTATCAGTGAGACAGCAAATAACTGTTCCAGGAGAAATAAAGAAAAAATGGTTTTAATCAATTTTCCATTGCAAAATAGAACACATACTGATGTGTTCCAAAGAGAAATGTGTTAATATTAATACTTATCATTTATAAAATTATGTAGGATTTACTGTCCATTTTCAGTATTTTTAGTTGCTTTTGGTAAAAAGGTCTCACAATCGTAACTGCAGTGCAGTATCTTAAATTTGATTTACGCGCGAGAATTGGCTTGGTTATGTAATATGCGGTGCTGGTATTATGCTTCTCTGAAAGATCTCTGACTGAGACCATTGTGTTGTGTTCATTATGCCAGCTCTGTGACTACAAGAAGAAAAAAACAGGTACCTGAATATGAACAAGAAAAACAAAGGATAGGAAAAGAACAGGCAGAACAGATAAAGAATGAGTAGGATAAGTGAGTGCTTTACAAATGAAAGCAGATGTATGAAATTACAAGCTGTCGGATCAGCAACGGAAATGAAGATGATAAAGTGGTTCCCTACACAGATTATAATTATTCATTTTGCCCAGTCCTGCATCTTTTCCCCATAATCCTCTTGTTGAGGGAGGAAAGGTACAGGAGGATATGAGGCTTACTCACATGAAAGAATAAGAAGTAAAACATTTAAATCTCTCTGTCCACAGAACAATCATTTATTTTGCCTTTTATTGATTCAAAATAATTATATGTTTGCAAGGATTATTTCTGGTGTAGAAGCCTGATTAGAAGTATTTGTTGCTACAGCTAAAGTTCTCAGAATAGTAGCTTGTTAAAAAATTATTTACAATATTAGTGTTGGAGGCTGTCTTTATGTTGCACAGTGCAAGCATCAGCAACAGGCATTGCTTTGACAGCTGTGGCAGATGGATTGCCTGGATTTGGATGGTGCAAAAGAAATGATGTAGTTTACACAGACCTGCCTGAAAAGACATCTTTAATAATTGCACTCATAATGAGATTGATTTGGAAAAAAAAAAAAAAAAAAAAAGATAACAACAACAAGCAGAGAACCATAGAGTATACTTACTTAAACAGGTTCAGATAAAATCAACTTCCTAAAAATTCCCAAATAAGTAAAAAATCCTACTAAATTAACGGGATATTCTACTTTTAAGTATTTCTGAAATGAAAATCTAACTTTTTCCCTTTGTAGGTAGCATTTTGGAAAAAGCTTATTGATTTACTGGAAATCAAGGATTTGTTGACATCAGTTTATATTTGCACACGTGTGTGTATGTGCATATGTAAATAAGAATATGATAAAATATTTCAGCAAAGAATTTTCAGGGTGGGGCAAAGTTGTCATAAAAGCAGGACTGGAAGTAAAATTTACCTTACAAATAACACCCTTAGAGTTAGTTGTTTGCCGGTGAGTCAAAAATCAGTGCCCATTTTGTGTTCTATGGCTCCACTGACAATATTGCCTTCACCTCCATTGTCTCTGGTGGAGTTTTGGTGCACAGCTCACATACAAACAGCTAAATTTAGGCATCCAAATTTGGAGTTGAATCCTAATACCAATAAATGTCTATGAAATAAGTTGAGTTCTGAGAGCCTTCATGTGGGACAATGCAACTGCATCTGAACTGTAATGAACTTACAGGAAAAAAACCATAGTAATATTTTGCTTTTTTTCATTTTCATTATAGTGATATCAAGTAATTATCAGACCTGTTTGGGACTTCTGATGCATTATCCACCTATTGGAGATGTTCACTCCCTTATCCTAAGAGCACTTTTCCTCCGAGATCCAAAGGTGAGAAGCTCACTTTGTAAACACAGGAAATAAATCTCTGTAATAGAATGTTGAAAATGCTATGATGTTAATTACAACCTACATTTTGGGGGATAAACTATGGTTTCAAATTCTTTGACAAGCTGAAGGAAAGACTTGATAAGCAAGAGTAGAAAACAAGTTTTTTTTACTCTTAAAAGGGTGCTGTCCAACTAATTTGCTAAATTTCTCCAGGAGCTCAGCTAACTGCAGATGTTTATGCTCCTTTGTTTGGTATTCTGCACAGACATCCTTCATTATAAAGTATACTTTTGAAACTAATATTTTATTTAATAACCTAGTAAGCTGTGTAGAAACTGTCATGCAATATCATCTGTAAAATATTTTTCATGAGATTTCTGGAGATTAACCATTGTTAATACTTATAGCACTACCTATGCCCAATATATAATAGACACATGATGGTTTTCAATTAAAACTGAGAATCTGCTGTTACAATTCAAAAAGATTCACAGGAATAAAATGTACAAATATATAAATGTAATATTTTTGATACAATATTTTTGATACTACAAAATATGTGAACTTCTTGATGATTTAGAATGGCATGTGTATATTAAGTGGATATAATATACATTGGATATACACAATATAGTGGAAAAAATATTTAAGGCAAAGCTGTGCACAGTAATCTTTCCAGTATTCAGATTTTTGGCAGATAGCAGAATTTGTGCTACCAGTTTTGAACCATTTGGTACCAGTCTTTGAGCATGTCCCATTAGGAGGCTGCCAGTGTAAAGTCTGATTTCCCTCATCTCTTGAGGCAAGTCACCTTTGAAAGTGAAAAATTCATCACTTCTGCACTCTGACTGTCTTCTGCAAAATTTCATTCAATAACAATGTTTACACTTCTATGGATTAAGAAAAAAAAAAAAAAAAAGTCTCTTTGTTTCTGTATCAGTTTTTTGCAGAAATCTGCTTTCTTTACAGCTTCGTTCTTTACAGCTGCTTTCTTCATTCCTCTCGGGCACAAAGATTTCTTTCATGATGAGAAGTAAAGTATATCATCTTTTCAGTGTGTAAGAGGGTTTGTAATGTTAGATCTGTAGAATTTTTCTTAAGATTTAGGCAGCAGAGTGTGAAATCAAGCTACCCAGCATTTATTTATGTATTGCCTTAGCAAAACAAGACAGAACTACTTTTTAAGGAAAGGGGAAGATAGAGAGGGAGGGAAATCATGCTGAGATATCAAACTAAATTCAATATGTAATCTGTTGTTTAGGAAAGGGGTATGTTAAAAGAAAAAATAATTACTAATTAGCTGTCTTCCAAAGCATCCTAGACAGTATACAGTCATGCTACCAGCAGAAGGGGGCAAAAGTAAGCCATCAACTTCCCATGAAAGAAACTTGATCACTGATCTGCTCCTCCATTCCTGTATCAAACAGAGTGAAGTCAGGCTCATAAGGCCTTGGTGTTCTATTAGTTCAAACTCTCAGGTGTGCCTTGAACACCTTTCAGGAAAACAGTGGATGTGTATCTTACTGTATCTTTCAGGTAGTTCTCCCTTCAGTCAGGTGAATGATTACTTACAGCTCTTTCATGCAAAAACTGCTAGTTGTTTTGGCAATTTAAATATGATTACTTATGATTGTTCCTCATTTCTGAGCTCTACTTACCTGTTTGGCAAATACTCGGAAGGTTAGAAAGCTAGGATTTCCAGAGAATAAAGAGCCCAAAGGGACTTCTATCTCCTCCTGTTTTACATTGGGTCTTTAGGTTGAGACTGCATTAACAAATCTGGACTTCCTTCAGTAAGGAAGTTAAATTTCTCTAAAGGATCTCTCTGAAAGAAAAAATACCTTCTGGTCAGAGAAAGAAGTGTGTCTCCAATGCTGTGACTTAAGTACCTATTTTTTATCTTTCCCTAGATGTAATTTAAAGTTTCACTTATGTGTCTTTAAGCATATGTTGGTTCAACCCAATGTATTTCTGAAATGGGAGTCTGCCTACTGTGGCTTGTTATTCTGTGTGGTGTAAGACCTACATATAAAAAAAATCCAAGTCTGTCAAAATTTTTCATTACAGAGAATGAAAGGTAAGCCTCAACAAGACATCATGGGTGCTCTAGGAGTCTAAAATCAGTACACAGATTATGCGCGAGTGTAAGTGGGAAAATTAGAATGCCTTTTTTGTTGTTGTTATCTGCATAAAGATAATTCAGTTTGCCTTTATTCCCTGAGCAGATAAAAGGAGATTGGAAGAAAAGACAAGGAGATTTTAGTCAGTAGTGTAACTTGTAAGTGATGATTAGCAAATTCAGTGCTTAATGATTTTTCTTCCTCCTTTGATGTTTTCCTGTGCATTTCTCCATCACTAGCTTCTAGTTTCTAATGGGAAATTACATTTGGTTCAGTGCAATTTAGCTCTCTTGAGCCAGAACTGAATTGTTCTGTATGGCATTTATTCCAAGATTCCGCTTGATTTTTAATGTGTGAAGTTGGACAGCTCTCATTCCTTTCTGTGGGAGATTGGTGCGTGGTCCAGTGGCTTATTTCATCAATTGTTGAACACATCTAGTATGTTTAGTGTCATTCCAAATATCTGGGAGAGGCTCACTCTCTGCCCTTTGGAGCTCTTAATCTCAGCTGGACAGGAATTGCAGAAATAATGGACAGTGACAAACAGGAATTGCCTCTTAAAGGTTTATTGTTAGGTATATGTTGTCTTCAGGATTATTTTTGCAGATAGTTAAATACCTGAGGGGAAGATGTAGGTATTTGGACTGAGAGTTTGGTGATATGAACATATAATTGAAAGACTCTTGAGGAACAATTCTGTCATAAATTGTGAAGTCATTAATATGGACCTGATACGGCCTGCCCATCCATAACTTCTGATTCTGGAGATAAATCAGAGTTTGCTCTTCTGGTGTCATCTCTTATGTCTTCTTTTGTTTCCTTGCTCAGTCATAACAGGTATCTTCTCCTTACTTTTTTGCCTTGTAGCCTATCAGGAAGGCTGAACTTCTTCAGCATGACGGACCTACCGTGTTTTTTTTTGCTGCACTTTACTGCAGTCCTCATCAGAAGAGCTAAATGTCAAAAGAAGGCCCTGCTTAAAAGATGGGGGGATTTTTTTTCTTACAGATGGACAAATAGTTTTCTGACCTTTTGTGGAATCAAACTTTAATAGAAGCCTTTGCATTATCCAATAATAACAGTAATATGAAAAGTAATTTGTGCTTGTCATTAGTCTAATGCTTGTAGCAACTCTCCTTTTGAGTTAGAGGATCCTGGCTGGCAGATGGGATGAGAGGACATTTTATATTCCATGTCCCTGATATATTCCAATGCCACTGAAGAGAAATACAGAGCTCTCTAATAGCTGAAAAAAAGTAAATGCACCTGTCTCTGAAGGGGGGCCTGAGTGATACTAATTTTATAGGCTTGAGTATAGATCAATGTAGAATAATTGAATTTAAGCCTTTTCTGCATTTGGCTAGCTCCATTTCTTACGAAAATGTAGAATGAAAACCTCAAATCAGTGTTGTTGTCTTTGCATAGGATAATATTGTTAACCTGCTTAGCAGAGTATTTGTTTCACATTTCTTTGAACAGATAATTACCTCAATTATTTATATGAAAGTTACTTCTATGCACGTACAGTCCTTCCGGATATAAAAGTAGAGCTTCTTATGAAAGAACAGGGTTTTGCAAGTATGTATATGTGAAATGAGAAAATGAAGCAAGGTTTTTTCTGTATATCCAAAAGCATTTACGGAAGGTGTGTCTCTGTGTATTTAATATCCCAAAGTGGCTAATATCCTCCATTTTTTTAAAACCATTGAGCACTGTTAATTTTCAAAGCAAAGTCTGCAAAATTAAAAAGTAGAGATACAGAGATAGGGCAGTTGAAAAATATAAAGTGATTAAAAAACATAGTTCTAACTAGAGTTGTTCAAATAAAAAAAAAATTAAAAAACCCAATTAGAAACAAAAGTCATAGAAAATGTGAACATATTGTGTTCCTTAAATAACCAGATGTTCTTTCCTTCCTGAAGGCAGCCAGGGCTAGGAATAAAAGGTTTAAAACTATTGTTTTAAGTTAACTGTGAATTTTGCAAATCTGTTTTCACCCTTTAGCAAATAAAATTCTAATACAGCAACATAAGCAAAGTAATTTTCATCTTTGGGTGTTCTTATTTCTATGTTGTTCTGTGCTGAAGTGTTAACCTTATCACAATGACTTATTGCATAACTAAAGCACTACATCGAATATTTCTGTTTTATGTTACATACTAAGAACCTGACAATCATCCTTTGTCTGAAACTTAACTGTATTTATTCGTAATATTTTTGTAAAATATCTTAAGAGTTTAATTCTATGAACATACTGGTCATCATAAGCCATTGATTTAAAGAAAGAAACAGAGAAAGTGGCTTTACTAGGTCAATAGAAATAGGAGTTACTCATGCTAATAATATTCTCATTACTGCTGCTGATGTTTTTTCAATGTTTTATTTTAAGATATTTGCTGACATTGAAAATGGTGGTATATATTTTGCAGAATGTTAAATTCTAACTAAATCCATGATGAAGCATACATGACATTTCAAGTAAGTCATATTAGTTCATCATGACTGAAATTACAGGGACTGCCAGAAAACCTGAGCAAAAATATATGGTCATGATCACTCATATAATGATTAGCTGTGAAATTTGCATTCCAGCTTTTAACACTTTTCAAATTCTGAGCAATAAGTGACAAGGGGGAAACGTATTACTGAAATTTTGAACTGAACTCTTTGTACATTTATTTTCGGCTGAATTTTCTTCTTAAGTAGCTGCCACCGTCTCTGAGTTTTCTCCAAGCTAGTTTCATATGCCTGAAAGGCTGTTGAGTTTCACTTTCTTCTTCTTCAGATGGATCCTTTTCTCTACACTCATTAACTGAGGTGCTGCTGCAAAACTGCAACTGGCCTTTGAAAGCTGCCGTTATGTCAGTGTTGTTTGTTTCGCTGTTTGTGGCAGCAGAAAAGCAGGTTTGGGGTTGTTTTGTTTGTTTGTTAGCATTGTGTGTGCAATCTGGCATTAATTACCTCGCTTTAATGACCAGATTGCAGCCAATCAGAAGTAAGAATCTGGTAGTGTTTGGGCATTAGGAGCTCATTAATTTGAACCAACACAGGAAGGTACTGCATGGGGTGGTTGGTCCACTTTGTTATAATACCAACAAGGGGGAGGGAGGGCTGAACAAATGTTTTCTTTTTCCTGTTTTCTTTTTTTTTTTTTTTTTTTTCAATCATGAAGAATGTGACTGATTTTTTGAGAGATTCACAGCTATACATTAGGAGTTTGGGGTGCATGAAAAATGCAGTTTGAGTAATGGGTATCCCAAGGCAGTATGAGGTGCTGGTGTGATTAAGGTCACCTGTGCTTTAAAGGAAGCGGTGACCAGGGCTATGACCGGTAAAGGAAACACATTCCAGAAAAGCTAAGTACATATCTCTTTATCTGGGAGGAAAGGAATTAGGAGAAACAAACAAACAAATGCATTTGCTGTCAGTGATTCATTGGTACAACTTTGTAAACTTCAGTTTCCTGCAATGTCTGAAAGATTAAAATCTTGGATATTTAATGCAATATACATAGATTTTAAAGAATGAAAATGTGTCAGGATCATCAAAGTGACCTCCACTTTTACAACCACATGAAATTCCTTGTAATGAATCAAAGTACTTTGATAGTCTTTCTTCTCTATTTGCAAATACAATAAGGTTAGCTGCAATCTAAACACCTCCATTTGAATAAACTGATGTTTTTTCTTTAACTGCATGCTCGGGTTTTTTATCTGGGCCTATACAACTGAAGAATTGCAAATATTTTAGATGTAAAAAACATGATATTAATTTAATCTTTATCCTCTTATTCTTGAAATATTTTTTCTTTGCTTTCCAAGGAAATAGGCCATGATTTGTTTTAAAAATTACTGTTTTAAATTTAAGTTATTGTGTTTTGATAATAGAACAAGATATGACAGGCAGCTATGAGTTTAATGATAAATTACTTGGAATAACCATGTTGCCATAGTACCACATAAAAAAAGTGTACTATGGATTAAAAACCCTTTCTGTATATATGTTTCAGAACCTTCATTCCCAGTGTACCTGTGTATTTTAAAATATAAAAAATATTGTGTGAGCAAACTCATAGTACAATAACTTTCTCATCTATTCCAAAGCTAATTCCAACCTCCCCATATAAGTTAACCATGTAATCAATCCACCATGAAAAAGTCACTGTCTTGAAATTACCATGTCCATTGTATTTTCAGGAAGAATTCTTGGAAAGTAAGTGGTTGATTAAGTAATATAGTCAAAACATTTCACATGAGAAATCCTTCAAAGCTTTCCTCATTTTAGAGCATCATATATAACACAGTAGTCAACACTCTAAGGGGAAAGCTGATCTCGTTCACCTGCCAAAGACAGTGCTGGTTATGGTGTCAGGCTCTCCCTTCAGTGTTGTATACAGAGGCCTGGTTAAGAGCCCACAGATACTATATCAATCCAACTTAAACAACCATTGCACTTAAATTAATAGAAAATGGAGGAAAGTAATGCAAGATAAAGCAAAAGTTTCCTCAAAACAATGGCACATCTCATAGTTGAGACAAAGCCATGTTGCACATAAGATGGTGCAGAAAAAAAAAGTACTGGTCCCAGTTTCATGTAGGGCCAAGCAAATGCCACTGCAGCCCGCTTCTGGAAACAAGAACAGACTTGGCAAGGAGGACACATTCACTTATTTTTCACTGCTGGTGGGAGCTGCAGGCCTGGAGGGCAGTGAGGAGCTGGTAGCATGGCTAGCAATTTCTGGACAAGTGGAGTGGTGCATTCTCCTTCAGAGGGGAGAATTACATGCAAGTTAGAAACCATTAATTCTACTTTCAACTAGTATTCAAGTTAAGCATGTAATAGGGCTGTATAGAACAGCAAGTAACATCCATTATTCAGTAAATTGTCAAGGCAAGTACTTGCTGATCAATCAACTGGACTAAGAGCTGCAAACATTTAAAAAAAATGTTTGCATTTTTGATTTTTTATTTTTTATTTTTGCATATTTCATAGTTATGCCTTATTTCAAGGTTCCTTCCCTATTAATCCGCAACAGAAGTCCTGAGATGCTGCAACATCATGTTTAGTTAGAGGGGTGATTGGAGAAAATTTGGAAATAGGAAGAGAATTATCTCTGCTGATCAGCATTCCTGTTAATACTCACTGGGAATTCATAAGCTTAGTCATGTAATGTGCAAATGCTTTTGAGAGAGGATGGAAGAAAAAGTTCTTTTTGGAAGCTGAAACTTCAAATAGTTCTTTCTCTTTGAGCAAGGTGATATCCTGAGTCGCAAAGTAAAAGCAGTGCTGATTGCATTTGATGTTAAAGCAAGAAAATGAAGCACTTTAGGCTCTTAATTACTCTAGCTACTAATAAAACTTACTGCATGTGCATTTCTCGGGGCTGCTGCTTTCAAATGATTGGTTTACTTCTGTTTAAAAAGTCATCTGAAGCTACTGACCCTCTCCTAAAGAGTAATGATATTATCTATAAAATTACAGCAATAAAATGTGTTTAACAATGTTAGAGTGAGGTGATTATGGTTCTTCTTGTGTGCAACCTGACAATTCAATTAATCACTTCTAGTATGCATGGTTGTTTATCAAAAGGAAGCACTTAAAACACTTAAAGCACTTTAATTCTACCTAATCAAAAGTTCTCTGTATCATAATTTATTTATTTGACTACAATTTGCAAAACACAAACTGTGAGTTATATAAAAATAGATTCGTTACTTTTCAATAATGTATGAAAGATTAGCTATTGAGTCATACCCAGCCTATTAGGATGTAATTTAAGTTCAGTTTCTTCTGATATAAGTATAGATGTACTGCTGTGTATTGACATATTTTATAGTAAATATTAATGTATTAATTGTTTTATACAAAAGCTATTTGAGTAAGACTGTATTGTAGTCTTCTGCTTCTAAAATAATAGAATACTTTCAAGATAGAAATGAGAAAGATACGGTTTTTCCTTTGCTTTGTTTGGAGGTTTGGAGAACTGAGGTAGGTTTCTTAGTTGTTTTTAATGTGCAGAGCGGCCAAAATGTCTCTGTGGTACCCTCGTCCCTGGAGTAGCATTATGAAGGGAGTTGCTCATCCCATGTCATCAGGAGCCTAGCGTGTCTCTTCTGTGTTATGGAGGAGAAGGCACCAACATCGTATTCCTTTTACTGTGTTGTGCACATGTGGCTCTTTGAAAGAGCCTTTTTCACTCCACTGGGGACGTTTTTCAAATTTTTATGTAGCACGTTACATGCAGAACATAAAATAATCTGTTTCTTATCCACATAGCAGACAACCAAATAGACCCTAAAAAATGTGTGATTGTGGGTGGTTTTTTTTTCCCTGGTATGTGAGAGTTGTGTACAAGTTTGTATCTGGAGCAGATGTAATACTGTAAGTGTGTTTACAAGAGTTCTATCAGGATAAGCCTAGGATAACTGCATTACCCACAAAGCCATCAGTGAGTTATACAGGTTGTCCAAAACGAGTGCCAATAAAACCATAATGTGGTAGCGTTTCTGTACATAAAGATGTCATATTTTAAATCACATAATTTGGAACATTCCAGGGTTTAAAGTAAGGCTTGCTGTGTGTTCCCTTCAAAAGCCTGGATCTTTCCTCCACAATGTTGTAAAACTCCTGTTCCTCCCCACGCAGGGCTGCAAGATGCCAGCGCATAAATCTGTCACGGGGCAGGGCTGAGCGCTGTCAGATTTATACCTCACTATTTAGTTAATTTACTTCTTAAAACCAAGGGTTCTGTTGAAAAATAGATGACTAAATTAAGAGGCAGATTTAAAAGGTGCTTAAGCGATTCTGTTTATATAAGATGGAGATTTTACGCAGGTTGTGAACTTGAGCATTGGCAGGCTGAAGTCTTTTTGTCTGGAATATCAATAAAAGCTGATGTGGGATGATTTGATCTACCCATTAAAATGCAATAAGGTGTAAAATTATAAATGAAAAAAAAAAAAAAAAAAAAAAAAAAGGCTTTCAAGTTGCTTAGGACAAGGAGCCTAAATAAGCAACTAGAAATTTCTTTCCGTCAAGTCACTGAAGTATTTTTAAATCTCACTTGTCATTTTTTCGTTTCTTTATCTCTTGTCATAGAATACCCATGTGAGAGAAAGCATGTGTGTGTGAAGTTAAAAACAGACCATAATGCACAGTATTTAAAATATCATCTTGGTATCTGAATTTTCTAGTTGCCAGGGGGATGAAGGGTTGTCATGTAACAAAACTGGAGCTAAATTATTTCAGCTTGATCAGAGTTCAGGGGTTTCTTCCTGCCTTGACCCAATTAAGGGAATTTCTTTCCTTTTCAATTCTTCCTGGGAAATTTTCTTCTTTCAGACAAATAGTGCTCCCTAATTTTCTTTATAAACAATTAAATATGATAATTCTTCATGCTTTTATTGTGTTGTACATAACAAGTTCTTTGACTGAGACCCACAGCATCTTTCTGAAAAATGTAAACAGGAAGTATTATTCCCAGTTTGGGGATTATGGTGTTTCTGTGCCAAAGCCAGTATTAGTGTACAGATCTCCTGACTCATGTGACTAAATGAACTTTTTTATTAGTTAATTGCATGATACTTCCAATGTTATTCTACTTTCATATGTAGGGCTGATAGATGCAGACTATCCACGTATGTTTGGGGTAATGTTTAACTATTGACATTGAACCACTTTAAAGTTGGCCATTGCCCATCGTGTCCACTGATGATTCACTGTTTTTGTTGTTGGTGGTTTTGTTTGTTTCTTTCTTTCTTTCTTTTTAATAAGTATTTAACTCTCTGGTTTGTAGGTGGATGCAACACATTTTGTGCTTTAGCAGATTGCTTGTTCCGCAGAATGTATAACTAAGGAGGAAGAAGATTAATTAGAAAGAGAGCTTTGGTTTGGGAGTGGCATTTGCTTTAGGTGCTTTAGAGTTTGGGATGGGTTGCTTGATATACAAAATAGTTTGGCATGTTTATGTAATGTTAAGCCATTGCTTGTACTGCATAAGTCTAGTCATAGAGTGGAGACAGATTCTTGGATAAATGACAAAAGGATAAAAAAAAGGAAAAGTTAAATTCTCCCTGCAACTAGGTAGGCTATTAGGTAATCATTAGTATTCAATTTGTATTAATTATTTGTGTGTAATGGAAAAACTGCTGCAGAACTGAACAAACTATATTGCTTATCCACATTAGGGCTTCTGTATTTCAACTCCAGCCTAAATTTCTGCCATGTTTCATTGCCTTTATTGAAGAAATAAGTACAGGTGATCTAGAAAGAAAAACTGTTCCAGACCCCCTCAACATTACTGAATGTAGGGTCATAAGCTCCTGCAAATTTATTCAGAAACAAATGTAAAGAAACAAATACATTCTAATACAGAAATATTTTAGCCTGTATGACAATTGTGAAAGATCTAATACTGTCCTGTCAGCTAAAGAGGGAGAAAAGAAGCAAACTGGCTCTTAAAAATATTTGTTTAAAAAAAAAAAATCATCATCATCTTTCTTTTTTATATATAATTCAGTCTGTCCTTTGTTTTAGGCTTAAAATATTATTCATTTAGAAAAATGATATTTGGCAGCATTTGTGTAATACATTAAAAAAATCAATTTAAAAAAAAAGTCCCGTTTGGCTCTAGTGAGATTATTATGTTAGCGAGACTATTGTTGTGTGCATGTGTAATGCACTGTGGCTGTTCCGTTTGTGTTTGGTGGTTTTTTTTTTTTGTTTTGTTTTGTTTTTTCTCTTTTGCATTTAGGTTATCTGGTTTCAGATACAATCTATTAAGTGGCATATTTTTCAGTAGTTGAGGTTTTCCCACCTGTCTACCCTAGAACACCTGCAACATATGTTTGTGTAACCCTGCAATGCTTTGTGTTTTGGGCCTCGAGAAATTCCCCCAGAGCTTTTTGCCTATAAACAGCTGAGCAATTCATTTCTCTAACGACGAATGCTTTTCCCTTGGCATTGAGGCAATAGCATGTTCACTAAAATAAGTCTCATTTTTCATCAGACATACTGAAAATCTTTTCTCATTGTTATCTCTTATTCTGAACCTTCAGAATTTGTGCAAAATTAGATTATTTTTTTTCTGTTAATATGCAAAAAAGGGGGGAAACACCTAGACAAAGAAGAAAAAGAGTGTTGTGTAGGTTCCTCTGCTAGCACCTGCATGGAAACTTTTGCAAATAATGTGTATTCAAACTGTTAAACATTACATTACAGAAGCAGTGTGTTTTTCCTGATAGACTGCAGAGCAATCTGCCTGTGACTTGTGTCCCACAAGCTCGCTTCGCTGTATCATACCAGCTCCACCAGTAATCTTATGCGGGATGTCTCTGGAAGCTGGGGAGGGAAGAGTTTATACTGGATAACTTAAGTGTACAGAGCACAATCCTTAGCTGGTGGGAATTTTAAGAGTTTTTCAGCAGTTCGTGTAAGTTTAGGGAATTCCTGCTACGTGCAATGCGATTCTGACTCCATCCTCAGTCCCCTCACATGGGAAGAGAGCAGATAACGTGTAACTGAGCTCCATCCCTTTTCCAATAAATCAAAGTAGGAAGTCCCCAAAAAACCCCTGCCAGCCCTGTGATTCAGAGTACATTGGGTTGTGACTTAAAGTAGAAGAGGGATGACGGGGACTCATACTTCATGGATGTTTTGAACAGTGCAGTCAACCTGTAAATGAGGTAGTAATGGGCTTCTGTCTTCTAAAATTAGAAAGGGCTCAGAATCAGAAGTACCTATGAGATACCTGAAACAACTTACCTCTGTGGCTAATACTTAAGAAACATATACTTTTTTTTTCCTTTTTTAATAATTTTTGAAGTCCAAAATCACACCTTTCTCTCCATGTGCTTCTATAGCTGTATTTAGTATGTTGTCCTTCTGAAAGTGTAAATTTGGCAGTTTTCACCAGTTTGAGCACACTTTACATATAAATGTAAGAACAGAGGAAGAATTGTAAAACCAGGAGACTGCTGCTAAAAATGGGTGTGGGGAAGAAGAATTTGTAGTATTGGCACAGGCAGCTTTTCTCTAGGATTTCTGCACTCTGTTTCCCTAGAAGGGAAAACAAAGTAAATGTGTTAATATGTTTAATGCTGTACACAATTTATTAGAGAGATTCAACAAATTACTATTTTGAAGGGTTGATTTTACTGTCATTTTAACAGGATTTTCCACTTAAGAAAAAACATTTCATTTGAGGTACTAGTCAAAATACTTACCTAATTGGAAAAAAAAAAAAAAAAAAAAAAAAAAAAGGAAAACCTTTACTAGCCTAAATAGATAAAGATATAAAGAGGATCATTCTAAATTGCACTGTTTAGGAAAAAATGTGGCTACTGTGAATATTTTAGACAACAAAGCTATATTTTGCTGTAAATAAATTTATTTAATCTTCTGTTCTAATACTTGGCATGTAACATACAGGATAGATCAAACTGCATGCTTAGACAGGGGAATTAGTTTAAAATACCTACAGAGATGTAACTGTAGGTTTTCCTTTCTGCTTCTTATATCTGAATTACTGAAATACTTAAAATTAATATAAGATTTAAAGGATGTTATCATAACAATATAACTCATAGACCATATTTTTGCTGCCTCAAGTGCTGTTTTCCAGAAGTATTTAACATTTCTGTGGTAAAGTTGCACAGATATTTTTCTCCTGACATGTCAGGGGTTGTTTTTTGTTTTGTTTTAAGTCATGGACTTTCCTTGAAGGGTATCTTCATAGTGTTTGTTACAAAAAGATTTGTAGCAGTAACCCTTGGTATTTACTATCTTGCATTTCTAATGTTGTTTTTCCAATATTATTTTTTCAGAGGGCTTTTTTTTTCTCTGTGTGTAATACTACTTTAAACTGCTTCTTCCTTTGATACTTTTAAACCACACAGGAATTTAAATAGGCCCCTGTGAAAGTAATGCTTGAGCCTCATTCATATGTTCGAGTTAGATCATTATTACTATTAATGGCTTTAAGTGCTTAGATAGCAGACCAGCCTTTCGTGTCTTGAATTGCTTGTCATTTCTGCATAAATACGTTTCAAGAAACTGTTCCACATGATCTTTTCGTTTTTCTTCCTTTTCTATTTTTTTACAGAAGCAAAGTGTAATAATCTTTTTTTATTTCATTGGGAGGTGGAACAGAAATTCTGTTGGTTTTGCCAAGTTTAAAATACATACAGCTATTGGAAACAGACTGCAAAACTAAGTAGCAAAGTGAGTTTTTCAAAAGGGGCTGCCCTTTGAATTAGAAGTGCCAGCTATTTTGACCATGTCTTATCTTCCACCTTGTGGAAATGGACACCAAGTCACATGAAGAAAAAAGTTATTTAATTTATGGGAGAAAACTTACACTGTTTGATTGCTTGCAGAGTAGTCACAGAACTATCAGTTATACTCATCACGTCAGTTTGGATTTGATTATCATAGAAATGCATTGAATTACCAAACTAGAGCAATAGTAACTAAAGCTGATTCATTGTTATTGCTGTCAGTTGATGAGGACTGACTTACAAGCCATATGAATGGGTAGAGTTATGCAAATACTGTTTTTATAAGAAGAGAAGAAAAATGTACAGCGGCCATTACAATGTGGGTGGTAGAATAGACAAGAATTTCTTTAATGCTTGTCTAATAGCTTTTAGTTGTTTCATTTTTTAATGATGAACATCACAAACAGTGATGTTCATCATATTTTTAAAATGTTTAATGTGTTTTATTTTTAATTTTTTTTAAAAATTAAACATTTTTAAAATGTTTAATGTGTTTCCAAAGAGAGGAAATGAGACATATCGTACAAGATTAAGTCTGACCTGCATGAAACGATCTGGAAATTCCCAGCTTTAAATTTGACCCCAGAAATCGTCCTGGCTTTTGATACCTACCACCTTCTTAAGTCTTCCTCTCTCCTGTTGTACACACACAATAGTTTGCTTGTTAAGATGCAATTCCTATTCCTCTTCCAAAAATAAGAAGGTTTTCAAGGAAAGAGGGTTATTTGCAGTTACATGGGAAGTGAGTTCACTAAAACTGTATTTACTATTAACATGATTTCAGAAGGCAGATCAGAATATAGGGAAACAGCCTACAGATTAGCCAACCTTTGAAGCAAGTACTTAGAAAGTATTTTGATCTGTTTTGTGCAGTATATCTGATCATTACACTGAAATTTATCATTTTCTTTTTTTCTTACACTAGAAATGTTTTACTCTAAACCATTTATCCTCTAATTTATCTTTATATATATAAGGGCTTCGCTGTAGCTCTCTGCTATTTTAGATTAAACCATATGCACTTTTTTACTTTAAATTAAAAAAAAAAAAAAAAAAAAGTTTTCAGATAGTATCCTTCAGGTTGCATTAATTCAATCACAGTTCTTTATGTAATACTGTGCTCTGTGCTTCATCAATATTCAGCAGAACATCAGCTCCAGAAAAGATTACTTGAGAGCTATTGGAGGCATTAGGCTTCAATGAAATACTTTCACTTTTGCAGAGGTGAAAACTAACAAATAGCTTCTGGTTTCGATATTAATTTTAAAAATTTTGTTACAGAACAGTGCTGTTTGTGGCTTCCGTATTGAGCAGGGGAAAGTCAGAGAAAAAGGCTCCGTGTGCCATCTAGTGGCTCCCAATAACTTTCTTGGCTTAGCCCACAATTAAGCTTCTAATGCGTTCGTTGCAATATGTAAGCTCTGGTTTGTCCTTAGTACTATCATTTTCTTTAAAACCATGTCATTTCACCTTGGCAATGGGAAAATTCTGTACCAGAGCTAAAGGAGGAAATGAGATCGGTGTCTGAATTTTGCCAGATTTTACTGATTTTGTTAGAAGCGGTCTCACAGCAGCCAGCGATGCCCTCCATGTGTGAAAAAACACTGATTTCTGTAAGCCTGAAGAGCTAACTGGTAACATTTGGTGTTATTTTTAAGTATTTTAAGATTGCATTTTTATGTAACTACCATTACTGCCCTCAGAAACCAGGATCCTGGGAAAATAAATTATTCTTTGTATTTTTAATCTTCATTAATAAACATACTTCTTGTCCCTGCTTTAAATCTGTCAGCAAAATCCTGAATCCTGTAGTGTTCTTTTTTTTTTTTTTTAAGATAATGCTTTTTTTTTTTAATAGAAAAATCCAAGACCAGTGACTCACCAGTTCCAACAGAATTTAGATTATTACAAAGCACGTGGAGCAGACTTGATGAATAAAACCCGGTAAGCTATTTCTGAAGATGTTTTCACTGAACTAATATCTTACATAAATAAAATGTTTCAGAAGTCTCTTTTATCCCAAACAAGAATTGCATAAGCAGTGTTAGAAGCACGTGTGCTTAGTTCACATTTATTTTGAATCTTTACCTTACTATTACCTGAAAAATGGAGAATTCACAGATAGTGCTTTGGTCAGATCACTGGCTTCTTTTTTTAAGGCTACGATGATTCACACACAGTGATGAGGATACTAAAAGCAGGGGGTAAAACATTGATGTGAATTCCGTAGCTGAGCTACTTCCAGTAGCACATCTAGTTGCTCTACAGTTGTGTTACATACCAATGCAACACAAGCTGTGTAAGTTAAATTAATATAAATACAGTTTGAAGGAATTTTTACTTAACCATTTTGCAACATTCCTTCCTCACTTTTTTTTTAGAAATGGCTTGTATCAATATGACTTTTTCTGTTGGTAAGTAGTCTAGTGGTACCTGTGCCCTGGCAGGATGGCCGACGACAGGTGACTGTTGCCTCCCCTTGGTTGTCAAAAGCTGTTGCGTTTATTTAACTTTTTTTAAATGGTCTCAAGATTTGCCCCAGATTAAAAAATAATAATAATTTGGAAATGCCAGAATAATTATTTCAAGGATTTTGGATGGAAACAAGTCATAAAGACCAAACAGGAATTACACCTGTTGGAAACTTAAATTCTGAGGACACAAGTAGCCACTAAATCTCTGAATTCATTGCACACAGGAGAAATTGTTTAGAATAGTTCAGATAGGGGAGTAACTCAAGAGAAATTTATCTCAATACAGGACCATTTAGAGTAGGTCAGACATGGTAAATCTGGTTAAGATTAAAGAAGAACTAGAGATCTAGACTAGAGAGAGAATTGGAGGATGTGACATCATTAAATGTTTCTGCAGTGAGCAGAGAGATGGATTAGACAAGCTAACAGATCATTTTCATCTTTAATTCCACAGACTCAATAATATATAAAAATATATTTAAAACTCTCTAACATGTATTGCTTCTATGTAAAATATATTCACAAATCTCTGACATGTATTGCTTATTTTATCACATACAGTTTTTTTAATCTGTCATATTCATAAATTTATCTCTCATCTCTCATAATGGCTACTTACTGAAGAGAAAAATGCCTTTGCATAAGGCTTGCTTAAAACAAAACATTTTTATCTTAGCAGAAAACTGCAGAGATTGAATCATCTTCCCACTGCTAGTTTAAAAATACACCATTCATAGTCAAGGTCAATGATGCTTATTGTGATGAAACAAATTGTTTGCTTCATAGATGGAATTCACGTCTCCTTGATATTCATATTTTTAAACTGATGCCTTACTTTTAAATGCATCTGCTGATAACTGTACAACATAATCAATCAGTATTTTTCTTGTAATTGTTTTGTATGTCTGATACATTTAGATGGCTAAAATGTAGACATTGATCTGTGTTTAATGGCTGTAATCATCCTTTGTGTTAACATATCAGACATTTAAACAGTAAGAAATAGATACATTGTTCTTATTTTCCTGAACTCCAGCTTTTTTCATGCCTTCTCCAGAGATCTAACACCTTGCTATTGTTCATTTTCTGAAGCTGCAATGCAGTGAAATCACAAAATGAATTGTACTTACAGATACTTTTGTTAAGACCACCTTTTGACAAAAAATGTAGATAACATCATTACTTATTTTTCATGTATGTATATGCGTTCTGAATTGATTGTTAGCAGTCAGTTCAGAGCCAAGACATACAGAAGTACTAAGAACTTCTAAGAACTAAAAAGTTCTTAGTTCTTAGACTAAGAACTGCAATAACTATCCTTTATAATTCTCAAATAATTCTCAAATAATTATAAAACATTATTGCATATTGTTGTTGAAAGCATTTTTCGAATTCATGTTTTGAACACAATGGCGTAGAGAAGATTTTTGGTGTTTATTGTTTCTGTTTAGTACAGTACCTCAAGAAGTGTCTTCCCCACCATCCAAAAAATGCAGATAATTTAACTTCTGGTCTATGTATATGTCAAAGCAGCAAGTTACACAACATAGAAGGAAAACTGATTCTTTTTATTAGGCAAACATACAGTTGAAAAAAAGCAACAAGCTGATGGACACAAATATACAAACAGATGAACCTTAAAGTTTTCATGATCTCAACATTATAATCTATTCTGTTTGCTTCTTTACAAAAGCTTTGTCTCAAGCATCTGTGGACCATCAGGATTCCACTGATGCAGTTAACTCAAAGCATCCAGTGACTTCGTTGCTTATGTACTCTCCAAGAAAAAGCTCTGCTTCCAGTAAATACCATTTTTTGTGCAAAGTCAAGTTTTTTTTTAACTTATTGTCAAGGCTCCAAACTTTGAGGCAACACAAATCTAGGACTCAGTGTGCAAGCCATTTTCTTCTTTGTAAGGTGGTGGTTCAGGTGAGTGAGGATTCATAGCACCCTAGTCTTGGGGATTAGTCCTGGTGAGCCAAGGAGAAAACATGCCAAATACACTAATGTTCAGGTTCTGAATCTCAATAAATTATTACTGATATGGCCCTGAAATCAGTGAGGCAATTAGATTCATTGTAGACTATTGATATCTGCTTCATATCTGTTAAGGCAGCATTTGATATTTCCTCTTCCACCGTTAAAGCTACAATCTGTGTGTTCTTTATTGAATGGAGAAATCATTAAACAAAAGGCTCTGTGCTGATTCTTCTGAGGCCACATTGTGATGGAATCAAGAAAACCTCTTTTTTTTTTTCATTAAGTGTCTCTGTATACCCTGGGAAACTGATTAATAACCAAATCTGCCAAATAGTAGCAGAGTAAAATTTAATAATAATAAATACTATATCATGTCCCCTTCTTAAAATCATTAGAACTATTTAATTTGCTTTTGAAACTATTTGGGTCCCCTACAGGGGCATTTTATAAACCTGCAAATACTCTTTTTGTAGTTACTTTGTCTGTTACTCTAAGGTGACTACAGAAAGATTTCTTGCAATATTGGTGGCAATTAATAAAATGAGGAGTTGTGGAAACATCCTGTAGTCAATATTCAGCAATCATTCTCCACACTGCTGCTCTTTCAGAAATACATGACATGTTCTCTTTCTTCATCACTGGTCTGTGGCAGGAGAACCCTGTCTCATGAGTCTGCAAGCTCACATACTTTCTTCTGCTTTCTCTCATTGTAATCTTATCTAACCTCTCTAACCTCTTATCTTGTCTAAACAACTGTTGTTATTTTCTGGTTATTTTCTATAAACATGTATGTGTTCATATGGTGTATTTGAAAAAATACATATATATGGAGCCAGGAAAATGACATGAGAGCTAACATGAAAATTACTTTTTCAGGCGCATGCACAAGTTACAAGTCACCTATATTAATTTGTTTGTAATTCATTTTTTACTCCAAAACACTGTGAAACTATTTTCCCCAGTAAGATGATTGTATTGTTTTTAGTTAAATATATTTCTTCAATTTTTTAAAGACAGCTATTTATATCACTGATGTGTAGATCAGTAAAATAAAACATCAGGAGTGGAAAGGTCTCTGTGATTGTGATAGATTTCTGTGCAGGGTATTTCAAGCATTAATTATATAAAACAGGAAAATATTGCATGAGCAAATGAGAATGGCTTTGCTGATCTCTGGGTTATGTGAACACTTACACTGGGAATTAGAAGCTGCTTTGCCTCTTTATTTTAGACAAATTAAATGGTTTGGTAATTTTCTCATTCTTAACGTTGCGTGTAACTGAAGTGAATTAAATATCCACTGTAGTTAAAAATAAAAGGTAACAGTGATAAGGATCATGACCCAGTGTATGTGTTATATCCTGAAGCCATTCTTCAGCCAAAATCACTTTTGAAATCAGGATTCCCTTTACAAAGCACTTGGCTTGAAATGACTAGTTTGGGCAGAGGGTGAAATAAGAGCGAAAGACATGTAGCTTTGCCAACTTAAAAACAGAGTCTGATGTTAGTTTTATTTGTTAAAAAAAATGTTTGTGTTTGAGTTATTGTAAACATTTAAGAGAATTTAACAAATAAATATTAAAGTAGTCTTGGAATAAGAAGTGCAGAAAGTCAAAATTTTCTTATGTTTCTGACACTTCAGAGCATGGATAGCTTCTTGACACTTTTTTTCATTTAAGAAGGCAATTTAAGAAAAGTGATGCAAAGTTCTTTGTTTAGGTTTAATTTGCATTTTTCAGGAAGAAAGGAGCAAAATACTTTGACCACTACTGGTTAGGAAAAACATGTACCAATGGCTCCTGTTTATGTTCCATTGTGACTGTGATAAAACATGTTCTTTGTATTGCTCAACTCTTACGGGTTTTTCCCCCCATTTTGAAAAACAATGCATGCATGCATTGCTGTGTCTGTTTGAACTGTTGGCAAGGACGTGATGATTTCTCTTTTTCTCTTTCCAGAGCCAGTGCTAAGGCTGCCCCACTGAACATCAACAAAGTCTCTAACAGCTTGCTGAATTTTGGCCGAAAGCTGATTGCTCCAGCTATGGCTTCAGGCAGTGCTGTGGGCCCTCCAGCTGGAGGGGGCATCTTTCCTCCACCTGCAGTGCCCATCCGCAGCACAGCGGAAGCCCCCCAGTACCACCACCACCAGCAGCACCACCACCACCACCAGGCGCAGCAGCAGAGAATGATGAAATCCGAAAGCATGCCAGTTCAGCTGGGAAAAGGTAACGCTGAAACGCGTGGCGATGCCACCACAGGAGGAAGGGTTGTCATGTGCCTCAAGGACTGAAGAAAGTCCTTCTATTGATTTTCAATCGATCAGTTCACATCTGGAGGAAACAAAAAAGACAGGATTTTGTTAAGCAGGATGTTTGCAATGTAATGTAGAATTAGACGTTATGTCAAGAATGCATAGATACTATAGGAAGTTTTGAACCTTTGAAAAAACATTAACAACAAGTTACATGAAACATACCAGCAAACTTCAGTGTTGCTGTAGACATTCTCTATCTTGCTATAAGTTAATTTTGCAGTCTTTTAAATGCAATGGTTTTTTAACTGTAAGACTAATTCCATATAGGTATTTTTTCAGGTTATTGGCACAAATCCCATGCATAACAATATTAGCCAAATATGACTGCAGGATGTTAGATCAATTACAGAGTAATCCTTAATAAACAAAATCTTATTCCCTCTAGTATGTGTGGAGCTTACTTAAGAAGTTATTTGAACCATGATATGTATTTGCCTTATAATAATTTGTGATGGCTCTCTGCACTTTTTCTATTTAATAAATACTTTTCCGTGAGCCTTTTTTTTTTATATTTTTGAAGGACAGTTTATTTGAACAACAAAGTCAATGAGCTCCATTTTGGTAGTTGTTCCTTGTGCTCTGCTAGGCTCAAAACATATTTCTGCTTTTCATCTTCAAACAGCCTTTGGAGTATGGTCTTTGCAAGGAGTATACAGAGCGATACTCTTATCTGCTGCTTCTAGCAATTCTTCCTAAGTAATGGTTCAAAGTTTGAGGGCTAGTCGAAGTACTGGTTGCACTGACCCATTGCATAGTATTGCGTAATGTTTTTCACAAGATTTGAAAACCTAAGAGAAAGGAAATAACACTTCCACAGCTCAGATTGATGGTTCTTTCTCTTTCCCGTGGCCCCCTTGTGGTCCAGCGTTAGTACTTGCATGACACACCGCTTCCCCAGGAGATACTGAGTGAGCAGAATTCAGGAGTACAGCTGTTCTCAAGCAGAGAGATGCAGGTAATTTTATAAGGGCCACTACAGCTGCTTAGCAAAATCCACATTCGTAGATTCTCTCAGAATCCTAGAACCTCCAAAATGGCTCCAGCAAAGGTTTTACAGTCCCCAAGACTGTGCAAATATGAAACTGAAATTCAGTAATTTCTTGCTGCACAGTGGCCTCATTTGGTTTGTATTTACAATTGTCGTGTACAGTCCTTTGTGAATCCTTGATGCAAATCCTGCTTAAATGAATGGAAGTAAAATTAGGTCTAGAAGAAAATTATTTCCACAGTTCTTTTATTTGCTTTTTTAAAAAAGCTCCATAGTTCCATTATCACATGCCTGATTTTATCCCTTCTGGGTTGAAAAGTGGTCCTTAGGTAGATGGTGATTTTCTTTTCCTTGTTTAATGTGAAAAAATCTGTAAGCTCCTTCTGTAGGTAGAATCAGTCGTATCTTAATACTGATCTAGCTGATCAAGGATGTCCCTGTTTATGCTCCTATATGCTAACAAATCTGTGGCGTAGTCCAGTAACACACGTGACACTTTCCATGTAACAATCAGAATAAAAACTGTGCTTAGGCTTTGGTGATTGTCATGCACAAGCTGTGCACATATTTCTGCATCAACAGAATATCTCTATTTGCTACAACTTTTGCAGACATAATTTAAAGGCAACAAAATGTAAATACGCCTTCTTTAATCAGTTGAGATGACAATGAGTTTTGTTTTATGTGTTAGTGCCATGTCTGCTGTTCCAGATCTATACAGTTATCAGTATGTTGCCTGTAGTTGGATAGGAATTTTGAATGATGGCAGCTAACTAATTTGCAAGCACTGTAATTTATATTTTTTAAGAGATGCCCAAATGGTGTATAGCATCATCTCCGCCCTGTCTTAAAAGTGAGTCTTTTAAGTTCTTTGCAAGAAGATCTTAAGAAAGTGCTGTGGGCAGTGGGTCTGCAGTGGATGAGAGCACTTCCTGGCAGGTCTGAACAAAGTGCTTCAGGGGCCAGGGATTTAGGACATAAACAGACATATCCAGAGAAGCTCCTACTCCACTTATTCTGTTTGTACTGAACTCCTTAGCTTTAAGTGCGTTTTGATTTTGTACTCTGACTTTTACTGAACTCTGGCTTCTGCTCTAGTTTTTGGGTTTCTAAAAGCTGCTTGTTATGGTTTGTAACTATAAGGCTATCAAGTCACTGACAAGCTGTATCAAACTGTCTAATGTTCCTGTTCTTCACTGTGTTTTCAACTCCCCTTAACCTCCTGGAGCTTGGTTATTTAGCTGAGATACACAGAGGCATGCCTTTTGCATTTGAGTTGATAGTCATTTGCACTTCCAATTGATCTACTACTCACAGATGTTCAGTTGGACAATATACCCAAAGAATGAAATGCTGTATATCTGACAGGGATCAAGTCAGTAATGGAAGCTATCTATTTTTCTCATATCATATTAGTCCTTTCAGGTTTTGAATGCTCAAGTAGTGTTGATAATTTAAATTACCATGTAGAGTGCTTTAAGTTTGAAGAGATTAAATTCAGTGCCTTTGTATCAAGTGTGAAGAAATTATCAGTAACAAAATGTCTTGAAGGACTGGCAAAATAATCCTATCCCAACTTTAACAGTTCTGCTTTAGCACAGTTAGCATTCGTGTCACAAACCAGCAGCAGTGGCAGGTGTCACTCATGCATCCACCTCAAGAGGTGGCAATTGCTGTGCTCTGTGTGAGGGATGATTGTTTTATGTCATCAATAGGAATTGTTTCTCTTTCCAAAGTTTTTGCACTTTCTGAATTTCTTTAAAAAATGCATAAAATCTAGAGAACATACATGGAAAAACAGCAGACATACTTAGAAAAAAAAACAAAAACAAAAACAAAAAAAAAAACATAATTGCAAGCCTGTGATTCCAGATGAGTCTTCAACATTACACATTACAGTTGAACAAAGTATCCAGACACCTAATTGGAAAATCAGTTCCTCCTAATAATATATTAATCCCATTCAGCCTGTCCTCGGCACAGAAGACTGGGTATCATTACTGATTACTTATGCAAGGTAGCCTGCTAATACAAAAGGGATTAAAATAGTCTTTTGATCCTTTTTGATCTTTCACAATGAAATAATTCATTGGCACAAATGTTACATTTAAATCTAGAGTTCATTGGATTGTCAAGTTGAGTTTGTGGTCTTGAAAGACAAAAATAACAGTAATGAGAAAATCTGGAAAAAAGGGAAAAAAAGCAGAATTATTGCCTTTGCCTTTAACCAGATCCTTGAGCGTTCAGAAACTGCATAATCTTTGATTACCAAATGCCAATGTGTTGCCAGAAACAAAAGCCATTTCTCTTTCACTTCTTCCCTGATAGTGCAAGATACAGTTTTCCTTCTAGGTCCTTTCTCAATGAAACCCAAAAGGATTTTAGATTTGAATGCCACTTTATCACAAGGACACATTAGAGCACCAGTTTGAAGAGGAAGTTCTGCCAAAACTCTGATCAGCTATTTAAAGTGTTTCCAGGCTTCTGTTTATTTTTATGAGTTGATGCTTCTGAGGTATTTGTTGTAGCATGAATAGAATTTCCACAGTCACCTAATATGCCCTAACAAAATTATCTCTTTATGTAGTATTAGTTATGAATTATGTTTAGAAAAATGGGTATGCTTCTTCTGAAGGAAAAAGGAGTTGTTCTTACTGACAGCAGAACTAAAAATAAATGAAAGGAATAAGATACTAACTTAGTAAGTTTTTTTCCTATTTAAAAAAAAAAAAAAAAAAAAAGGTTATAAGTAAATATTCTTAAGTAGTTATGAAATTTTCTTGACAGCATGAACATGATACTCCCAAACTAGCAGAATGGCAGAAGTGCCAGAAACAAGACATTTTTGCCTGTTTGTTGTAGACAGTTCAGATTGTGAACACTGCTGAAACTACTGCTTTTTTCTGTGTGCATGGAAGCAGCGTGTAAGACGCCAGCTATTAAAACTTACCATTCGCCTTTGCCTCACCTCAGGGGGCTGTCTTACAATATATATCCCATTCACACCGTGGTCTCGCTGCAGAACAAAACAAGAAGTTGCAGGTCTCTACTTCGGTGAACTACGTGTGCTTGGGAACCCTTCTAACGTGTCTGTTTGTCCACCAGGAGAGGCGGCCAGGGGCAGCGATGCCGCGCGGCCTGCTCCTGCGCAGAACCCCCCAGCCCACCCAGGTACAGTTGCCGTGACAACGGCGAGTGATTTCGTGCCTTCAGCATCACCGTGGGGCTGCCGAGGGACCCCCATTGGTTTTCTTCATCTGTGGCGTCTCCATTCCCCATTCATTGCCATTGTCCATCCACCAAGTGGCACTGTTGTGTAGAAGGAAAAAAAAAAAGCAGCTTCACTTCATCCTTCCCTGACTCTGCTGTGTATGGCTCTGCGGTCACATTCCCATACACCAGCATCTGTCCTCGTTGAAAGTCTGCACTTGCCTTGTAGTTTGTAGTCCATTTCACACTTTGACATGTGGGGCGATTTGACCATCAGCCTCCCATTTAGTCACATAACTTCCCTGTTGTTGTGTTTGGGGCAGGTATTTTGAGTTGGACATCAGCATTAATGCGTTTAATTAAAGAGAAGCTTGCCTGCCTCACTCTGAAATAAGCATACACATTTGTGCAATGAGTTGGTTTGCATAAATTTTAGAAATACTGGAAGTCTTTGTTCTGATTGTAGGGAAAAAAAAAGGAATCTAATTTATCTGAAGTTTAAAAGTTCTATAAAACTCATGTCATTCTTTTTGCAGATTTTAATACTCTACATCCTGACTGGCAAATAGAGAGTAATAGATGAGAGATCTGAATGGTTTTGAATTATAGATTGTGCCTTGCTTTGCTTCTGTTCTCTTTGGTATCTTTGTCTTTCACTCTCCTTGTAACTGTGATAGCTATTCTTTTCTCTGTGAGGCCCAAATAGAGAGTGAGCCATTGGTTTTGTATGCCATGTGTGCATGTCTCCTTTGATTTTTCCTATATTCTCCTATAGTTACAGAGGTAGAGCCCTACAAAAATCATGGTTATCTCCCTTACAACTAAATCCAAACTTTGTAAGACTTGCAGTTCACTTTTCTTTCATCATAAGTCTTCTCCACTCCTTCTGTCATCTTTTCACTTCATTATAGATCCTTATTAGAGATCACATTATTTTTGAACTTCCCATCTTCTTCTCAAGACATAGCACATCTCCACCCTCTGACCTGCTGGCAACACCAACAGTTCAGTCCTTTTTCCCACTACCTCATCTGTGTATTTTCCAAATTGTTTTAAAACAGAGCATTTATAACCCTAGTGTTGGTCCCAGTAATCTTTAGCAACAGACAAGTAGAGAGTTAGAAGCACATGGAGGTTATACTGCTCCCTTTCATCTCAGAAGGGTATGTATTTTTAGTGCATGAAGCCCAGTGCATCATTACTGTGAACTATTTATGGATTTTTGTGTGCATATATATATTTTTAAGGCATCCTTTGCAGTAATGTGTCCTGACTACTGTTAACATCAGGGGTCCATGGCTCTTTCTGTGTTCCTCTGAAGCATTTATTTGATTTTCATTCTTATGGTTTCTTCAGTGTGATTCATACAGGCTTTAGGACTTTCTGGTATGTGTTTAGGTGGCCAGAGAGGTGGCTACTATCTGACCTATTAAGGAGGCATAATGTATTTATCAGAGATTGGTAGAATGAGCAGAAGAAAATTAGTCTTGATTAAGTGATGCTCTCGGGTTGCTCACTGAGCTGATGAAGAAGAATGAGATGTGCTTGGTTAGTTAGTAAATGTAAATGTAGACTGTTGTATCACTTTGTATATTTTCCTCGTGTTTTGAGGGTAAGAATTCTGTTCTATTTTTACTTGCCCCTTTTTTTTTTTTTTTTTTACTGAGGAATATTCCAATATTAGAAACTCTCTTGAATGATCCTGAGCTATTGAGTAAGGAGAATGTTTCACACTACTGGTTAAGAAACATGTTGAATCAATGAGACACGCTACAGAAAAGATACAAATGGCATTTTGTGTTTAATCCGCCTGAGACCCTGAAATCTCAGTATTGGTGTTGTATTGTATTTTCAGTCTTACAAGAGGGTTGTTAATGCCTCAAAAATTGATGCATGCATAATACATCTGACAGACTTCAGAAGCATTGTGGTGACTTCAGTTAACTGTTCTTGCAGTAACTCTGCTAAACTACGGTATTGGGAGCTTCACAGGTAGCTTTCTTTATACAGTAGGGGAAAACGTTTGATTGGTGTGAATTGTCTAATGGCTTTCTTCTTATTTCCAGTTGTAAAATTAATTACTCCTTTGGATATTAGAAAAGCCTGTTACAGTACAAGAACTCTCCTGTATGACTTTCAAGAAGCACACTAATTCTTCATATGCATTACTTTGTCTTGCATAATTACTAATCACATCCCCTAAATAATCCATGTCTCGGTGTTGTTCACATGGTTGTGGTCAGAATAAAAATATAAGTTTCCTGATGATAATTTTCTCAAATTTGCTTACTCATGCAGCAGGGTCAGATGCTACTGATTAGAATCCCAAACTTTATTCTTACCTTCCATTTGGTATAAAATGTACTTCTGTTTTAGCGTATCTCCATCTTAGTTTCATTACATCTTGTGTTGCTTTTATTTTTCATCTTTATTATATTTTACAGTCCATAATAACCTGATTATTCAAAAGCTCTTGGTGCTGTTTGAGCAAATTTCCTTTTACAACAGTTGTATTGTTCTCTCCACAAAATCCCAGCTATACATATTTCTTCTCTTGTTTGGTTACGCAAGTTGGTATATATTCTAGTCCTCTAAACTGTGCTCCATCTTTTCAAGTGCAGCTGTTTAGTAAGCAAAGTGTTTGCCACAGGGATACTTCTCTGTCTCTTCAACTTCCTATTATATTTTGGACCTTTTTTTTTGAAGAACAAAAAATAGAAAAAAAATATTATGAAGCATTTTTCCCCTCATTTTACCAACCTGTATTATATCATATGCATGGGTTCATCAAATATATTTAAAGCATCCCTCTCTCAATGTTACCTGTGAAATTTTACTACATAATCTGCTTATTGTAAAGGACATGGGCTAAGCACAGATCATGCAGTGGAGATGTTTGTGAAATACATATGTTGTTGTTTGTTTAACCTTTTTTGTTTTTAATCTTCATCCTGTGTGGAATTTATCTTCTTACCAGGATGGGAAAGAAAGCCCATTTAGTCTAATTTATATGTAAAAGAGTATTTTTTTCATTGTAGTTTATTTTGTACATCTTACAGGGTTTTTTTGTATAGCATTTATATTGGCTACTCTGGTTTAGCTGTGTGATTTTCTCTTATAAATGCTTTATTTGCTAATATGTGCCATCTCACCTGTGCCAAAATTCTTTTTGTTTTACGTAATGTAAAACTACACTTACATTGTAAATTGCCAGTAAGAAATGCATGAAAAGTCTTCTTCTTACATAAAGGCAACTGTAAGGATAATGGTGTTGCCAAGTGACATGATTTTATCCTAAAATTAGAAATCTTCTTAAAACTTCCCTGTGACTGAATTATTTCTGCTATTTGTCATGCAGTGTTTTGTCCTTTTCCACCTCTAGAATTAGTTACAGACTTGGAGATTCATGTTCATCTAATTAGTGCATATCCCATCTTGTTATAAAATTTTAAGGCAAAAGATAAGTGAGCTCTTGCAGCCTTCACTTCCTGCACCTGAAGGAAGCTGTTGAGACTGAGGGGTACATGATACGTGACTAGAGAATGATGATACGTGACTTTCTGAGAAGCAGCAGAAAAATGCAATTCAATGAACTTGGTGGAAAGGGAAGAATAGAGAATGGAAAAAGTTGTAACAAGGAAGTCACAGAAGTACAGCAAAGTAAAGGGGTCCAAAAAGAGGAAGAGGTGGCAGAACAGTGTCCATAGGAGTATGAGAAGAAGCGCATAAAGTGTAGGATAGTCATCAGAGAGAAGAGCAAAATAATGCAGTGGAAAATGAAGGAGAAAGTAGGAAACAGTTTGTATGCCATTTTACTTCCAGAAAGCTTTAGGAATATTAAATTCATATCCTTTCCTGGTTTCTGTCCTTTTTGGTCTATTTTGTCCCGTAGCATGTTATATTCATTGCTAGTTTAATCTGTTAGTCTTTTTGCTAAGGTGACATTTTAAATGGATCTGTATTTATTCCCTTTAGAAAATGTGAATTACTGTTTTTGTGTGGCTGTGGCTGTGCAATATATGCCATGTAGGTCAACTGCCACAGAGAATTTGGCTCGAGCTTTGTCTCCACCCTGCAGGTGGCCCTGGCCAAGCGTGACAGTGCTGATTTGCACACCACTTTGAGGACAGTTACTGTTCTAGATCTTAAATGACTGAATAATATTAAGATGTTTCTGTACAAGTAGTTCCTGCTAGCTGTTTCCCTTTATTTAAGATGTTTGAACTCAACATACGTGGTACTATTCTGTAGCTAAAGATGAATTTCTTTGTTTTCTGCAGCCTTTTCTGTCTCTATTTTCTTTCATTTTTTTGTCTTTTAGTTTTCTTATATACCTCTAGAAACATGGGGGAAGACCACAGTGCATAATGAAGGATAGACTAACTCATTCCAGAAAAGGAGTTATAGTTTTATATTTTTAGAATTGGTAGTGGACCCACAATGACAAAAAGTGTACAAAAACGTATGCTACGTGCATTGGAAGGCCTGTGCAATAATACTTGGCATATCTGAGAGTAAAACTGGTCGGAGCAGAAGCAGCTCAGAACAAAGAAGGAAGAACTTCTGGCATCTGCAAGGCAGGCGGTTTGGAGTTTGATTATGGTCTTGCAGAGGAGATGAAGTTGCACTTGTAACATCTGGATGGTTTAATTTCAGTGGGTCATTCTTAAGGCTATGAAAAGTAGCATGAAAAGCACAAGCACACACACAAAAAAGGAAAGAAAAGGGAGAAGCTAAACAAATCTTTCAGTCAGAATAACTGACAAAACAGGAAAAGGGAAGAATTCTAAGCCTGAGTTTTACATGGTTTTGTTGTTGGTTTGTTTTTTTTTCAGAATGGCAAATTCTGTACTTGTGTCACACTGGGTTGACTTCCTCAGAAAATTGAAAGGGTTTTTTTTGGAAAACTAGAAACTAGCATCTGTCCTAATGCAGCATTTTCATAATAAAAGTTAATGAAAACTGACGTATATATTGTTTTTTCTTCTGGAGTTTTTCAAATAAAACGTTACATTAAATATTTCAAAACCCTCTGCAGGCATCAACTGGAAGAAATGGTTCTTATCAAAGAATGTCTCATCACATACAGTGTCATGGTGAAATAGCTCAGGCACGTACCCATGTGTCCTCACCATGAAACTAGACAATTAGATTCTTTAGAAAAGATGCATGAACTAGTAGTAATGAAATATAGAGTAGATTTCATCAAAATCTGTTAGATGAAGATGGCCTTAAAATTTGAGGCATGAGAACTTATATTCTATCTCAAAGTCATTGTTCCCTGTTGCAAGTCTAGATACTGTCATCTAGATATTATATGTCAAACCCATTCTTGGAATCTGATGTTCTTGTTTTGTTTTCTTTTGTCAAGTTTTAGAGCATAATTGTTGAGAGAAACCTTTTTCATTTGCAGTGTTGATGACATGAGACTTATTTATTTTTATTATGAGATGTACTTTTGCTCATTATGCAGCAGAGAGAAGCTTCTCAGTCTATAGATATATATACTGGGAAGGTATTTATATAGATATATATATATTACATAGCATATATATACTATATAATGTGTATTTGTGTGCATACCTATATATGCACTAAGATTTCTAATTTTCCTTCATACCAAAATTGAGTTCTGTGTATGTCGAAATAGTTATTCAGTCTCAGTGCATGCTGATACACTTCAACATTTCATTCTGTGTTGAGCTATCCGTGAATCTCAGTGAATATCAATTAAGACAAGGAAGTGTTTACAGGGAAAAGAAACAACATACTGATTAATTCTCATATTACTTTACACTTGTTTTGCAGGCCAGACTTCAAAAAATATCAGTTCATCTCCAAGTATAGAGAGCTTGCCTGGAGGACGTGAATTTACAGGATCTCCACCTTTGTCTGCATCAAAAAAGGATTCCTTTTTCAGTACAATCTCCCGTTCTCGTTCCCAAAGCAAGACTATGACCAGAAAAGAGTCTGTGAGTTCTTTAACTTTTTAAACTATTTTAATGTCATACTGCATTAACTTGTTAGAGCCAATCATTTCTCTCATTCATTAAGCACTTGTACTTGAAAATGTTTCCCTCAGCTCAAATTAACAGCAAAAGCAGAAATAAGCTATTTAAACTGTTTCTGTTGAGTAACATCTCCATCATGGATTCCATCCCATAATCCTACTTGAGCTGAAACTTTGAAAGTGTCTGATGTCTCTGAGAAAGAGGAAAGAACTCCTCTAAGTTACTTTGCTTTGTTAGACTTTTGGTGTAACTCTGAAGTTAATAAACATTTCAGTGGGGAGCGTGAATGCTCAGCAGATCCAAACATGTCCATCTGTTATACCTGAAATTCTTTAATACATACGAGATTTCCCAGTGTCTGTAGCATCTGTAGTCTGTAGTCACAGTTTTATTTCTCACACAGCCCTGACCTCCCGTTTGGCCACAAGACATTTTTTATTTAAACAATATTTTCATCCAAGAAAATCAGTTTGAATTAATCATAGGTGTGTTCCAAAGAAATTCTCATCCAGTCAGTGATATTTTAGGAGCACTAATTTGGTAAATCTCATATGCCTTGGAACAGGAGGATTCTTGTTTATTTTACATAACTGTTCCCCACTGGCTTTCTGCTGATTAGAATACAGCTAGCATGGGCAGAAAAAGTTGTATTTTTTGCAAGGAGAATGCAGGTTTTTTTTTTTTTTCTCTTCCATTGTTATCAATGTATGTTCATATAACTGCCATTTATTTCAGTAAAAATGAATTGTAATAGCAATATTCCTATACTGCAGCATTCTTCAGCTATTCAGAAATCTTAGAGCTAAATTCAGTGCAAAAATTAATCTGAATATCTCATAATTTTTGTCCTTAAGCAGCAGAAACGTTATTAATAGTCACATTATATTTTCAATTTGGTACTTAAAATGTTTTAATTAAATGCATAACTTTACACAACTTTTTTCAGTTTTTATTCACTAAAAGGAAGGTTTAATTCTTGTTCTGCATTCTTCATTGATGCCTAAAGAAAAATACTGCATTGTGGTTAGTTAACAAGAAGCCTTAAATTTGGGTTGTATTCATTTAGGATACATCAGAATGAATTTAAAGCTAAAATCAACCTTAAACTAAATCCAGTCTTTCTGCTTGTTTTCAAGAATTGAAGAAAAATAAATACACCAATATTAAAATTATCCTTTTATTCAGTTTAACAAGATCTAAATCCAAATTTTGTTTACAACTTTTGTCCTAGCCAGGACTTAGTTTCTAGCTCTTAAGTAGAGTTTAAGAGTAATTCCTCCTCAGTTCTCTAAGAGGAGACAGAATAATTTTTCATGATAACACTCAGAGTCAATTAGAGTATATTAATGATCAATACATTTTCAGGTAAATGTATGGTGAGGTAAATATAGTAAGTGTGTTTCACTTATTAGTGAAATTTTATTAATCTTTATCAAGGATTTTGAACAAAGGTACTAACTGGAACACATTTGTAGTCCTTATGATAATTTTCAACAGATTGGTAGTCATGATAATCTAAGATAAGCATTGATTTTTAAAGACATTGTTTGAACTTTGATAAAATTTACATTGTAGCCTTGAATAACGGAACAGCTAGGAAAGGCTACCAAAGTCTATGTCTCCTTGTGTTTGTTTCTGACTGACTTTTGATATAGGAAAAAAAATAAATTATAGCAGCTTTGAGAGGAAAAGGTTTGTTTAAATCTGTTCTTTAATTCCTTAAGATTATGTTGTAGTTTTTATTTTCCTTAAAATTTCATGATCCCTAGTGTTCTATTTAAAGAAGACCCCAAAGAGTTCATCCTAAGGTCCAGAAATAGTTTCATCTCCAGTCTTACGGTTGCTTCCTTTACAGCTGTTTTCTAAAGGAAAATAATAATAATAATAATAATAATAATAATAATAATAATAATAATAATAATAATAAAAAGACTTGAAAACATAATGGATTCACATCTTCATTTTATTTATAAAAACTGAACTGTTTTACATTTTTACATTTGTCTCTAGTAATCACAGAGATTGTATTACTAAGCATTGTGGAAATTGCTTTTGTTGGAACATGGCCATGCATCTATCACTTTTTATAAAGATGCTTTTAAAAGCAGTCATTCTGTGTGTAATGGATGAAGGAGAATCCATTTCCCCTTCATCTTTGTAATTCTAATTAATGTCCTTCTCAAGGAAAAAGTAGGAATGGAATGCATACATAAAAATATGTCCATCAAGGTGGAATTAAAAAAGGTGATTCCCACATACCAGAGGACATTCCTGTGGCATTGTCAAAGGATGAATGGGAATGTCATCATCACCTGTATCACAGTTCCAGTTCTGGACTCCCCCATATAAGAGAGATGTAGACACACTGGAGGTTGTCCGACAAAGGGCCACAAAGATGATGAAGGGACTGGAGCACTGTGTGGGTGACTGAGCACTAGAACAGGTTGTCCAGAGATATTGAGTCTTCCTCATTGGAGATATTCGAAAGTAACGTGGACATGGTCCTGCACAACCAGCTGTAGACGGTCCTCTGTGAGCAGGGGGGTTGGACCAGATGACCTCCAGAGGTCCATTCCAACCTCAACCGCTCTGTGATTTTGTGACAGGATAAACTGGAATGAGACTTGTGTAAATTCTTTCTTTCCTAAAGTCTGTCCAACAAGTTGGACTTTCTTTGGAAGAGTTATAATCATGATACTTAACTTGATTCATTGCCTCCAGGAACAGGATGTCTCCATTTCTCTTATTAAGGACTTAATAAGATATTAACATTTGTGTTATATTTAGTCTTCTGGATTTTTTTTCCTCTCAAATCCAAAGATCAATTGAATGACATTTTTACTGCTGTTGACAGAAACAGATGTCCCCAGCTTTATTTAGTTAAGGAAGTGAATATATAGCCTCAGGGCTGAATGCACAATATCAGATCATATTTTGGCAACCGATGGCAGCCTGATGTTATTCACGTTATTACTGAGAAGCATTAAGCTGAGTGCTAATCTGAGACCCTCAGAAAGTGTTTGAAAGGTGTTTGTTTGTTTGTTTTTGTTTGTTTGTTTGGTTTTTTGTGCTCAGCAGTGAAATACCTCTCTTCCTCCTTACTGCTTTCTGATAGGTTGCAATTTCTGGAGCCTCCTTCCCATAAATAAGAACAGGAACGTAGTAATATACGTTCAGTGCCCATTATCTTCTGGCTGGGTCAGTCTAGCTGAAATAAAGTTCCAGAAAATTTCCACTCATAGTCTTCTTGCTGCCCCCTCCTTTTCAGCAGAGTGGGGAAACTGGGTGCACTTGTGGGCCATTTATTTGTGGTTATGTTATATTCACTACCCCAGCAAACATCAAAGACAGTCTCTTTTCAGCAAACAGCAAAGCCGATTAGACCTTGATTTTGGCAAATATGGTTGGCTGGTCTCAGTCTCTGGCAGAAAATTTTGTAAATTGCTTTCAGCCATAGAGATGTGCCAGAGGGGAACTTTGAGTCAAACAATGCAACTGTTTTTAAAAACTTCCACAAAACAAAAGTAGGACAGAGATATTTTTAACTGAAGATTTTCATTTAGATGAATTGTATATTTTAATAATTTCTAAACTAAAGGTCTCAACAAAAATCAAATGATCCATTTGGAAAATGTGTTAATTAAAGAATTCCAAAGAAGGACACATTTCTAAGGAAGATCTGGAGAAGTATATTCTCCTTATTAAAACAGTTTACAAATGTGGTCAAACAGAATCTTCATTTTTAGCAATAAAGTCCTGAACAAGTGTCATCCATTATGCTGTTTTTGATTGCACAGACTTTTTAATTAAATTATATTTGACAACATATGCTATTGTCCCCACAAGCAGGTAGAAACAACTGTTACTGCCTGTGATTTACATTGCAGGTTTATCTGATTTGAAGTTAGTTATGAGTACACCTACAGATTAGAAAATTAATGGATGCCATCACTTTTAATTAAGTAGGCATCTGCTTTACTGATATTGGAGCCTCGTTTAAGCATACAGGCTTGACAGTTTTGCTCAAGTAGAGGTAGTATGAGAAAATCAAAGGGATAATAAAAGGAACTCTAGAGAACCACACATAAAAACTCGTGCATGCAAAACTTCATTTGAAGAGCATACCTTTTGAATGGTGCATGGTAACACGTCTTGGAGACATCTTTTATTCCCATATCTATTTTCCTTGACTATTATTTTTTAAATCTCTTTAAAAGGCTTTAAGCAAAATATTTGTCAGTCCATACTTGATCATAATGAACATTTGTCCAAAAATGTAAATACTGTGATGAAATGTCTTTCTTTAGTTAAGCATCATGAAGTGTGCCCTGAACACATAAGTGTCTTTGCAGAACTCCCAATTTCTTTGTCAGTGTGATCAGGCCTAAAGTTATAGGCGTGATGATTGTTTCTCAGTGCCTTAGGTTTAATGAACTTCATTGCCTTAACATTTTACTTCAATTAATGTTGTAGGGCACATGCTTTTTTTTCTGTCGTTTTGATGTGACAGACCAATTCTGACACATGAAAATTGTAATTTAGTACTTCATCTAATTTTAGAGATGGGTGAAAATAATAGTAAATCTGAGGTGCTGCTATGTCACGTGAGCACAGTTCACAGAAAAACCTCTGAGATACTTCGGAAGTATGATGCTTTTCTCAGTTTCCTTCCTCAGGCACCCACAACATGCTGTGACTCAAATAAAAGAGCTGAAAACAATGCAAGGGAAAATAAGCTGCCTTTTAAAGTTTTTCATTAGAAATACTTGCAAGTTTCATATAATTTAGTAAAAAGACAGCTGTATGCGTGAGTGGCAGCTTTGAATTCTAATTCTCCTTATCTTATTTGGAGTGATTCATTTCAGGGAAAAGAAACTGTACTGTGATAAAAGCAGAAAGTTAATTGCTTAGGAAAAAAAAAATAAGATGAATAAAAATCTAAGTGGCTCAGCAGTGCTTTTTTTTGTCATATTATGAGCAGTAAATATGTATACAGAACAGATCTGCAGGGCCATTTGGAAGAATTTTTAAATGTCAGTGTAAACTGTTGTCTTTCTCTGGTACCAGAGATTCAGATACGTGCAGCTGAATTAGACTTACCAGTAACTTATGCATAGAAGCAAATTAAAATTATATAATTGGAAAGAAGGCAATAAGAGCTTTTTAAATTATTGGACAGCCCTGTGTAACTCTCAAGGAAATTTTGAAAAATATCAAAATCTTGAATTACTTAGAATATAAACGGCATTTAAAGAAGGATTAAAGTGATTAAAGTGACGTAGGAACCAAGAAACATGGACATTCATTCCTTGGCAATCATGTTACCAGCAGCACTGCAGGTACAAGAATTTGCTTTGTGCCTGCTCTTTCCACCCACTAATCATGAAGTTGTTTTAGCATCCCAGTGACAAAGGGAAATGCATCTGAGGATCTATACTGGTGGCTTGAACTGCCCTTTTCCTCCCTTTAAATGGAAATCTCTTCCCTTCATCTTGCTCTTTTAAGATGACAGCACAAAACTACTGTCCAGTTCTATGAAGATCTCTGAGATCTCTACCGAACTCTGAACAAAAGCATCAACATCTCTCTAAATCAAACTAATGTTATAGTTGTTTGGTTTTTTGACTGAAAATGGTTTCAGTGTTTGTTTCTGTGTTTTCCCCACTGTGAAATGAATTATAGGTATGCATTTAAATATAGAATAGATCATTCTTGTTTTGTCTGTTTGGTTAAATCAAAACTTTTCCTATAAAAAGAACAGAACTGGTACTTCTGTTCTTTTAACAACGTAGTATGAATGTTTACATTGACATCTTTTTATTGTCACTGCATAATCACTATACTTAAGATTTACATTCTTTAAACTCAGAGTTCTAGAAGCCCTAAATAATATTATCCTAATCTGGCCTGTATCCTGAATCATGACAGGAGTCACATCAAAGGTCAAATACAACCAGCTTGAATAGAGAAAGGTTTAATAAAACTTTTTTGCAGCTGATGCCTAAAAGGATTTTAACTGATGATGAGTTGAACAAAAGGTATACTGTAAGAGTCCTTCATAAAGGATTGTGTGTTTGTTAAACTGTGTGTGTATTAAAATACTTATTCAGAAAGAAAAATTAAGAAGCATAATTATGTATGTATATCCTACATAATTGACTATTTCATTCAACCAAAATATTCAGTAACTTAATGTTGAAACATGGAATATGAACTTTATTCATTGCAGAACATATGTTTATTCATCAATCCATATTCATATCCATTCAGGAATACTTAAAAGTGTAGCTTCAGAGAGCTCTAAATTCAGAAAATGTTTTGCTGTTTTTCCCTCCACTCACATTTCTCTTACGTTTGCCATAGTGGGCCTATGCAGTCTCTTAAAGGCCAGATAGGCAGAAAGCCAGCCAGCTGTGATACCAACCAATAATGGAGGAAATGAAGTTCTCATTTGCTTGTTTATTTATAGACATTTCCAAAATGCTTACAATCATTACCATTTAAATTAATATCTCAGTTTTATTATTTATGCAGAAATACTGCAATATGATTATGAACAATGTCAACAGCAGCACTGACAGAAACCCTTTATCAGTATTTCTGTTCAAAGGAATAATTTCTATTTCCTTACAGCTCTTCCTGCTGTATTACCTGTTCACTTAGCAAGTGAAGTACTACAGTTTTTCTTAGTTGTACAGTGCCCACCCATCCACAATCGGTTATGCAAGTTTTGTTATATTCCATAGATCTTCCAGCATTTTATGGATCTTGTTCTTAAACTGTCTCTCTGCAGTCCCACAGGGCAGTGCCAGCAATCACAAGTCCCTCAAGCCTTACATTTGCTTGAAAAAGGGTTTTCTTTCCATCCTCCCTTTCCTCGTCCCTAGGTGAGAGTTTTTACTGTTACATATGTTCTTCCTCCATCTTCTTGGTAAGGAGAGGATATCTGAGGATAAGAGTAGCATATTTTAGAGAGGAAAATGTGCCCAGGTTAGATGAATACAAGTCCTGCTCATACACCAGCAATGCATGTGCTGGTTTCCAGCTCTGCAACAGTGAGGCTGGTGCACCTGGAAGCTGCTTCAGTAAGACACTCACCATTGGAAGCTGCTTTGGGAAACATCCAAGCCAGTAGTCCTTTGCCACTAACATCTCTGGGCAAGGTGAAGCATGGAACACTAAGCTGACTCCAACAGAGTGATCTTGGCAAATATGCTTTGAATTGTTTAAGATGGAAATCCAACAGCAGGGCCTGGTGGTTAGAAGCTGAGAGCCAAAGTTTCAGCTAGTTTCAGGAGTTTAATTGAAATTAAATAGATCTGTCAGAGGGCATAAGAGACTGGGACTACATCTTTTGCTCTTTTGTCCAAATGTAACTATATGTAGAAATTTTAGCTTTGTTTTAAAAGAAAATAAATCATATAAATAAATAATTATAAATCAACAATGAAATAAATATTTCCCTTCAGTCACTAATCATTTTGGTGGAGATTATAAATTAATATTTTTATTGTTCTGTTCCGATACGAGCTATTGACTGGTCTGCTCCATATTAATATATTCCAAACAGATCCACTTTTTCATAAAGCTACAGATATGTAGTGCATAAAAATACACATGTATATATATTTCACACATCTCCAATTTTAAAGACAGTAAGAAATGTGTGTTTTTTCTTCCATTTGAGAAGCATGAGTCTCCTTGGACAACTATAATTCTACTGTTAGAAATTTGAGTGTTGGAAGAAAGAGCTCCTGACTATACTGAATCAGAGTTGCATTGCTTTCAGGGTTTGGGTGTTTTTTTTTTTAATTCTCTGTTTTATGTTTCTTTTTGAAGAACAAAAAGGCTGATTTATTTATTTATTTATTGTTATATTTATTTATCATTTAATCATTTACCAGTAATTAGTTGTTTCTATTTACATGCATAGAGCTTGGGAAAGCATTGTATGATGCCATGCCTTTCTGTGTTGTTAGTGAAAGCACATAGAGGAAAGTCAGGATAGGACTACTGCCCAAAAACATATGCTTTTTCGGGTGGATGCCTTCTTGCATTTTAATTTATTGGTAAATCTGTCTTTATTTCATCCTAGTTGAACATCTCTATCTGTATTATAAAATTCCTTTTTTGTTTTTGATGCTTACTTTCAATAAGAGCCCTCTGAACAAAATGATCTGTTATTGTTTTGCAGTGTTGATACATAACCTGATTAAAATTAGCTCCTAGCAGTCACACTGAATATGTTAGTGACCTTTCTTATGTCCTTCATTTTAGTTTCTTATTTTTCTCAGTCACATTTCTTCACCCCCTTCTGACATATGTTGTCACCAAGATATCATCTCTAAGGACTAGTAACAGTTCAGTTTCAGGTTCTAAACTAGGCAATTCTGCTCCTGAACTTACTTTTTGAGCAGAAGAGGATGCATCATGCCCTGAAGTGTTTTAACTTTGACAGCACTATGTTTTGATCTAGAATTCTAGAATTACTTTTTACCTAAGTCACTCATGCTTGCGCTTATGACCCTTGATGAATTTGGAGACACACAGTACTGCCAGAGAACAAAGTTTTTGTGTTGGAAAGCAACAAGACAAAGTAATAATCAAGGCAGATGAAAAAAAAAGGAGGAAAAGGTATGCTTTTATTCATTTTGTATTTTCCTTAACTTCCTTTAATGTGGATAACTGCACCACCACTTCTTTCATTAATCTAACAGAATCTATTTGTGCTTTAAGGAACGCACTAAAATATGTATATAACTATCAGCAAATATACAGTGCTTTTTGTTTCTCTGAGCACCTAGATCTACTAACAGTAGTGAAAAAAAAAAGGGGGGGGGGTGCAAGAAGTAAACATTCCCACTTAAACATTACATGGACAGGCTGGAGAAGTGGGCCCACATGAACCTAATGAGGTTCAACAAGACCAAGTGCAAGGTGCTGCACCTGGGTCAGGGCAGTCCAAAAATGGGAGAAGAACACATAGAGAGCAGCCCTGCGGAGAGACACCTGGGGGGTTCTGGTGGACAAAAAGCTTGACATGAGCCAGCAGTGTGCACTTGCAGCCCAGATGGCCAACTGTGTTGCATCAGGAGGCATGGCAAGCAGGTCAAGGGAGGTGACTGTCCCCCTCTGCTCTGCCCTCACCTGCAGCACTACATCCAGATTGGAGGACCCCAGCACAAGAAAGATGTGGGTCTGCTAGAGAGGGTCCAGAGGAGGACCACAAAGATGATCAGAGGGCTGGAGCACCTCTCCTGTGTAGAAAGGCTGAGAGCAGGGGATGTTCAGCCTGGAGAAGAGAAGGCTCCGGGGAGACGTCATTGCAGTCTTTCTGTACTTAAAAGGGAGAGGGACTCTCTACTTGGGTAGATAATGATAGGACAAGGGGAAATGGTCTTAGACTAAAAGAGGAAAGATTTAGATTAGACATTAGGAAGAAATCCTTCACTGTAAGGGTATTGAGACACTGGAACAGGGTGCCCAGAGAAGCTGTGAATGCTCCATCCTTGGAGGTATTCAAGGCCAGGCTGGATGGGGCTTTGGCCAATGTGATCTAGTGGGTGGCATCCCTGCCTATGGCAGGTGGGTTGGAACTAGGTCATTTTTAAAGTCCCTTCCAACCCAAGCTAATCTATGATTAAACTACACTTTAGCATCCTGGCATTATGCAGTCTGGAATGAGTTAAAACAGTGTAAAATAAGAACATAATTCAAGTTCACCATGAATGCAGTCCATAAGAATAAAATATATAAGATTTATGTGAGAATATTGTGCTTAAAATGTTGAATATTGTTGAAAATGTACTCAAAATAATGAAAAATAGCAGTAGTAAAGACGTGAAAAATACTTAAGTAAGGTGTATTTGGAAATACATTAATAATGGTGTTACTTCATCTCATACAGAAACAGACAAGAATAGAGAGGTAATGGTTCATCACAGGAAATGAGTATATAACCTCTACTTCTGCAGGAATTAATACCTGAAAGCAGTACCTGAAGTCCTTTGTGTTCTCCCACACAATTCACAAGTAACAAAATTCTCAAAGTAAAAGTGACAACATGCACTGACAATATACATCTGTGACATCCTTGATGAACTTCATCAAGCAAAAGCAACTGTGCTCACATCTAATCATTTCATAGCTACTTCCACATAGAAGAAACTTTCTCTAGACATCTGCAAAGCAAAATGCCTCTTCAGAAGTCTACTAAAAATTCTTCCTTTCCATTGGCAACAGTTTGGTTGCTAACATGCTGAAGCCATGTCTGTAAGACTGACTAATATTGCCATATTGTTTCCATGTCCTCCCCATATGTGTGTCTGTAGCCATCTGTTGTCTCTTGGCTTGCACTGTTAAATCCTTTAGAGTAGGTTTTTTTTTTTCCTTTCTGTTTTCATGGTGCCAAGGACAATGAGGCCTTGGTCTTGATGAGGGCCTGGGACTGATACAATTAAATAATAAATAAGTTAAATTAATAAATTAAACATTCTTTAATGTCCTTTATTGTTCAGAAACAGTGGTTTCTGGTTTAAATGTCAGCATATGCTGTAGGGTATTCTGTGGCTGGCATGGATTATAAAAAAATTCTGTGGGTGTCAACCAACATTCATCTGGCAGGGGTTCAAGATTAAGAATATAAATCTTGGTTTTAGTTGCATTTAATTGTTAGATTCAAAAAATTAAAATGAAATAAATTCTCACAAAATGGAAACAATAACCGCTACTTTTTTCTGTAGGGAAATTTGCATAAAAATAAATGAGATTCCATGCATCTGAATCTTGCTTAACAAGTAAAACATTACCAATATCCTAAGGGTGTATAACTTGTGTATGTTTTATGAATAAGCACTGGAAAGTCTCTAAGCAAGTTTTTGGCTTTAGAATTTCCTTGTATCAATGTAATTTTTTGCCATTGTTTTCCTCAAAATTTTCAAAACCTCATCAGAATAATTTTAAAATTTGTCCTGCAAAGTTGCCAAGAGGTAAGGGGTCATTCTTGAGGGCTCTTACTATGTATACTGAAGGAGTTGAAAATATGACAGGGCAAATTAATATAGGAAATATCCAAGGGCTATTAACTAAAGAGAAAACAAAACAACAACAAAACCCATTTCTAGTTCAAGAAATCTCTGATTTGCAAATCTTTGCATCCACTGGGAGACTATTCCGGCCAATTCCACTACATGCTTGTATTATTACATACTTTTTTCATTACATGTGATGCTACCCATCTTTGACCACCATCAAACCAGACACTAGTAAAACTAGGCCTGTGTTCCAACACAATTCTGTCACTATTTGCAGTGTATTTTTAATCACAACATTTTGCTTAAGCACTTTACATACCTTTAAATACTCTTGAAGATAGTTTCTTTTCTGCTTCACTTACCACTTGGTAGTGCTGCCAAGCTGATCAACTTTCAGAGCCATTCAGCTCCGAGATGAATGGAATTTTGCTATTCTGAGTGTTCACAAATGAAGTATTGAGATATACATCATTGTAAGCCATTGATAACTGAGGGTTTTCTTTTCCTGGAGTTTCTACAGGAGTGAAACAGATGAAAAATCAAATTTTCTTTCACTTCCTGACCAGTAGGACTGAAAATTTAATGTTAATATGGAAGAAAGATATTGCAGACCTGATTTCCTATATCTGTATTCCCTGTTTTCCAGCCCCTCTAGTTCCGTGTCTGTTCTCCCATCACGTATCTGGGAAAAACTTGACTAAACTGATAAAAACAAGGTTGAGGAAGAGTGGCTTCTGCAAAAACTGTTTTTCTTCAGACCTTGGCTTGTGTAGGATGCTAAATTCCAGTGGCCTTAATCATTTTTGGAAACCTTATTGCAGCTTGTAAAGTGATGAGCTGTAAAAGGATAGGATTACAATGTCAAAACTGTAAAACTTGCTGTAATCTCTTCTTGAAGGTGCTGACCACTTTTAGTTAGTCCTAGCTGTTTTTCTGAAACAGTAAAATTTGATGAAAAACAGGGTATGGTAGAACCATCACTGATCTCATTATGAGTCTACTTAACTTGGGAGAAAAGGAAGGATATAAAAAATTTATTTCCTGAGCTGTCTTTGTAAAGGTGAGAAGATAGATGAAAGAAAAGGTAATAAAGAAGGGAAGAGCGAGCTCTGGACAAATGGAGAGCACCAGAACTGTACAGATTTAAAAAAAAAAATAGCAAAGATATGGCAAATAATTAATCATAAAATAATCAGTCTTCGTGGCAAAAGGAAAAGGAGATAAAACAATGTAATCAAAGTTCTGGATACAGATAAGAAGAAAAGAAAGTATGTAAATCACTTTTTTTGCAGATTCAGTCTTACCACAACAATGAAAATAGTTGGAGATGTGGATATGGAGGTATTCGAATAGATTCTTGTTTTGACCAGAGACATAAATACTAGCTTACCTTATATTGTTAGTGAAATATAAATCAATGTGGCATCACAAATAACCTAGTTCCTTTTCATTCTCACATTAAATTTGTTATCATCATCTGTAAGGCTCTAAATCATCAGGAATATTGAAGGTGTGAAAAATTTTTTTGAGGACCCTGGGACTAAATTTTCAGAAAATATTGTTAAGATGTTTTACTGAAAGATAACATCATTAAATGTGCACAACTTGGTCTTGCGTGTCTCATGCCATGATTCTTTTGTTTGGTTTGCTGCTTGATTTGTTTTCTTCCTTATAATACAGCTTGCAATATTAGAAAATTGTGAGTTTATATGCTCTGTAGCACATGTTGCTCAATAATTTGGCAATGTTTTTGTGTTTTGATTAGTTATTTAGATGATTGATTGTTTTTTATTTTGTGGTCAGCTGGTTAACCTTTAAGAGCTATGGCAGAATGAGTCTGAATCACTGCTCATGCATTTGTGATACTGCATCTGTCCTTTCAGCTGGAAGGTCGGTTTCTCAAGGAAAGAAGGATCATAATGGTTTTCTTTTAACTTATGTTTGGTCAGTTCAAAGAGTTCGTAAGTCTCTGCTCATGCATAAGAGGGATCAAATCATCAATGCTACAAAATGAAAATGGTATCCAGGGAACTCACTGTTTCAGCACAGTGAAGCACAAAAGTTGGTGTTTACAGAATGGAGCAGGGAATACTGTCTGGACAGGAATAGACAGCATCTGCACAATACTAGTTATAAATCAGTTGTTTAATTTACTCTTGCTAAAGTATTTGACTTCAGAATATTGAAAAAAACTGGTCCTTTTTTCTGAGGGGCTTTTTGGTTCTGCTGCTTACCTTTACAAAGCTGTAAAACATTTGTAATTTGCAGAGCATTTGCATTCATAATTTTAAAAAGATCCTGTAAGTAGATTAGATTTAGAAATGTTGATTAGAAGTGACTTCTGCTCAAACTGCTGTTTGGAGCAGGACAATCGCTAACATTGGATCAGGTCAGTGGCTTTGAATAGCAACTCTACCACTTCTATGAATAACCTCTTCCATTGCTGCACTGCTCTCCTAAAGAAAAACATTTTCCTAATGACCAATTTGAACCTTCCCAGAGGCAATTTTTGGCCTTCTGTATCGTCTGCCACTGCTGAGAATTTGATTACATCATCATTGTAACTCCTTGTAGTTGCAGGCTCCCAGTATTCCCCTTTATCTCCTGTTTGACGAAGTAAGCAAGCCCAGCTCCCTCTGCCCGTCCTCCAGACCTGTAATCATTACAGGAGCCCTGCATTGTACCTACTCCAGTTTCTCCAGCGTCCTTGAGCTGATGGCCTAAAATATTACTCAAGGCAAGGCCTCAAGAGCACTGAATAGAGGTGGATAATGACTTTCCTGTATCTGCTGACCACACATTCCTCCTTAGGCAGCCCAGAGCACTATTTGCACTATTTGTGAGGGTAGTACTTTGTTAGTTCACATTGAACCCAGCAGCCACTGTAGCCTACGTAGCCTTTCCAAGAGGCCTGAAACATAGGTGGTTCCTTTCCTGTCTATACTGCTGTGTTGCTTTTTTTCTCCCCAGGTGCAGAATTTTTCACTTCTTTAAGTTTTTTAAACAGAAACCTCAAAAAAAAGTTTGTTTTGCTTAGGCCTCTTTCTGAATTGCAGTTCTGACGCCTCCCACTTTTGCATCACCTGAAAATCTACTGAGCATGCATTATGTCCCCTCATATGAGCTGTTGCTGAAGATACTAATCAGTATCTCCGGAGCAGTCCATGAGTTACTGTGCTCATTTCCAACCACTAACTGGATGTAATGCCATTGACTCAACCACTTGAGCCTGGGGGGGTCTGACTCTTTCAAGATCGGAAGAGTCAGATAAAAAAACTTTTTTAAAGTCAAAAAATCACAACTTTTTAAAATAAAAAAAAT
>CM021766.1:37205576-37260122 GCA_011076525.1 Nettapus auritus | reverse complement strand
CCCCCCCCCCCCCCCCCCCCCCCCCCCCCCCCCCCCCCCCCCTGACCAATTTTCAGCCTATCTACAATGTTTTTGTTCAGTCCATTCTTCCTCACGTTGTAAATGATGAAACCTTTGGAAATGTGTCAAAATCTTATATGAAGTCAAAGTATATTGCATCCACTTTTCTCCCTTCATCCACATGACCAGTCATTTCATCATAGCAGGTCAAGTGTGATTTGCACTTGGTAAATCCTTGTTGACTTCTCTTGATTATTGTTTTGTTCTTTGTGTGTTGGAAATTGTTTCCAAGAGGACATGCTCCACGAATTCCAGGACTAAGGTGAGGCAGTTTCTTAGATCCTCTTTCTCACTTTTCTTTAATATGAATGTAAAATTAACCTTCCTTCAGTCATCAAGGTTGTCCTGTAATAGCAATGATTCTTCATGGATGATAGCAAGTGCTGTTACAATCACATCATCAGCACTTTCAACACCCATGTGTGTGTCTCATTTGATTCCATATATTTGAACACATCTGGCTTCTTTGGGTATTCATCAGCTTATGTCTCTCCCACTCATAACCATACCTCTCCTTCCTGAGCTGTACACGCAGAGGTCTAGCAGCAGACTTTGCCTAAAAAGCTATAGGCAAAAATGGTACTGCTGCAGACTTTTCAATATCATCTAGCATTTTGTTATAATAAGCAATAGATGGACATCTTCTTTGAACATCCTTTTGCTGCTATCATACTTATAAAATTCCTTCTTGTCACCCTTTAATGTCCCACGTTAATTTTAGCTCCAGCTGGACTTTGTCCTTCCTAGTGTTGTTTCAGTGTCCAAGCAATGCTTGTGTGCTTGTCCTTTCATGTCATTGTTTCCACACATGGGCTTTCCATAACCAAAGTAGGTGAAGCCCTGCTAGTGCCACCAAATATGTAGCCATATGTGTGGTCTGTTGGATATACCTCCTGCTAGGCAGGCTTTTCCCTTTTGCCATAGGATTAAAGAGGAACTGTCCCATTCACCCTTGCCCAACAGCCCTACAGTCGCTTTTGAGGTAAAATGTTTTTTTATTGCCACCTAATTGGTGTCTGCATGAAAAAACAGAAAGAAATCAGAGCATTAGGTTACCCCAAATAATCTTTCTGCAACACCACAAATTGAGGCTCTAGGCAAGCAACAAACCCTCCTAGACTGGTCTGGCTGGCATACCCAAAGAGAGTCACCAACCACTCACTGCCACTGATCACTTTGTCTTGGTAGCTCTCTGATATGGTGTCCAATCTGGATTCTTCCTCTGAGGGAGCTTGTTTGTCCCCTCTTCTGCCTGGGCCCTGCACCATTGGCTAGCCTCCCTACTGCCAGAAGTCACAAGCCTCCAGTTTCCATTGCCTTAGGAGTGCATGTCTTCTTCCCATTCTACCAAGTCTCAGTTGCACCTTCCCCGTCAGTGGCATAAACTTTTGCACCTTGAAAGATCTTGTCAGTCTCCTATTTGTCATCGCCAATGCAACAAAAAGCACTAGCTGCTCCTCACCTGCTGCAGCAACTCAAACAGAGCAAACCTCCCACCAGGGTGATCACCCTCAGGGCTCCATATGCACAGAGGTTGGCACAGCACTGCAGGTTACTGGCCCAGCAAGGGCAGGAGTTATGTCTTGTAGCACGTCACCACCATTTGGTGTTGTCTTCTTATGCAAACAGTACATCTGGGTCTCTTGTGTGTCAAATGCCAAGTTAACTGCCATGCTTATTTGCTCATCCTGCTGGCAGCACTCCTTGGTGCCTTTCCTGAGGGTGCCAGATAAAGAAGAAGCTCAAAGTGCATTCACTCAGCCTTTTGCAAGATTTCCCACTTGGCAAGAAACGTCTTGCACTGTCTGTGAGTTCCTGGCCACAGTGCCTTCCTTTGTAAGCACTGCTGAACACTTCTGCAGCCTATGCTAGATTCCAAATGAGCTGAAGGAGTGTACTCAGCACCAGTCTCCCATGCCAAAGGAAGGGGTACTCTTGTACAGTTGAAAAGGTTAGTTTTGTAATCTGCTCAAGTGGATAGAGCTGTCCACAAACATTTTAAAATCAATTTACTGCTGTTGTGAAATAGAAAAATTAGCGTGGGAAACATGGAAATTTAAATTATGCGAAATTATTATTTTTTATTCAGTTGTAGGAGATAGTGGTTTTCTATTACTGACTAATGATTTTAGGAAATAGATTTTTTTATAGTAAAATACTCAAATACTGTTTCCTTTCCCCAACTTATAGCTAGATTTGTAGTGAACTGGCAATTTAAAATTTATGGTAGATTATTTTTTCCAATTGTTTCTTCCTATAGAATTCTAATTCTATATGTAGGAGGAAGAGGTCTTCTGCAGGGACATTGCTTGAAGAGCTTGTATGTGCTGTGACAGAACTGCAGGCTTTAAATGAGGTTAATCTTTCAGAATCCATAAATTGCCAGTATCAAATCAGTCCCTTTGAGGCTTAAATTGACAAAAGTATGAGGGTGGGTAAAATAAGGTGAGGGTTTATTAACATAAGGAAATAGTAAAGAAAATAAATACTTAATGTCTCTAGGTTATAGGTGCGAGGAAAAAGTGAATAAGGAGAAAGTGATACTGCTGGATCTTGCAAAATGCTACTGTTTTTTCAATTGCTTTTGGATATATGTTGTATTAGTGCTAAGTTTCCTGTTCTTGCCTCTGTGTCTCAGTTTGTGATGAAGATTAAGATCACTTGTATGTTTAAATCAAGATTGATTCAGGCTGATCAGTTTGGGAATTTTTTCATTTGAAATGAAAAAGAAAAAGAAATTTGAAATTTCATTTGAAATTCACACTTATGTTCAGCAATCCCCATCAACCAAGGGTATGATAAGACTGAAAGTCCTAGGAAAAACAGCATGCTGAAAAGTTGCTTTGCCTTTATCTTTTTGAATTCAATTGCATTCTTAAATGAAACAAAACAAAATTGCTTGATACTCTACGTGTTTAAGCTTTGAAGCATTTTTTTCTTAAAAAGCGATTACTTTCTCTGCTGTATGGTCATTAAGTCAAGACTGGATGCAATTGTAAATAGCAAACAAAGGCGTTCAAAGAGAAAATCTTCGTTGAGTTAGTTTCCATTGCATAAACAGGTCATGTGGCTTAAAATTAGGCCTTGAAATCAATAATCTGTTTTTATGATTTGTATTTTAAATTACACTTGATGTATCTTTATTAAACAAATTGATAATTCAAAGTAACTCATTTACAGTATGTGAGCTGCAAATAGTTTTCACCTAAACAATGTATAAGAAGTTTTGTGTAATTGCAATTGCCTTGGCATAGAAGTGCATATTTTTAATACAGGTAGAGCATGATGTGTGACAAATAAATATGCCAAAATTTATAATAGTAATGCCACCTTGAGGTGTGGCATTAGGTCTCATTAAAGGTACACCTTGAAATTAAAAGGAATTTTTCTGAGGTGTCAAACAAATTGCTGTAAAAATTACTCTGCCAGAAGTGTGTATTTTTCTCCTTGATAATTTTTTTTCAACTATTGGTGTTGTACTGTGTTTCTGGAAAAGAAATAAGAACTCTTTAACCTTTCGTGGATAATGTAGGAGAATGTAGGCAGTTTTTTCTTAGATTCTTTAAATGAAAAAAAAGAGTAGTATTAATAAAAAATGAAATGTTAAGACCAAACCCTATTTCCATGGAATAACAAAATAATTTAAAAGTCTTTTAGTAAATACATCTGTAAGGTGATTCTCTTTATTTCCAAAATTTGCTGAAGAACAAAGAATTAGAATTAGAAGACACCTAAGCATGTCAAGGGTAAGCTTACCAATTTTACTGTATATTATAAAAAGGTGTTTGTTTGTTTAAAAATGCTAATAATGTTTTAATTGTAGGAGGAGGAATTGGAGGCCCAAATTTCATTTCTACAAGGACAGCTAAATGACTTGGAAGCCATGTGCAAATATTGTGCGAAGATGATGAACACACACCTTGGTAAGTGCAGTATCCTCTATTAGCCTGCTAATTTTTGAGAAGGCTCTTCTGATGTTTGTGTTACAACTGAAATAATATTTATGTAGTACAGTGCATATTATTTTAGAAGTCACAATGAAAATTGAATTAATATACCCAGTTGTTCTATCAGATTCTGCCAGCCACTGTACCTTTATCCTGTCATACCTTTAAACTTGAGAGCCACTGTTGATGCTAAGAAAAAATTAGAGGCATTTTAGCACAGGTGGTCTTTGTTCTTAAGATTTATTTTCTTGTAAGAGGCTTGCTAGAACTCACAGCTCATTTTGTAAGCCCATTTGCAGTTCAATAGTCCCAGAATGATACTTGGTGTATGTAGTGATAGCTTAATAAAATTCATATACTTTCATTAAATCTAACAACTGCACGGTCTATGCCGATCACCTTCTTTATGTAAAAATGTGCTACTGTAGGCAGACTACTTTGTAGTATTTTGCTTAGACCAGGAGAAATATATTAAGGTAGGAGTTATATTAGGAAAATAATCAACAAAGACTCTAATCTATAATTTGATTTATATGTTGCCAAGACAAATCAGAGAAAGTAAACAAAAAGCTTCAGTCGATTCAGGTATAAATATACTTAGCTAGGCTTTGATAAAAGCAGCATTTTTAAACTGTGTTGAACCAAACTCCAAAAGTTACTATATTTAGTTGTGTGCAGAAAGCACTGTTGTTAAGAAATCAGGGCACAACTGCAATCATTTTAAAATTTGTTTATAGCCTGCAACATCACAGTCCAAGCAAAATAATTTAAAGTTGAGTGTTTCAGTGGGTAGAACTAAACATATGACACCTAAATTTACCAGATCAAAAATATCAGATGTGAAAGCCACGTTGTACTTGTATTTTCATATTCTTTTATGTGAGTGTCCGTATAATTATAGTAGCCACTGTTATGATCCTAGGAAAAGCTATAAACACTGTGCTATTTGAAAGTTTGGAATCACGGCCTTCAAAAGCCAAGTGTAAACCTCTAAGCCCAACAGCTTTATTCTGGTGTAGCGTATTGCTTCTGTGAGGGCATCTGGGCAATGATGAGACTGGAGGCAATCTCAAGGCCTTATTTGCTACTGAAGTGATGAGGGAAAGAACAGTGTATCAAGAAAAAAAGCTAAAGTTTCTTTCTTGGTGTACTTTCAGGGGCAGTAGTCTCACAAAAGCAGCATGGGGCTGTTTACTACCCACGAAGGACAAGGCAAACCACCCCTCTGGCTGTGGGTGTGCACTGCTTCCATATCCCTCCAGCCTAGTTTCTCCTAGTTTCTCCTAGCTGACTCCCCGATCTTCTCCACAGTATTACTGCACATCTTGTCAACACCATGGGCTCTTAACTTTGTAAACTTGAGTTAGACTAATGCATTTAAATCCTGTAGAGATTAACAGCTATGCATGTATCCTGGTTTCAGCTAGGATAGAGTTAACTTTCCTCCTAGTAGCTGGTATGGTGTGTGATTTGGATTTAGGATGAGTAATGTTGTGGTGCTGAGATGGCACCAAACTGAAGAGTTCAGGTGTCCCCAAATGAGCTGGCAGATGACCCATGGGAAGGCAGAAATAGAACCACCATGGTATTAGCCCGTATGACCTGAAAACTGTCAGTCACAGTCATCCTGGTGATCTGAGCAGCATGTGCCAGCAGATTGCCCAAGAAATGGGTTCTCTATAGCACCAGAAAGCACCCGCTGAGGATTATCTCCAGTATCCATCACTTCTCAGGGCTTGAGGGAATGGCAGCAAAATAAAACTCAGAAAATATCTGGTCGTTTCTGGGTCAGAGGAAAGGTTAGCAAGGGCAGATATTGCAACTAGTCCGGTACTCCCCCAGGTATCTCTTACCCATGAAAATGACTTCATTTCAGAGACCATAGAGCAGATAATAATGAGTTATATTGCTCCTCTTGTAATCTTTGGGACACTTAAGGATGTTATTTCTTCCTGTAAGGCTGAGTTTTTGTGATTTCATGACCCAGCTTTTGGCTCTTGTACCTTTCTTGATAGCAAGATTGAAAATCCTCATGTATAAAGTGATCAAGTAATCTCTCAACAGTGTCTTTACTTTGGGTTGCTTTTTACACCACATCATTTTTGTGGTCTTGCTTTGAATTTTTCAGGGTTTTCACATGCTTTTTGTAGTATATTAATCAGATCACAATAAGCTGTGCTAGCAGTAGGCTCAGAAAAGTGGTCATTTAACAAAGGGAACGTCATCTGTCTACTTTTACGTAATATTCCTCTTTTTAAACATATTTAGTGCAGCAGCACTTTAGTGCACTTTGATACAGTGGTAGGTTGAGGTGATAATCCACAATGACCTTTAAAATTTAGTGAATCACAGCTTTCTAAGCACACTATTTTATCCTGTTGGCATAGTTAGAAAATGTTTATTTCCATATGTGTTCTTTGTATTTGATTATGTTAAAATTCATTTGTTGTTATTTGACTTTTTAGATGAATAATTCAGGTTATTCTGAAATATACTAGGTTTTCTGCCAGCACTATAAGAAAACATATACATTTAATAGTTGCCTAAATTATTTATAAAAATACATGTAAAACTTGTGGAGCTCTACAAAACCAATTCCTTAAACAAAGAATTAGACAGTATTTTTAAGAATTATTAATTTTCAGTCTAAGTTCTACTTTTCAAGTTTGATAAAGTTCTTATTGAAAACACTTTTAAATGGCTGTTTAAAACAGTTTTTGCAAACTTCATTACTCAGTTTATACTTTTTCCTGTATTGACCGCATTACATTTGCAGGTCACATTTTAACAAAACAATATTAATTCTAGCTTATGAAATTGCATATCCAGTGACCATTCACCACAGAACTATTCAATTTGCACTATAAATTAGAATATCAAACAATAGGATGTTTTTTCACTTACAAGAAGGATCGTGATGACAGTCAAGGACAGTTACTTCATGACAGATATGTTGCATTATAGCACTGATACAATCAAGATAACCATGAAGTCATTTGTTCTGTTTTGAATCCCTAGTAGTTTATTTATATCAAATCCAGTTATACCAAGTGCATCTTTATATGATATATTTTTATAAAATAATTTTGTTTAATTAAAATCTCAGAATTCACCTTTGGCATAGAAAGTTATCATGTTTCTTTACCAAGAATATTGTATTTCTATAGGTTTCAACAAATAACTGCTAATATTATATTTTCTTTGCATGGTGCATGAGGAAAGACCACAGGGATAGAACAGCGGTTTTTATTTTGTTCATATATTCAAAGATGCTTTCATTAAATGTTTATCTATTTCCGTAAATAACACACACAGTGTACCACACAGCAACGGCATAATTAACTGCTTGTAATATCAAGGGATGTTACCATGGAAATGAATGATGGTTCCGAAATATTACCACTTCGTGCTATGTGTAGAAATTAGAAATAGTCTTTTGATCAGGAAAATGGAGGAAAGTCATTCTGTGATATTTGTCTCTTTCTTAGGGCTGAGCATCAGAAAGAGCTTTAATTTTCTTCCCCCTCTCCCTTCACCACTGAAGCATGACTAAGGTGGAATGCCTTTTAATGCCTCCTAAGACATTGTTGAAATTTGTGTATATAAAACTGGCAGACAGGAGGCAGATCTGTTACAGCCCTTCTCCACCAGCTTGTCTTAGACTTTCCAAAAAAAAAAAAAAATTTCCTCATGTTCAATTTTTCCATTGATGAAATGAAGACAAATCCAATCTTGTAAGCCTGTCCTGTGGCTTTGGTCTTAATATAAATGCAGAATAATACTCAGCTGATAGTGAAAAAGTATATTTGCCATAGCTATTACTATTCCAGCATTATCACCGATATATTTTCCTGATGTTTCTTTTTCACATACACTGGCCCTTTTCAGGAAAAAATATTGTCGCGTGTGCCTTTAGTAATGAGGTAATTTCGAGGTATTTTTCTGCTAGTGCACATAAACACTTCAAGGCTAAATGATTCAGAAAGCTGTAATATACTGGTTAAATATTGTAATACTGTAACCTGTCTTAATGTTACTTACTTTATGAATAATTTTGATTGCTTTCCTCATTTCTTTTGACTATGTGGAAAGAAAAGCATCAAAGTAGCAAGTGCATACAGAATAATATTTTTCTTGGTAATGTGACCTTTATCTGATAGAGCAGATCATGAATAATTTGTCTAAGAGATACATACTCAAATATCACTCAAAAGGCACCACAATATCTGCTGGAATGCTCCTCTCTTGTCCTTCACATTCAACATGGGACTGATTTTGAGGTCTTACTTCAGCATGGAGTGAGTCCAGAGGATCTCAAACAGTAAAGGTTTGTTATGTCCCAGACTTGAGACAACACAATGTTGTTAAATGGCAGATCAAATGACAGCAGTTAATAATACTGCCATCTGAGATCTTCTGCTTTTCTAGAATCTTTAGAGTCTGGAGCCTGTCAGTACCAGCCCAGGATTAAAGCACAGTATCTTAACAAAAAATGAATTAAAACTCTGGAGAAGTATCAATCCTTCATAGGCAAGCACTAATAGGAGAGGTTGTGAAGGATGTTTATGAGCTTGCCAGGCTTGTTGCAGAAAGAAAACTGATGAATTTTAAAATGTCATCTGTTTATAAGGGACAGGAAACAATCCATCATCACAGTTCTTAAGACTGAAGGACCTGACATTAGTTTCCAGCAGAGATATAGTTTCAGATCTCCAAGTATGTAAAAGTTTACCAAATAATCAACATGTGTAGTACAGGAAGTCCTTTTCATGAGAGGCAATTTAAAGGAACATTGGTTCTATATTAACTCGGATATGTGGATCTTTATATAGAAACTATTCTTTTTTGATGGGCAATTCATCAGGTTATGAAAGTACAGAAACCAAGGTCATTCCACACTTGCTTTGCTTAAGGGCAGCACTATGTAAATGTAGGCAGGTTGCTTCCACAGCTAGCTGAGGTCCAGAAGCAATTTAGCTGCTCTCTCACAACATAGAGCCTCACCTAATAAGCCCTGTGGACTCATATCAGCTCTCACCCTAGAAATAAGTGCAAAGGTACCCAGTTACACAGAATAAACATAAGTCTGCCTGGTTTTATTAGTTTCATCTTCATTCTGGCACAACTTAACTTGAGCCAGCTGCTAGACAGACATTCATGTGGGTCTCTGAAAAAACATTGCTCAGTATCCAGGTTTTTGAATCACTTCTTGTCTTGGAGGCAACATCACTAAAACCTCTCAGCTCTGACCTGCACCTAGTAAGTTTATGCTTAAGCATGCTGGCTTAGCTGAGCCAAAGCAAATAAATCCTTCTCTGAGCTACTTGTACCAGGCTGGTTGAGTTGTCCTTACGGTGTATTTTCTATTGTTTCTGCTATCTGTAATACGTTGCTATGTCCTTCACCAGTATTACAGTACATCTGTGATCTTCCAGTATGGATTATGGAAGGGAGGTCAAAAGGTGAAGTTTTCATCCTGCTTCTTTTAAATGCCATGCTAGCTCTAGGCTTTCATATGGAGACTAGATAACTGTACTTTTTTACAAAATGCCCAGAAGTTACAGCGTCACAGTAAAACAAACAAAAAAATAACAAGAAGAAATATAGTCTTTTACCTAAGTGGCTTACTATTCACAGAGAGCATCTCTAGGATATATCCCTGCCACCGGCATCAGGAAATTCTGGCAATTGTTAAACTCACTTACTCTTATACTGCCTGACATGTTCCAGATAAACATTATTCAGAAGACTCATTAAACATAGTTCAAAGCCACCTTTTCATTGTAGTTATTGAAAACGGTGAGTACAGAAGAAAAAATACAAAAATACAGGAACAGAAACTTACAGGATATACTTGGTGTATAATTTTAGTCACTGTGTGAAATAGCACCTTTAAAACCTTAATTAGATTGGCTTCATCCATCCCTCTTTTAACAGTCAATGGAGTAGTTACAGGGATGCATTTCATTATAAAGACCACTTGCACTGGGGGAGGGAAGAGGAGGAGAGAGTTTACTTACTTGCTCATTATTTAGAGGCTGATATATTAATATATGCAGTACTTGTAAAATGTCTGCAATATAGTACTGAATTCTTGGTTTATGTATCATGTGAAAAAAGGAAAGGTTATGAAATTTTTCTAAGTATAGAATGAAATGGAAATGATTCTGCTGCCCAGGGTTGAAATTAAATGCTTTATCTTTTTTCTTTTTCTTTTTTTTTTTTTTTTTTTTGAGGTAGTAAGTACATTAAATGAGTTCCCTCATGCTTGTGATGTAAATAAAACAATCCATAGTTCACAAACTCAGTGTGATTAGAAATGCTGTAAGTAAAAAAGGCCATGTCAAACAGAGTCCTTTGAGTCTAAGGGGGTTGCTGCTTTGGTTAAGAATAAAGATGTAAAATAACCTATAAAAATCACTTACAAATACAGAACATTAACAGATTTATTAAACAATATGGGAGTGGCTACTGTGAAACATATATTTGTTATATAGCTTTGGATTCAGATTCTCACTTCTGGTCACACTCTATTTATATATATATGTGAGTAGGAAGAATAAAAGTGTAATTCTTTGTGCCCTGTGAATTTAAACCACCTTTTTGTCCCTTAAAGGTAACTCTTAAGGTCAAAAACACACAGTTAACCACTAGAGAGCTGTTTCTTTCTACAACTGTGCTAATCCTGAAAGTCCCAACTGTGATAGGCACCTACAAACCCTTTCATCCCAGCAGTCTTGATGAAAAAGAGAAGATTTAAATAATGAGGCTTACGCACCCCATCATTACCTAAATTAACACCTTTCCTTGCAAGTTTCAGCAAATTCTTGTCGCGGTGTTTAATTCCATTGATCCTTTTCCTTCACTTCTTGTAGTGAGCATCTTCCTCCTACTGACAACCACTGACAATCCACCCTTTCTTTCCCAGCTTCTCTCAGGCATTGGATTGTCTTATGATGTCAGCTTCAGAGGAATAAAACCTTGATACAACCAAATTCTGGCATGACTAAATTGTTAATTTCCGCATTATTTCCATAGATACCTGTGGCATGCTTATGGTTGAGCCTTGATGTTGTTTTGCTTTATTATTTTCTTCAAGATCTACCTTTGATTTAAACTGCCAAGTGAGCAGAGGCATATATCATAGAATCACAGAATCGTAGAATGATGGAAGGGAACTTAAAGATCACCTAGTTCCAGTGCCATGGGACAGATCACCTTCCACTAGACCAGATTGCTCAAAGCCCCATACAATCTGGCCTTGAACACCTCCAGGGATGGGGCACCCACAGCTTCTCTGGGCACCCTGTTCCAGTGTCTCAATACCCTTACAGTGAAGGATTTCTTCCTAATGTCTAATCTAAATCTTTCCTCTTTTAGTCTAAGACCATTTCCCCTTGTCCTATCATTATCTACCCAAGTAGAGAGTCCCTCTCCCTTTTAAGTACAGAAAGACTGCAATGACGTCTCCCCGGAGCCTTCTCTTCTCCAGGCTGAACATCCCCTGCTCTCAGCCTTTCTACACAGGAGAGGTGCTCCAGCCCTCTGATCATCTTTGTGGTCCTCCTCTGGACCTGCTCTAACAGACCCACATCTTTCTTGTGCTGGGGGCCCCAGGCCTGGACATAGTGCTCCAGGTGGGGCCTCACAAGGGCAGAGCAGAGCAGAGGGGCACAATCAACTCCTTCACCCTGCTGGTCACCCTTCTGTTGATGCAGCCCAGGACACAGTTGGCCATCTGGGCTGCAAGTGCACACTGCTGGCTCGTGTCAAGCCTTTTGTCCACCAGAACCTTCAAGTCCTTCTCTGCAGAGCTACTCTCAATGAGTTTTTCTCCCAGTCCATACTCTTGCCTGGGATTGCCCCAACCCAGGTGCAGCACCTTGTATTTGGTCTTGTTGAACTTCATTAGGTTCACATGGAACCCGTTATCTAGCTTATCATATATGATACATTTCTTTCACTCTTCACACTTTATTTAGCCTTTCATGGTTGCCCATCATGTTCAGAATACATGCCATCTTTAGAAAAAGGGCATAGAGCTATTTGAATGATGCTAGAAACCAACTGATTTCATGGAAGAAGACTGCGATAGGTAGATGGACCAGGTGACATCAAAAAGTTCCCATCTTCAGAACAGAGCAACAGCATGACTCAAAATTTTCAGAGGGAGCAAACAGGAATTCAGCATACCTACCCAATCTGCACAAAATATTCAAAAGTGCAGAGAGGAGAAAAAATAAGGGAAACGGGAAAATGACTTTCCTTTAACATGTGTTTGTAATTGTTTTTATTAATGGGAATGTAACTACACTTCACAGCTGGGATTGACTTGCTTTTCAGTTATGATCTGGGCTCAAATCCAGTACTGTTGTCAATAATCTACTCCTAAGGACTTCTGAGTAAGTGATACAAATATGACTCAAGGCTTGCAATATCTTTCTTTTTTAAGTGAAAGCTAATGTAAATTGCAGTCTCTTCTACAAGGCACAACAGTTTCAGGTGCAACTTGTGACACTGCTGAATGGGCATATTGTGGAACTCAGTGATTTCTGACATCAGACTTCTCAGGAACAATAAAAGAGGTCTTGCAGTCATCTCACACCAAAGCCAGATGCACTCCATGGATACCTAAAAAGTCTTAAAGAGCATAACATTTGTTTTAGTAGTAGTACCTGATCTTCTCATGGCATGTTTGACACAAATGTCTTCTGTTACAGAAATGCCATAGATGTAAAGGTTAGAATCAACTGTTCACAATGAACAGAGACACTATAGTTAACAGTAGAGTGAGATTTCCTCAATCAAAAAAGTCTCAAAAAATACCCCCCCAGAAAAAGAAGTTATAAAATACATGTGAGTAATTAAGACAAAATAGTTTGGATGATACAATGAGGTTTATAAATCACCCCTATTCTTTCTTCCCAGCCTCCTGGAGATGGCACGTCAAGTTAGTATCTCTGCTTTATCAACCTCAGTCCTTAAAGAGAATAGAAAAAGTCCTAAAGCTGTAGTCAGGACTTAGTAGTCTGTAAGGACTGTAGTCTGTAATTTCTCTATCTATGCTACTTGAAAATTGAAAGCACTTGTTTCAAACTGAGTATTCCTTCCTTATAAAGAATAGTCCTTAGTTTAGATGTTTTAAGTTTTCTTGCAAGTTAACTTATTCATTTATTTGATATATGACATTCATCATAGAAAAGAGCCTTAAGAATATTTAAATGAAATCTGGAATCTTTTAAATGAAATTTTTTTTAAATGAAATTAAATCCATTTATGGATGTTTGCTGTCAAAACTTTCAATCTGTCCAGGTTTGTATGTGGCATTTAACACAGTGGTATTTGAGTAAATCATTCTGCTTGTAAAATCAGAAACCATACATAGCCATACAAGAAGGAGAAAACCTTGTGTTTTAGAAATCTCTGCTTGATCTACAATAACTGTCTTTTACACAGCCACAGAACTTTTAAGGTGTAGTGTCTACAATATATTGCAGTATGAAGAAAGTGTTTAGTTTGTAAGGAAGTGAAATAGTAAAGTTTTCTGTTAGGATAGATTCCAATTTCTTATAGCTCTTAAGTTTGTCACTTATGCACAGTGAGTTCTTATTTACTTGTCACTTCACGCTACAGTGTTTTTTTTTTAATTCTACTGAACATAAACAGCAACAGGAAGACAGTGATTCACAGAAGGAGAGAGGAGAAAAAAGTCACTTTGAGCTTTAAGGAAAATGTGTTGCTTGGAGGTGCTCAGAGACTGGTGGTCCTAGTAGGTATTTGTAGTCATGGATAAAGAGGGATGCACATGAAATGTGCAGATGTCATTTGTCTCAACAGTGATCAGGACTGTACATTCATGTAAGCAGTATGAGATAGTACAGTATTTTACCAACATCAGAGCCATAGTTTTTTAAAAAAAAATAACTTTGTGTAGCCAGAGGATGCTCTCTCACTTGCCATGGGATGCATGGTGTCCATGCTTTTTATATATTCTTTTTGGAAGCGCAGGATGTCTGGGTATACACTCTTATCTTTGTACACCACAGCACTGACACAGTCATAATGTATATGTTAAGCATTATTTGCTCTTAATATGTAAATTGGAGTTCGTAGTTAGAGTTGATCTAGCCTTTGAACAAAAGATGGGCAAAATTACCTCATGACCCCTCCAGTCTCATTCCCTGTATGTCAGAAATTCTGTGCATTTCTATGAGTTGACAGTTGGTGATTTTTTACCACATATTTCTCTGATTTCACAAGTATTACCACATTAAATATTAACCCTGATTTCATAAAAACAATCATACAAAAGGACTGGAATATGTGTCATGAAACAGAAGAGTTGTCTGTATGCCTTGACATCTGCTTGAACTTTGGGTTTTTTTGTTTCCTCTTTGGAATAATACAGAGCTGAGGTAACACACTTATCTCTTCCTTTTCTACTGATGACCTTGGCAATTAAAATGTCCTTTTGCCTTCTGACTATGTTTGAACCAGGTTCTCCATAATGGAAAGCTAGGGTGAAAAACATAGATTTAACATGATTTTGGCACTGTTGATTGTTCACAAATCATTGATCAGAAAACTAGTATTTCATTAAGAATGAAGCCTGCAACTATTTGTGGTTAGCCCCACTCAGCAAGAGCCACCTTCCTGGAAAGGCCACATAGGGACTGGGTTAAAATAGAAATCATTAGGAGAGAGATACACTGCGAAAAAGCAGCAGTACAGGAGAAAGTGAAGAACCTCAGAGAGCAAGGATGTTAAGGTTATTATCAGGTTCGGTTTTCTCCACATACACCTAATTTTGTGTCAGTGAAAGTTAAGTCCATGTCATGCCCCTGCAGGGCTGTAGTTTTGCATATCTCCCTCCTCTGTCGTGGGAGTGAAGAGGTGCATGTTTGTCTTCCACATGTAAAACCATGAAGGGATGGATGCCTGAGAGGACCTTAGGTACAACAGACTAGTTTTCCCACTGGTGCCGCTATCTGTTTTCATTTAACACTGCTCTGAGTGGGTTTCTTACAGAACCTGTATTGAATTCATACAATTTTTTTCAGTGAATATTAGTTTACTTAATAAGTATCTAAAAAACTAGGCCAAACATACCAGCTTTTCCACATTCAGAGAGGAAATTTGGTCTGTAAAACAGTTTTTGAACAGCCCCTTTCCCTGGCTGAGGTACTCAGCAGTGGCTCTGCTCACCATCATGCAGTATGTAGCAGTTCAGTCATCAAAGAGCATAAGCCTTCTCTAATTTTACTGCTAGGAGCTGCTGTGGATTATCTTCCTCTTTCATCTTTGTACAGTGAATGATAGCATGCCTTCCGTCTAAATTTTGGAAGTTAAATTAGGGAGAGGAAATAGAAATCTTGCTTTTTTGATAGTACTTGTACAGTGAGCTTTGCATGTGAAATTAGTTACAATTTGGGAAAAAGGCAGGAACTGGAAAGTATTTCATCTTAACTCTACAGTTGTTTTAGCTAGCCTGTTGCTACCCAAATCACTACTTAATGCATTGTTTTCCTGTGTCTTGTAGAGAAGGACAAAAATGCAATAGTGCATATTATTACTCTAGTTATAGTTGGCTTTAAAGTACAACAGGGCAGCTGATCACAGTCTTCCTAAGGAAATAGTTATTAACTGGTCTGGTATTTATCAAACTTAAATACATAAGCATCCAAAATCAGTTCTCATCCATTACATAAAAAACATCCCTTAGGTTATGAGTCTTCTTTGAGGGCAGCCATTATAGCACATAACACTGCTGACTTCTGGGGAGAACAACTGGTTTTATGTTTTTGAATTTTAGTCTAGAGTACAATTAGGGTATGACAGTTCATTTTGTGAAAATAAGATGTTTGCTAACTTTTGAACAACATTTGCCAATAAGATATTTCTAGCATAGATTCAAACTGGACTTGATTTTCAATAATCTAATACTCACATATTAAATTTTTTTAATTTTTTTGCATAATTTTTTTCATTTCCTATTTGAAACCTGCTAAAAAAAAAAAAAAAAAAAAAAAAAGTTCATTATTTCATGAAATAAATATTAGAAATTAAAGGTAGTAATATACAGCATCAGATAAGGGGGGAAAATTAATATATGGCTAATTCATATACATAAAACATTTCTCTCAGAATAAAGTAACATTTCCTATGAAGGAAGATTAAGTGATACATCTGTGCTAAATATAAATATCCTTCAGCTAAGCAATATCATATCAAATGTCATGCTTCCCAGCACTCTCAAGAGTGCTAGTGTTTTTTAAAGTATTTTCAATTATAAAGTTGTATTTTGAGATACAGAAGAGTAAAAGAGGAAGCTTTTGTCTGCACTGGAGAGCTTAGTTTCCCAGTTTGTCTCACTAACTGATGGCTCTGGGAGGTCCTCCCAGTGAAGGAAACAGGGCTGGATGAAAGGCCCTCAGATGAGGACTGCTGAGCCCTTGGCACAGCTCTTCACTCTTGGGCAGCTCTGTAGGTAGGTAGTGAGTCACTTGCCATCCCTTCTCTTCTTCCCACCTCTGCTTCTGGCCAAAATGGATTGCAAAGCATGGTCCCAACTGGAGGCTATGATTGAGGAGGCACTCATGCAGAATCACATTGCCTTTATGCTTCTTTCCTTTAAGGATTTTTTTAAAAACTTCTCTACTCATTAGCGAGGGAAAAAGAATTAGCACTGATCAATTTGGACTCCATACTTAGCACTTATTTGGTAGATAATAAGATAATAAACTCTGCATTCAAAAGGGATGAGTGTAATAAATTAGAAGCCATGTGCAGTTCAAGGACATATTTAGAAGAAAAGTCCATTGCCAATTCCACAGGGAAACCTTCATTCTGTTTCATTGTACTAGAGAAAGACTTCCCGATTTATGACCTTCTGTCACAACTGTTACTCGGGGGAAAAGTGGCTGATTACAGTGATTTGCATCCTGGGACATTTTTCTGCGCTAAGTGGAAGTGTGCATTTGAGTCCAGAATTTTGTCTTACAACAAATTCCAAGTGGGCATTCTTCCAAAATAGATTTTAATTATTTTAACTGATTAAAACAAATAGACCCTGTATATCCAAGATATATGTCATACTGTACTTGCAAATTCAAGGAAAAATGTTAGAAATTCAACAGTTCCGTATTAGAAAATTCTGCTGTATTTCCAGCCTTTTTTCTCATTCTTTTTTTCTCCGAAGGCAATATTAAAATCTGGTATTAATATTGCTAGAGTAAATATATGATGGTACAAGCATTTGTATTAATTTTTACTGTTAGCTATCTTTCATAGCTCTATTCATAAGTTCTTAGAAATCTCAATACCTTTCTTCACAGTAACAGCTGTTTCTTTGTAACAGTGATAGATTCTTTTTCATTCTTTTGAAATCCTGCCTTAAAGAACACCTGTAAAGAACAGAAATAATAATAGTTTATTTCTACATCATGTGGAAGGTCAGCTTTTGTTCTCTCTCTTATTTTCCTACTCTTTTTAGATTTCCCACATTTGATCTTCAGCAGGTTTTAGGTTTGTTTTGAATTATTTTGGTAGTCTATCTGCTTAGTTATTACGCATACCTTAGTTTTTAATACATATTTTTAATTTATATGGGGGATCAAACACTATTAGAAATGTTTTTCTTTCTAATGCTGAGAAGTGGAAAAGAGTTAAATTCCACGATTCAGACAGTGATTACGTATTATTTTCCTGCCTGTGAAGACTTGGACTTTGGACTTTTGATTTTTAAAGTTCTGGACCTTTTTAAAAGTAGAAAATCATGCATTGCTTGTTAAGCAATGGAAATCACTATCTAAAGTATAATTATATAAGTAAACATCTATATCCTTTATTTATCAAATTGAGAGACTAGAAAATTTAGATGTGAAATGTAAAAAAAGGCAAGTAAAACGTTTAATTTAGTATGCTTCCTCTCAAATCTTGTTGCTACATATTTGCAGAAAGATCTATTTTTACATTCTTTCTAGCCTTCATAACACAGTCTTTCTGATGTGAGATTTATACTAGACTTTGTTCAGTTGTACTGTTTGGCTTCATTGCTGCAGGAGTCTGTTGCTGTTGCGTGATAAATAATAAGTGTTAAATAATGTAAACATGGATCTCCTTATTCAGATGGGCTGCTAATGCAAAGCTGAGTCTTCCTATCCCCACTGTTGCTCTTAACCTTGATCACACCACCTTTCATGAACTCATCCTCTATTGCTTTTTGTTGTTCTAATCTCTTTTACTCCTTCTGCTTCTCAGATAGCATCTCTACAAGTTCATTTAGTGTTAAGGCTTGGTTGGATCCTTTCCTCTCTTTGCCCTTTCCATTTGTCTTTTATGCCCATGACTGATTTCTGGCCCACACACAGTTTCAGACTTATTTATATGTGGTTCTTAAATCCACATTTCTTCTTCTAATCTTTATTCTTATCCAGTCTCCCACATATCATTCTTTTGCTATTTCTTCTGTAAACACAAAACTTAAGCCATGTTGCACAATGTTTTTACGTGAAGTTTCATTTTGTGTCAAAGTTGGCATCATCATTCTATCCATCCTTGTCAGCATGCTCTGTAACATTTTTGGCTTTTTACTGGTTCAGGTCCTGAACCTGCAGGATGTTTTTAAAAACAAATGCAACACATGTATGGATTAAGCTCTAATTGTTAAGCACTTGGGACACAAATATTCATGAGCAGCAAAGCTTTGTTACCAGATGAGTGTCACTGACGGATTTGGGCTTAGCTGTGTGTGTGTAAGACAGGAGTGGCACAAAGCAGTATCCTTTCATTTTCAGTTGGCAGATAATATCTTGTTCTGTAAATCAGTCACCAAGACTCACTGCTGTTTTCTCAAAGGATTGGGGAGGAAGGGGAAAAAAGTGGAAAAGGATGTGACATAGATAAAGAGTCTGCAGACATCTAGTTTCTCTAGGCTGGTTCAGACTGCAGTATTGCATGGGATTTCCCTGACATGGGGAAAACCACTGCAGCTCCATCTCTGATGTGTCAGCCAGCCTCCAGCCCCAACTCCAGCACACACCATAAACCTGCTTTTTGAACGCATGGATTGGAAGAAAGCTCTAATAGGTAGAGAAGATGCGTGGGTGTCTTCTGGAGTGACTGTACAGCACGGCTGTTTCTGGCACATAACTTTTGCTCAGTCCTGGGTCTTTTACCTAAAAGAAGAGACTGGAAAGAGAACAAAATTTTCAGTCTTGTTATAAAGAAGAGTGTTCCAGCACATCTGCAGTGGCCAGGATCTACATTAAAATTGCTGACCTTTTACCCTAAACCTTTCTGTGGGCTGCAGCAGATTCCTGTAAATGTCCTTGAGTGCTTCCAAAGCATTTGCAGGGTCAAAGATACATGAGGCCAATGTTTTCTTCCAGGGCCCAGTAGCAGCCTGAGACCATGGGGCGGTAGAAGGCCAGAGGGGCACAGCATTACTGCAGGTGTCCTGGCAGCAGCGATGGGCTTTGGCTGGCCCAGCTTCCAGAGCTAATAAGGTTGTCAGCCTCTAGGTCTGTGTGAAATTGTGTTTGCAGGTCACAGGGTTTCATTGTGAGGATATAAGTCAGTGGCAAGTTGGCAGCACATTAGAGATTATTTAGGGAATGTTCTCTCATTACCTTTTTTTTTTTGGATGTTGCAGGAAATATTCAGGAAGTCATATTACAAGAACACTTGGAAAAAGAAGATGAAATTCTGGTTTCCTTGGCTGGTTTGAAGCAGGTATAACTATTGCTTAACTTAACCTTTTTGTATCCCACAGCGCTATTAATCCTTTCTTTTTTTTCTCTCCTTTTTTATTCTCTCTGTATACTGCTGTTATACTAATGCATCAAGCATTGCAGAGTACTTTTATGTAGAAGATAAAACTCAGCTATAAAGACTTCAAATGATTTGCACAGTATTTGCTCCCTGAAAACTTCTGGAGAGGCCTTGAATGAGAGCTGAAGAAGCACAATTTCAAGTTTTGGGCTTAAATCACACCAGATTTTTCTTAATGCAATGTACCTGCTATGCGATAATCGTGCTTATGTCCCCATTATTTTATTGTGATGGCACTTGAGTGTCATTCAATTTAAAGAAATTTAAAGAATGCCACATACATAAAATGAGAATGCTACCAAGGATCTGAAACTCTGATTATACTATCCTATGCTCCCTTTAAGTTCATTTTATCAGGAATTATGTTAAATCTATAACAAGGTAGGGAATAATATTAGCAACTTCATTCTCTTTAGGTTTCTTCAATACTTGTTTTCCAAAATTTGATGCAATCACATTGCACTGATACTTATGTCTTTACCTGGCATAGTCAGTATATTAATACTGACTTACTTCCTTTCTTCAAAACAAATATTATGAGGAAATGGTGTATGGAAGCATTTTGTGTGGAACTTTACAAAATTCAGAATTCCTCCAAATTTCTAATTTACACTCTTTCCCCTCCCATTCAACAACAGATCAAAGATATTCTGAAAGGTTCCCTGCGTTTCAACCAGAGCCAGCTGGAAGCTGAAGAAAATGAGCAAATCACGATAGCGGATGATCATTACTGCTCCAACAATCAGAACAAAGGGACTGGCGATGTTCTAAAGGGACCTGTTATGACAAAGCAACAGTTCATCTCAGGACAACAGGTAGGACAGAAATATTTCAGACAGTCCGTTGATAGAATTAGTCTTAAATTTTTTGGATACTCCCTTTGTCATGGCTGAACACTACATGGGGACACACCAGTTGCAGCCCACCTCCCCTGTAAAAGAAGCCAAGTTCAGTCAGAAACACAACTTGTTTCTTGCTGAGATGAGACATGGTCAGGCCTTTAAGCATCAAGACCCAGGATTGCTGATGCATATGGAGCCATGGTTAAAAGTCTATGTCTAATTACTGTTCCACTCACATCAGTACTTCTATGGTAGCATTATGCTCCACGCAAAAATATTTAAGTCAAAGTATTATGCATCGTTTGTCGACAGCTGTGGGGGGGAGGTGTTCTTCTTTCAGACTGTTGAATCTACTTCACAGATTAATTTCCTACAAAGAGATGTCAAAACTGGAGGTGAATGTTCCCATATCAGTTGATTATTCTCATTGTCCTTGTCCTCCAGAATTACATTATGTAAGAGCTGATTTTCTGCATTGCAGTGTATGCATGGCCAGTGCCAAAAAGGAAATAGCGAGGAGGTTACTTTTACCTTCTACTTCACTGTATTGACTTTCTCCTTGAATCAGTAAACAAGATTGTCACATACAAAGCATTTGGTCACCAGACAAGTTCATACACAAAGTTATTTTTCCATAATGTTAAAAGCTCCCTCTCTGTCTAAGGCTCAGTATGACTCAAATGTGATCTTAAAAACTAGCAGTTTTTAATAAGCACATTGTTATATAATTTTCAATATTAGAGTTCTAAAGTCACCTGCCAGGCCATTGCTGATCCTCACACTTGTAAATGAGTGGCAGCACTGTCACCTCAGAGTCTATCTGAGTCTGCAATCAAGTTTACTCTTGACAAGTTTACCTGGGAACTAAAGGAAATACTTACTCATTTTCAAATAATGACAGTTGTTTTGATTCATTACACACAATCCTGCCGATTTAGACCATTCTATGTAAGAAATAATACATATAATATTTTAATTGTATTACAGTATTAGAACAAAAGGTTACTCATTTTTTCACTTAGTAATGACAGGTTCACAGAGCCAAGATTTTTAACTTGGTTTTATTATAGAAATTGGAAGGTAGAATGCCATATAAAATAACAGCATGCGGTTAGTGTGTGCAGACCCTGTTTGTGCTGGAGAAGACCTAACTCAGATGCTGCTCCAAACGTGTCACTGAGCAGAGGTGCTGGGGCATTGCAATGTGAGTGTTGGGAGTGGGGCAGATAAAGCCTGCTCTGTGCAGGTTTCTTCCCAGTGGAAGCTTTGAGGTCTCATCCTAGTGTGTAGTCAGGATATGCATCCAGCCCCAGGAACTGAGCAGCATTCCCAGGTTCCACAATTTGTGTGCTTTGTGAGGCAGCTAGTAAGCCAACCACAAATGATGTGAGTTGATGTTGTACAAGCCAAGCTCCAGCAGAACATTGAATGAGGCTTCAGCACAGTATGGGTTACGTTTGCAGATACAGCACATTCATACCAATTAGCCCCTCTTGTCTTATCATCTGAAATTTCCAATTATGATAATGAGTTGTGGCCCCTGTTCCAGAAGGAGAAATAGAAGATTCACTGTAGAAATGCTCATTGTTGTGGAGCCACGTGGCAGTCCAGGAGGACTGGTAGTATCCCCTGTTCTATTCTGTTTCTGAGCCCATCAATACAAAAATCAATCAAATCTAAAATCAAACAAAAATATGAGAGCTTTGGGCCCCTTCTAATAAAATGAAAAAAAAAAAAAAAAAAAAAAAGGAAAATAAAACTGCTAAATTTAGTAGGCTATGAAATTAAACCAGCAATTATTGGGGTTAATTGCTGCACAGCCCAGTCTTTTAGTTCTGGTGAAGGAAATGGGCTGCACTAATGCCCTGGGTCAAGCTGGGAGCATTTATTGGGAGCTGCAGGTGGGTTAAAAATTCCAGCCATCTCTAGTCCATTTAATGCATTTCTTGCTAAACAAAATTTGCTATATTTATATTTTTTGTGACTTTGGTAATGCATGTTATTCTGTTTAATGTGACTTATACTGTAAAGATTTTTCTCTGGTGGAATTACAGGGATAATTCTGGGACATATTGAGTAGTTACAGGTATAGCTATCCTATAACTGAGGTTAAAGACCGGTCTTTTGTGCTTGGTTGTAACATAAGTTATTTATCATCTTATTTTAAAAGTACTCATCCTCTTTTTTGCCTCAAATTCCTTTTCTGAAAAATGAGGATAAGGATACAGCCCTTCTTTGGAAAGGAAAGCTGCAAAATTAAAAATGCAAAAAATGAAGATAAAAGACTCAAAGAAGTAGAACATTTGTTGGAATGTTTGGCTTTGGTAGCAGTATGCAGTTGACAAACAGAAGGCTTCTGTTGCTAAATAATGAATGATAATTAACACATTATCTTGCCTTTATGTCTATTCAAAGAAGGAGGCAAAATGAGCTGCTGTTCTTCTAAGCTTTCTTGAATTGTGTTCTTACAGTTAGTTTTAACTCATTCACAGTATGAAGGCAATTGAAATAAGCCTAGTGCTAGTAGCTGATATTCATCATGAAAAAGTGTTTGGAGAAGCCATATGGCAATGGGCGTAAGGTTGTTAAGTTTCAAAGCTACTGGAAGTATAATTCTGTCATTTTTCATTTATTCAGTAGTGGCAGCAGATGGGAGAAAACATGGTTCACGTCAGCATGAGTTTCCTGAAACAGAAATAGGTAGAACATGGAGGGAGGAGGTATTTTACCTCTGGAAAAATCGGTACCAAAATACCAGTGTGTTGTAGGGATAGGCAAACATTTACAGGAGGCCCTTTTCTATCATTCTGGAGTCACTATATATGCTTTACCACATCTGATACGTCAGTGAATGATAGGTCTCTTTAACTCAACCTGAAAGTGTGGTTAGAATGAGAAATAGTCACAAAGCACAGCACTAACAAAAAGGAATTTAAATGAGTGGTTCTCTTTCCTTTCCCTTTATTAAAGGGCAGGATGCTTTTTTTAACTATGCAGGAACACATTTTGTAAACAGAAGTTAGGGATTTGTGGCACCAGTACAAAACACTTATGACCAGAGGTCCTTGCTGGATTTCACTGCCATAAGGAAGACAACCAATTAGCCAATTAGCCATCCTTGTCACAGAATCACAGAACAATTGAGGCTGGAAGGGACCTCTGAATGTCATCTGGTCCAGCCCCCCTGCTCACCTAGAGCAGCTTGCCCATGACCATGTCCAGATGGCTTCTGAAGATCTCCAAAGAGAGAACTCCACAACCTCTCTGGGCAGTCTGTGCCAGTGCTCAGTCACCTGCAAAGTAAAGAAGTGCTTCCTGATGTTCAGATGGAACCTGCTGTGTTCCAATTCGTGCCCATTGCCTCTTGTCCTGTCAGGGGCACCACTGAAAAGAGCCTGGCTCTGGCTTCTTTGCATCCTCCCTTCAGGTATTTAGGTACATTGATAAGAGCCCCCTGAGCCTGCTCTTCTTCTGGCTGTGCAATCCCAGCTCTCTCAGCGTCCTCGTAAGAGAAGTGCTCCAGTCCCTTCATCATCTCAGTGGCCCTAAGCTGGACTCTTTCCAGTATGTCCATGTCACCCTACCCAAGGTGGAGCCATCTCAACACAAGGGCTGTGAGGACTGAAATAGCATGATCCTGATAGCTTGGAATAATAAAATGTGTAATTTTGCAAAATGAGACTGTACTGCATTCACTGGGAGCTTTTTAACAGAAGTGTGGAAGGAAGCCAGGTCAGTTATGCAAGGGTTGTTGTTTAAAGTAACAGGTATTTCTGTTGTAAGAAGTGAAAAAACAAAGTGCTGAAATTTTAACATGGCATTTAGGTCCCCCAGAAAAGCTTCACCTGGCTTTGTCTTGTGGCTGCACTGGGTGCCTTCAAACCCAGGCATGTGCTCGCACACAAGTGGAGCAGGGCAGTGGTGCTGCACTGCCTGTGTCCTCAGCCCCCTGGAGATGGCAACTGAGTGACAGCATCTCAAACAGATCAGAGGAAAGTAAATGCTAATTAATAACGAATTATGTCTCATGTCAGAAGTGCTTAAATAGTGAAGTATCTCTCCATGTAGATCTATTTAAATTCATGGAGAGTCATTGTCACGTTGTTTATTCACATTTGGACTACCCTGGTTCTGCACAAAACAGGAAGTTTGAGATAGGTTTTGATAACATTTGGTACGAGATAGTTGTTGACATTTTTAAAAGCAATCTGCTCTGTTTGGTTTATGTGAATTTTATTAAGACATCCAAGGAAAATGAATTAGTTTCAAAGACTAATAGATGTACATTTGTGTCAGTCTGGCAACTGTCTTATATTGGGACCTTTAAAATTGTAACTGATACTTGGACTTAATATATTTCCATTTGAATGATTAAGTACTAAAATGGGTTACTTACAAAACAGGCTGATACATATTATTGTACATAGATACTAACTAGATAACACAAATCAAACATTTTTAAAAATTATAAAAACAGAATATTTGCTACAAAGGGAACGATTGAACCCTCATTCATACTTTTTTTTTTTTTTTTTAAGAAAACAGCTCACAGTTCTATATTTCAACTTATTTTCACATCCAGTTAATATATATCCTGTTGGTGACTTTTAACAGTTGGGAGTGACCATGTAGATAATAACCAAAAACTTATAACTCCCCTATTTCATATTACAGTTCCATCTTAATTACTGGTGGGTTTTTGCTCGCTGAGCTACTCTGTAGTTCACTTTCAAGAGTATTCTGCCCTTATTATTATTCTATTATTATTATTCTCTAATTAGTAATCAGAGTGATGGAAAATTGTTTTCAGCTGTAATAACAAATTTGGCAATGTAAGTTTTGCTAGAGGACATGGATACCTTAAACCCATCTTGTGGCTTGGTGATACTTCTGATGACCTCCAGATTCCAATTTTATAGATTGTATTGAGAGTCTAACTATACGTCATTCCAATTCTTCCTGTTTTTCTTTTTTGTTACTTTTTGTGTTTTGTTTTGTTTATCTAATACCTGCAACCTCTCTTTTACCCCAATGTGAATTTACATTTTTTTTCTTTGGTAAAAAAGCTGAAGGGCTTGTATTTGGCACACATTTCCATACTCTTCCTTTTTGTTGATCTTGCATTATTGAAATCAAATATACTGGTTTCAATACCACACCACTTCAATACACTTGTCCCACTCAGGCCACTTGGCAGGTTGCATTATGATGCTGAAACATTTACAACTAAGAAATAAGTTGTATTATTTTTGGAGGGACATCGTGCTGTATAGGAGTTGAATCTATCTCTTGCAGAAGAAACTAGAAGCTATTGTCCATTTGCATTGCAACCAAGTTAATAAGCTTGGTCAACAAGAGAGAAATCCCACCCTGCTCTATATGGCAGTCCTCCCTTCTAATTGTAGACACTCTGCCTGCTGAAAAGCTGGTTTTCTTCCTTCTTGGAATATAAGATTTCCAGGTTGTAGAGAATTTTCTGATACACTGACACTAATCTTGATCCACTACTGGAGTGTTTACGAACACTCATTTCCCAAGGTCTAACCAGGTAGAAAAGGGATTCCCAGACTCTAGTTTTCTGGTATAATTAGGCAGTACTCAGTTTCTCAGCCCACGGCACCAAGCCTCGAAGCCCTGAGATCTCTGATTTGCTGAACTTGAGTTTTTGCACACTAAAATCCAATGTACAGCTCAGATTCCATGGATCAGGGCTATACCGGGAAATTTTATATCAAACCATTCTCCTGAAGAACTGCAGGATGCTATTGTACATGCAAATCAGCAAAAAAAATTATCAATACGTCTTCATGAGCTACTGTAGAAAACTAACAGCAGTATGAAAAGAAGTACCTAAAATCTTCACAATAATGTATGTATTAGAAGCCCAGCTACTATGATCACTATACAGCTGCATTATGATAAGGAAACATATACAACTCTATATGAGTTATTTTGTAAATAATAAATTATTTCATCCAGTTAATACCCACTTTTTTTTTACCTCTTGATCTGAGCATTGCTACTTTTGAACAATGACTATTCCTGTATCCCATCCCCGTATCTCTGATGTGTGTCATAACCTCTTTAAGTGGGAAAATGGGTACTAACTTTAAGTCCTTTCTGTGCTGTGTTCTTAACAGACTACAACTGATCCGAGCACCAGTGAGAGTAAAGGCACCGATGACTATATTATAGTTTCTGAAGAAGACGAAGGAAGCAGAAGTGCTGTCCCAGAGCCTGCGCAGTCCCTTCAGGTACACAAAGAAGCAGCAGTGAAGCCAGAAGCTCTGTCTCGTCCTTTGATATTCTCTGACCCGCTGATGGGCTCCATCTCAGCCTCCTCCAGCAACCTGAGTTCCAGCCCTGATGACAACAGTAGTAATAACAGCAAAGATTCTGACTTTGCTATTGTCAGCCCACTGGACATCTAATGGAAACCGGTTGGGAGAGGTTAGGAGGTCTGTTGGTATACCTCAGCTCAACTTCTTATGGTTCAACGGGCTGGATGGTTCTTTGGATTAGAAGGACAGAAAATAGATAAAGGTAACCCATTTCAGCTGCCAAAAGCCTAGATAAAAAGAAATAATACAAATTTGGCTGCAACTCTTCAAAAAGAATATACACCTTGTATTGACTGCCTTAAATAAAATCCCAGTAAAACCCAGTTCTAATGTTACAGTTATTCTTAGTTATAGAGTTATCTTACTTAGGAGCTTTGTTACTATAGAACTGCTGCTTTCCCAAAACATAGAATAGTATGTGCTAGGTACCATAACGGATTAGGAAATGTTTAGATTCTTGGCATCAGACCTGACGTGGCAAAGACAAGCTAGATTCAACGTCATCCTTTCAGAAAATATGCTTGACTGGGTTTTCTGAATAGGCAAAAGTACTGTTTCTTCAGAGACTGTGACTAGATAAGTAGAAAACGTATATCAGAAAGATTAAAAGCATCTTCCTGGCACTAGGCTTGTTCCCAGTTGAGGAATCCTAGTTTCTTCATATTCATCCAACAGTAGCCTGAGATTTGTTAAATGCACAGGTTTGTGTAATTGTTCCTCAGTACTGTGTTAAAGTTGAATGTGTTACAAATTCCTTGAGAATGGGGACCTATACAGCAGAGCCTTATTTTCCTTTGCTCACTTTTTTCCCCTTGAGAGTTCCCAGGTTGCCTCTTTTCCTCTTTGTGTCCATCTGCTTTTAGTCCCCTGGCATGAATTAATTTTGATGTTACTGAGATTACTGCCGTCAAAGAGTAGGTGCAAGGGAAATTACAGTATTTTGTAGTGTAGACCTGAGCCAGATGAACTAAAACTAGCTTGAGTACAGTAACTTGTCAGGGAAGGATGCAAAGTGATACAAAATGTTCATAATTAAAAGCACTTTATAGCTCATTACTATTATCTTCTATAGATTCTGTTTACGTATATGCCTATATGATTTCCACATTTCTAGTCAAAGAAAACAAAACAACAACAAAAAACATACTGGTGCAGCAGCGTTAACCAACAGGAAGTTTTAAATTAACTGTAGAACTTGTTCTTCTATGAAAAACTGTATTTCTTTCCCATCAAGTATATATAGTATATATACTATATACATATATATGTATATATATACTAGCATATATATATGTATATACTATATATATATAGTGCATCTGATGACATTTATTTCAAGTAGATAAGATTTTTTTTACTTGCTGATCCCCTTAAATCCTTTTGAAGTTCACAAAAAAGAAGCTGGTAGTCAGAGGAAGTCTTCTTGTGCAGGACCTGCACAAAAATAACCCAAGGAAGCAGTGCTAGAAAGTTACTCTATTTATAACGAGCACCAAAAAATCCACTATTTAGTTTGAAGATACATATACATTGTACCATGCAAGAATTTTGTAACTGCATGTCAAAGCTAATGTTAATATGGTCTTAAAAATGGTAGTAATTTGCTGATTAGTCTGTAATTGTCAATGGAGTTAAGTACAGTATTCCAAAGATGAGGTGATGTGGTTTGCTGGTTTTAGATTTTACAAGGTCTGTGTCAGTGACTGAAACAAAGAGATAACTCTCATTATCTCGTGTAATTACATGGCTGCTGCCGTATCCTCACACATTCAGAAACCACCATGTAGTTCTTCTAAGACTTTTTGTGCCTTGTAAAATGATTAAAATGCTGGAATGTTACAAGCAGGCATAGCATCATGCATCTTTGTGACAGGCTGGCGTGAACAGTCAGATGACTTTGTTTAGATGGACGATCTTAAACGCATAACATTTTGGAGAGGTGTTTATTGGGGTTAGTTCTAAGCTTCATAGAAAATCTCTTTGGAATTCAACATGCATGCCTGCCTTCAGGTTTATTTTATTTCCCTGAGTTTGCATGAATGCCAGGGGATTAGGTGGCTGTTGATTTATTTAGGTCTTTCAAGCTTTTCTAGCCTTAACCCATTCAGCAAGGCTTGTGCCACACCACCAACAAAGAGGAATCTGTTCAAGAGGTACCTATGAAAAGAGGAAAGAAATATTTTGGGGACAGAGAGAAAAGTTTTTATATTCTGTGTTACATAAGCCTTCAGAGATTCCAAAACTTTGGCAGGGGAAATTTTTTTTACTTTTTTTTTATTATTATTATTATTATTATTACTTTTTTTTTAAGAATCGTTCTTTTCATTTCTGGTTGTTTGTTTCAGGGATCACATGGCTGTTTTCTTGAGCAGTATCATTGCCAATGGAAAAGTGTGATTTGTACAGTTCTTTTATTTTTCTAAGTTAGTTACATCTTCAATACTGCATATTTTAAAACAGCACTGAAAGTATATAAAGATTTTTGGAGTTTCTAACAAGTTTTCAGTAAGAAGTGAATACCATTGAGCTGAATGCCTGTCATGCCATGGGATATAGTAAGATCCTCAGAAGCAGAGAGATGATTATACAAGGAAGATTAGAGGAAATTCGAGTACATGAATCTGCTTTGGTTATACCATGTCCTTGCACATCACAAATATGTTGTCTTAGATACCTAATCATAGTACAGAGACAGTTAAAATTTTATGTATTCATTAAGTCAGAAGCCTGTAAGTTAGACAAAATGTCAAATCATCACCCTGTCTTGCCTTATGTTAAGAATATACTGAGAAATAAATTGTCATTTAAAATACAAGATTATTCTTTTTCCCCAGAAATTACCTGCTTCTAATGTTCGTGGATACCAATAATCAGAAAAACCATGTACATTGCAAATTTCTGATGAAAACTAATATGGGATTAAGATATGTATCTGAGACTGTTGTACTGTATCTCACATCTGTAATTTTTATGACTGTTTAAAGTCTCTTGCATGTCATGTCAGTTTAATGTACTGCAGAAAGGCAGTATGATATTTTGACTGGGTATTCATTTAGTTGTGGAACTTTGTATCTTTACTCTGGAAGAATATCTAGCCCGCTTTATTAAAGAAAGAATTAACAAATTTTCTGGGCCGTGCTTGTGCTGTTTTCTCAAAAAGGAGGAAAAGCTTTTTTACTGGAATATGGGAAGTATGATTTCTCAAGACAAGGGTTATTAAAAACTTTAAAACTATCTCATTATCTATATAAGCAGATAGATTATTAATATTTTATTCACATTTTATGTATTTGATACAGGGAATCAAATTGCTTGTCATTTATCTAACCCAAGCAACACAGAACATTTCCTATTTACCATATTTATTGTATCTGAAAATAACATACAAGAATTTAAAGTTATGTAACTTTTCTGTGTTTTCATTAAACTTGGTACAGTTACATCATCTTGTCTCAGTCACAATCTCAGTATCTGTACAGTACTTTTCTGCATCTCAATACTTAAATGGACATTCTTAAGTGGCTCCTGTGATTCTGCAGTGTGTTGTCCTCATTAGATGGCACTGAGGCAGCTATTATAAAGATTAAATTTCAGATTTAAGGTCTTTATGGTATACTTGTGCTTGGCAGTTGCAACGTCATCTGTTCAAACAGGGACGTAGCAATCCTGACTTGAGCAGATTTCCGTGTTCTGGGTCTCAGCCTTTAAATAATACTTTTGATTTTGTGCTGTATGTGTTGGTCTGGAATGAATGTAATGGTTTATTAGACTTGAAAAGGTGCAATTTCATAAAATAAACTTAACTTGGCTACAGAATAGCAATTACACTGTCTCATAATCTGTGCTGTCCTTTTAAGAACGATTATATACAGTCGGCATTAGTATTTCCTGTGTTGCTGAATCTGCTAGACTCTTACTTTAGTAGTTAGCTAAATTTAGAGATGAAAGAGTATGAAAGAAGGCCATTGGAGAAACAGCAACTTGGAATGTGCACATTGGCAACTTGTTTGCCTGCAGCTTGCAATATATTTAACCACTAAAATGGTGCTAGAGGTTTTAGATACGTGGGAGGATCCTGTAAGAGGTAAAGTGCATACCCCTAGAAACAGAAGATGAGCAGGAAGGGATGCAACAGGGGACTTTTAAACTATAAATTGTTTAGGGCAGGAATCATCTTCTCTCAATTTGTATAGAACTTCTTAAATAGCATGTCATAATTACAGACACTGTCAAAATTGGTTTAATAATAGTTCACTTATCGTTTCACCAGGTTCTACTCTTTCAAATAGTGAGCTAGATGTAATCCAGTAATAATAGCTCTGCTGACAGCAGCAGTTTCATATTGGAGAAGAATCTCGTTCCACACTGCTGAAGTAAGTGCAACTGAGGAGCATTCAGTAAATTAATTAAACAAAACAAAAAGAAACATGAAAATGGGACAATGTTGCTGAATACAAAAAGCTGTGTTTACCTCAAGATACACATGAAGCATTTGCTACAGTTTGCTGCATGTGTACCTTGTTTGTACCTTTTACCTTGTACCTTTTACCCAATTGTGTCAGGTAAGTTTGGGCTGTCTTTGTTTATAACTTGTGAAATCATAGCTGATGCTTAACTGCAGGATGCATTAAGATATATCAGCTGCAGAGGGAAGACACTGCCGTTCCATGTGTTATGAATGGTAAGAACTTGATCCTTCAATTCCCCGTTTTGACACTTTCACTGTCTTCCTGGGTGGCTACATGAACAACCCTGTAAGCACTATCAGAGGATTGATGGAAGCTCTGCTACTTTAGTTGTCACATGCAGTCACAGAGCTTGGAGCTGGGAACGTTTTCACAGCTTTGCCTTTCACTGTGATTTTTAGGGACTGTGGCAAGATGAGGTTGCTCTGAATTTTTAACTAGTACAAAGAAGCATTCAAAGATGCTATAAATTATCACATCAGTATTTGAGGCCTTTTGGAATATAAATTGATACATACTTTTGAGAGAAAAGAATAGTTGTCACAATATCTTGATCTCCTACCTGCTGTGTTAATTGAATCCAGGGGACAGGGGGAATATAGTAGCAATTTCAGATCCGCACTAAATTCCTCTTTAAAATGAGAAAAAATACAAAGCACACAGATATTAAAAGGCAGATTCTCAGAGATATCATTTAGCTTACTAAATAATACATACCTTTGTGCAATACTCAGGAATGTGCAACATTTTTATCAATAAATAGGGGAACTTGCAACAGCCTGAAACACATGGCAAAAATGTACATGAATGCAAGCCTGTTCTTAAAAACATTTTTAAAGATCCATGGATTAAAATACATCAAAATTATTATATATATATATATATAGTTTTAATAAGCAAAAAGCTTTTTTAGTCTTGCAAAGATTATCAGATTTTGGTAAAGATTCACCTGGCCCAGAAAAGTGTTAAGTTTTCTTTAAAACCTGATTATTTTCTGTTCCACCATGCAGGATTCCCATTACTACTGACACTGCTGTCTGGATTGCTGCAGTATTTGCCTCCACATCCAAGTGTAATACCCAGCAGCAGCCCAGTGGCTGAGCAGAATTATGGTATGTTTCAGTGTGAGCGCTCTGGATGTTACTTTCTCCAGTTACTGACTTACTCACTTATTAGTGCCTTTCAATCTCTACCTGTGCTTTATCTGAAGGTGCCTTTTTTTTTAATCTTTGTAAGGCATGCAAGACTTCTGGCATCGAGTGCATTGTACGTGCAGCAATGAAACTCCAGCCTCCAGGTGGTACCACAGGGCAAATTATGATGGAACCTAAGAGTAGGCACCTGGGACCATGATGAACTTCTTGTGTTTCAGAATTATGCTTCAGGCCAATAACTTTCAAAGTCTGGAGAAAATTAATTCCAATATGGTGAGCAATGAATTGCACATGGTTACTAAGTCATGAAGAAGTTGTGATGGATGGGCGGGCTCCCCAGCAGACCCTCTTTCTAAATGCCTTTTACTTTCATTTCCCACAGTCTAGCCCATCTGGCAGTATTGTGATACTGGACATAACCTGTTAAAGCTTGAGCTGTTTAATTTTCTGAATAGATGAGTCCTCAGTCACTGTGATCAAAGTTAAATGCTCCTCATCTGAGGACTCCAATACCCTCTGCCTGAAGCCTGGCTGCCAGCCCAGCCAGGGTGCTCCTTGTTCTAGTGAAAATCTGAAATCTTATGCAAATCTCACCATACTTGTACAGCAGGTAGTATCTGTATTCACTCTTCATAATTTTCCTGTGGTTAGCTTTATTGTAAGCTTGATTACCTAATATTATTTCTATCCACACTTTCTTACAAACAGGGGAAAAAAATGGAGAAAAATATTGTCTTATTAGGAATATCTTACGTGAGGATTTGGGGTTCTTTTACCTGTAAAACAGCCTACATGTATTTAAACTGTGGCTATGAAGAAGAATTCTGATCTGTCTTAACATTGCTGAGACAAAACATTGATTTCTCCAAATCTTTTCTTCTACTTAGTGAGTGGCACTTGTGTTAAGTGCTGACATTACAAAACTGTAATGGGGAATGGTGCATATTTTCCTGTGGCCACCTCACACCAGTGTGTGTCCCCACTGTGTGGGGCACAGGAGGGCTCTTCCATGTGCAGGGGCCACAGTATTGCTAGCAAAGTGGAGAGTCAAAAGATGGACGTTAATGTTTACTTCCTTTGTGTATCTTTAAGCTTCAGCGTAAATAAAATAAATAAATAAAAGGAAAGCAGTTCCCAAGCATCATTAACCACATCGGCATTGCAATCACTGCAATGTGCTTTCCTCAGTGTTTTCTTTCTGTGGGATGAAAAATTTATATTGTAGAGTCACTTTAAAAGAAGAAAGAAAAATCTCCTTTTTCACATTTTGGCATTTTTCTACTGTGTGTGAAAAAATGTTTAAGAAATACTGTTTGTGTAAGTCTTCAGAGAGACTGCACCAACTTTGCTCCTCTGTTCCCATATCAATCATGTTGAAGTAAGCTAAAAAGAGGAAGAGGGAGAGAAATAGCAACTTTAAAGTGCTTGTAACCTTGTTCTTTTTACATGGTGGGATTTGTATGTTTTAATAGACATTGGTATTTTACTCAGTCAAACATACTAATCCCACCATGTACAAAGGTCTCTGTGCAGACTTTACCCTTCAGCACAGACCTGCCTGCCTGGGCCACATTGCTGCATGGGTGCAGAGCAGTGGTCCTGCCCCAGCGGTCACACCAGCATGTTCACACCAAGGTGTGTTTCTCCCAAAGCCAGCATCTGCTGGCCTAGACAACCACACGTGCTAATGGTTCATCGCTGTGCTTGGGGTGGCAGTGCAACCAAGTGAGTCAGGGAAACACGGCTGCTCTCCAGAAACAATTCCCCACAGCAGCCACAAAGGGTAGGGTCTTCGTAGTTTTGATATGAGTGTGTGTTAAAACTTGAGAATTTTAGAAGGATTGTAAGCTTATTATGAGCATTGTGCATATCAGTTATGTTGCTGCCTGGGTGCTTTAGTAACCTGGATGCCACAGTCCTCCCCAGCTGCCTCTCCCCTCCTGCCCCATCAAAATTACACTGTGCTAGCACCTGTTGATCCTGTGTGCCACTCTGATTTAAGGCACTTGGAAGAAAATACAGGTCTTTGTCCTATCTAGGGTCACTGGAAATACTCCTTACAACTGCAAACCCTCAGCACTCTTGGCCTTAAAAGATGCTGGCTGCAATTTTAACTTGCAGGTTCATAGGGCTGTGCATAAAACAGACTTCCATATGTGTTAAAGCTGTTTTACACCTCTACTGCAAGTTGCTTTCCACAGATACTCCCCCATCAGGTCTCACCACAACTGCTAGCATCACAAAATCACATAGCAAAGCCTGGCTGGCAGTGGCGATGGCTTCTTGGAATTTGATGCGATGGTTCGGGGAGAATGCAGCAGAGAGACTGTGAGCACTGTGGGTGCCCCTGCACCCTGGGGAGCAGCAGACACTTGGACTGGTGTCACCAGGGCCGCTACAAGGGCTGGCAGTGCAGGGCCAGCACAAACCCAGCCCAGCAGCTGCTGCCTCATCCATTTCAAGGGATCGATGCTGTGCTTCAGCCGTCTGTGCCACTCGCCTTGCCCCAGCCATATGGCAAGGAGCATTGATCACTTTTAAGGGGCTGCTGTTGTGGTAATGGCAAGTTTACATAGGATTTCAGAGTGAGCAGGCACTGGGCTTCCTACAGGTTGATGCTGTTTAATTTTTGTGAATGCATATATTCTTTAATTAGGCTGCAGGGTGAAAGGTTTCCATTTTGGCTGTAGTTGATTTCTTGCTGAAAATCTTCACAGAACTGTTATTGGGACTTGAGCTCTAAAAGACCTCTATGCTTTTTTTTTTTTTCCCTCTCTCTCTCTGTTCTTCACTCTTTCAAAACAAGGATGTGTGGGTTTTTGCTTTTTTTTTTTTTTTTTTCTTTTTTTTCTTTTTTTTTTTTTAAGGTGCAGAGACCCACCTCCCCAGTCTGCATCTAAGCAGGGCGAGAGTGCACACCCTTCATGCCATCTCCTCCAAAACCAACCTTTTCCCAGGCTTTCTTGGCAGCACAAAATGTGCACAGCCTCCAAATTTCTCCCTGAACCAGACACCTCAATAAGCTAAGCGTGAAGAATCCCGTTATTAAATATCCTCTGCAGAAAGGCAGTGGGGCTGTGCGCTCTGCCCTGCAGCCTGGAAATGCCTGAAAGCAGAATAAATCAGTGCTGCCTCAGAGCGAGGTGACCTGAAACAACATTAAAACAGATCTTGAGATTGTGGAAAGGGGAAAGACTTAGCATAAGTTCATAGTCCCTGCTGACTTGTTTTGGATAGATTTTCATCAGTAAATAATAATTTCTCTGAGAAACTATCTGCTTAGATTGTTGTGATGGAGGCCAGGTTTTAACACCATAATTACTGTTGTATTGAGCTTTCCTGAATTTCCTTGTATTGTTTTTCATATCACCTAATGAGTGCGACAAAGAGATTTCTCTGAAAATGCTGGTGCAATATTGATTATAGGAGGATAATTTTAGGAATGTTTGGTAACTATAACATGTTTTCTGTTGTGTAAAAAATACTTTTTTCTAAAAAAATATCGTGTAGTGACTTGTGATTTTGTGGCCTGAGGATGAGTTTTTCTAAAGTAAAGGGTGTGGGAGGGAAAGAGAGAAACTAACTGTACCATGATAATGAAGGGTGAGTGAGAGCAATGTTAAGATTGTTGACTCTAGTTGCTTTGAAATAGACTTACAAACAGCTCAAAGAATAAATTTAAACACACATGAATAACAAATGCATTAGTCACATTAGGGTTTAATGAAGTGTTTGTGAAATAGCAGCTTCATAGGACTGTCCCTTCAAGAATAATTCACTAAGATGGATCTGACAGCACATTCTTGTTTTCCTTTGTCTGGTGTAGAGGCTGCTTAGGAAGGGCAATGAGGACAGGGTAACCATCATTGCTTTAGGGATAGCAATCAACTGCAGAAAGAAAGTTAGACTTTCTGTGGTATCTGTGCCTTGCCAGATGCTACTTTATCTGCAGTTATCCTATAGAGGCCATTAAAATTAACAGCAGAGCCTACACTGAGCTCAGACTTTCACACAGCTCTTGATAGGAACAGTGCAAGGAACAGGGGCTGGCAGGGGCAGTTGTTTCCCAACAAATGAACACTGCCAAAGAGTTACCTTTTAATCTCCTCAATGCAAGGCAAAACACTGCCTTTTCTCTTCCATTTCAGACTCCTACTCACATTGTTTTCCATAGAAAACCTGGGACTAGGGAATCTGTGATTCTCCAGGGACAAATACTGGGCAACACACTGCGCACCCAAACCAGCCCCCTCGAGGTCTACCAGGTACCAAAGTGTGGCACAGGGAATCAGGGAGTCAAACACTCCAGTTTCCAGGTAGGAGAAGACCAATGTGGAAACTCAGTCAGCAGCCAGAAGTCTGGCAGAACAGCCAGTGGGCAGAGCTGCACTGAGCAAGAACAGGGCCTGGTTGCTCTTGGGTTTAGTTGTGACCACGGGTAATCTGCAGGGGAAGGGAAGGCTGATGGGTGTGATGCTGTCCTGGGACCAGAGTTGGCATCTGAATGGGTCAGGTGCCTAAATACCACTGAAATGGGTATTTTGATTTAACAGCTGATGTGCTTTTTTGTTTCTGAAAACACTGCTGACAGCTTTGAAAATCTTGTCAGAGCTGTTCTGTACACCATGTTCCAAGCTCTGGAAGGTGTCATTATAGCTCTACCCTAATATTACACAACAAATGTAAGAAAAATAGTATCATCTATTGCAAAGGTAATGCGGAGATCCTGCTTTACTTTATCTTGATAGTTTGAGTGGGTTTATTGATTATGGCATTTCTGAGGACTATAAACTTAGAAATTAAAAAAAAATGCTGCAGAGGTAAGTTTAAAGGTACTCAGGGTATATCATTAGTGTCACATAATTGTTGGACGCTTGCACTGACTGCAAAAAAAAAGCTGCAATGGCTCAGATGCTGAGAGCATGCCTGCTGCTCTCTGCTTTGATTGTCTACAGAATTCAAGAATTGAATATTGTTCATATTTGAACAATGTCCTGCATCAAAGGTGTATGCAGCAAAAGTAATTGGACAAGTCTATGTTTGCTACGTATAAATAAAGTTTCTGACCAAACAAATCATTCTGTGGCAGCAATAACTCACTGGGTATGGAAATATTGACTGATGGATGTGTGGCTTCTTCAGAATTATCACTTGCCTACATGTAATAATGCAGAGAATATAGACAGTGCCTACTGCTTGCCAATGACTGGAAAAGTAATTCATGTTGTAGGTTACCTTTGTGGTTTTTTAACAATGAAGGCTGGGCTAGCTTTATGCCTTCATTAAGAAATAAATCCAGCACAGACAAAAAAGGGTGTTGGATATGTCAGCCTCTATACCATTATGTGCCATTTTAGCCAATATCCTGTCATACAATCTCTCTGCAGCAAGAGAATGGAAGAATTTAGAGCAGGTTCTTTTCCTCAGAGTCTTTCATAAAAACCTCAACAAAGCAAAACTCCAAATCTTAGCAGCTCAACCTATGCTGCAAAAAGGGAAAAGTACTTTTGTGCATATGTGTAATTTGTTATTGGGGGAAGTGGGTGGAGGGTATTTTTACCTAAAAGTGATGAATTTTGCTTTAATTCACTAGTTCATTTAGTTTTCTGGACAGTAAGTTTTCTGGAGAAAAAGAAAAAAAAAAAAAAAAGCTGTAAAAGTCAGTACTGAACAAATATGCTATGCTTTGGTATTTGAATCTGTAAATCCAGATTTGTCCTTGTAGAAAGTTTGAGAAAGAATACCCATGAGCTCTAGCATATGGGATGTTTTTATATAAATCTCCCTTAAGTTGGAAAGCTCTAACATTAACAGAGGACCTAGTATCTTTGGGGAGCATAAGCAAGCCTCTATGCAGCAATCAAAATTTTTGGACAAAGATGACCTGTCCAAGATCAAAATCCAACCTGATTCCAATTGAGAGATTTTGGCAGTTGCTGTATTTAAAGTTTTTCCCTTTGTATGTAATGAAACGCTCACTAAAACAACAAATAACTAGCTTTCAATGTTTATGTGACCTTAAATAAGGTATTAGCATCGTGATACTTCACAGTCACCATAATCACAGGGAGGACTGTTCCTTAGGCTATTCACTACTTTTAAACACAAACGCTTCGGTGTCTTTGATGCAGTAATATTTTTAGGATGTGAAAAACCTACTGCCTGGTGCCTAACATTGTTGAACTGGTCTTTTGCTATGCTTTTTAGCTGCCAATTACAGTTTTAACAAGCTGCCCATTCTTTCATATCTGAAAGGTACAACATCCCCAATGGGCCTCCCAATCTCTATTTTATTTGTCTTTTAGCAAAAGACAGGATTCAGCATAGGGCACAGATATTATTTTGCTGGACCTGATTTTCATTTCTTCTGGGGAAGAGGAGGAATGGGATGACTCCCTTTATGATGGAGAAGGTTCCTGCCAACATCACTAGAGGTGTTCTTAGGGCAGAGAGAGAGCTGTGTCCAGGGGCATTACTGGAGAGCATTCCCCAAAGATCAGATCAAGAAATCTGTTTTGGAGCAAAGAACTATAAAAACAGAATGACAACTAACATGCCATTTCCCCCAGTTCTTTTCCTCTACCTTCTTATGTGTTTGTTTGCTATTATTGTGTTTCTTACAAAATGGCCCATTTCACTGCTAATGGTAGGAAGCCTTCACCTTTCAGATACTATTATAAATTAAACAGATGAGGGTGTTTTAGTGGAGGAAACATCACCTGCTCAGAAAGTCCTTGACGATGCACTCTAATGTGTGTCCTTCAGGAAGTGGGGAGATGTCATTCTTGCACGTTATCTCACTGTGTTTCCTGTAAGGCTCAGCATGTTGGTTGAGGTAAACAAGGGTACACCCAGAGACTGTTGCTGCAGGTTACTACGAGTTTAAATAGCAGGTAGTTCATGCTATTTGTGTACAAAGTTTCAGTTCCTTACTAGAGTACCAAGTCTTGAAACTTGGCTTACACACTTCTGCGGTACTTGGGAAAAAGCATGTTTCTCTAGGAAAGATTCCTTAAGCAAAGAAATATCTTTAAGCTTTTATTATAAATTCTGTACATTTAATAATGTCTGTTGACCAGGAGTTTCAAATAAATCCAGAGAAAATGCAAACAGTACTTGTTCTTTTTCATGAGAAGGTTTCTAAGACCATATAAATAATTTGTTAGAAGATCCCTCTCAGCTAATAGACCTCCAGAAATTAGGGCACTGGTCTGTTCTTCACATCCCCCCCTTTTTTTTTTCCTTAATTTTAATTTCCTTAATTCCTCTGTTATTTCCTGGAGAAATAATAGAATCAAGGCTTTACTGTCTCTCCACAGATGGTACGCACTGGAGAGAATGGTAGAGGCAAAGAGGCTGTCCCTTGCTTTGTCGTACTGAGAATGTCACCGTTCGTGTGCAGCCTAAACCTTGCATTAATCTCTGCACTCTGCTGGCTTTATTTCCACAGAAGCAGTCATGATTTAAGGCTGTGTGTGACTCAAGGCTCAGGCTGCCTGAGGCAGCTGTCATCTGTGGGTGCCCTCACAGTGGCTGTACTTCACCAAGCCACTTGCTGAAAGATGTCCCGCTCACTCGCCGCCCCTGCAGGAGCCACACAGACAGGGAGCTTGGGCTCTGGAGTCCTTCTTCCAAAATGGTGCAGCTGCATCAATATCACTGATTATTATTTTTTTAGATCCCATGTAAATCCCATGTGTTATCTTGACAAATACGGACTTTCCTCTAGGCTCTCCTCAACACACTGAAGGACTTGTGCACATCACAGCCCCTGAGATTCAGCTGTCGCAGTGCAAGTACTGGAGGAGGAGACCTGTCGCTGCTCTTTTTGCAACAAAGGATTCAGAAGTTGCAGAGAGGAAGCAGCCAGCCTGTTGGTATTGTTACCTAATTCTCCACCCTTCTGCAAAGAAAAATAAATAGCTAAGTCTGTTCAAAAGGCAGCGATGGGATGCACGATTTCCACCTTGGTCTGCGTTTTCAGAAGACTCCCCGGTGGTTGTCACTAAGGGCTTTTGAGTTTCCTTTTTTACATTTAATGTTAGAGGAATAATATTAATGGAGTTTGAGTTTTTGTTTGCTCATTAAGCAGTCAGCAGGAGCTCACTTAATGGAGCACAAACTCACAGTTATTACATTAGCACTTAATTATTCGGCGCTGACATCGCAGCATCTTCACAGCAGGCACCTTCACGAGTCGAAAGGGGCGCGTTTCCCTTCAGCTCTGTACGTCGAGAGCAAAAAGGGGTAACAAGAGGGGCTGCAGGCAGTGCTGTAGTGGACTGATCCTGCTTTACTGCATGCAGCTTTTATATAAAAAAAAAAAAAAAAAAAAAAAAAAAAAAAAAAGGCCCTCAGCACAGAGCTTGAGCCACGGGAAGTTATTGTGAAATAGGGCAGCTACAAGGAAGAGTAATCGGGGAGAAGAGCTAGCAGTAAAAATGTCACATTGCTGTACAACTGTATTCACCATGATATTTTTAGGTTGTTTAATAGAGAGGAAGGGAGGGATGGGTTATTTTACAGAGGTAAAAAATTGCTCAGGTGAATTTCCTGAAATCTTAATTATTTTGTTGATCCGCAGGTAAAACACACTTAACACCATGAAGCTGCTGATTTTCAATGAGCTAGTTTCTAGTAGAGCCGTCTATGGGGTTCTTGGGGAGTTAGCTGCTTCTGGAGTCTTTTCCACACAAAAAAAACCATAGAATAGGTAGGTGACACAAGCCGGGCTATCCCATCTCTGCAAAGCAACAGTACAGGAGATTGCTATTTTCTAACCAAATATTTGAGCTTTTTTACGGTGTAGCTTTAATATTTATTTATATATTTATTTTTACATCAGGCATAGCAAAAGCTGGAGGCCATGAGGTGTATGATCTGATCAGATCTGACATTGTATTTAGTACCTGTTAACAACTGCACTGCCAAAGCCAGTCATTGTTTAGGCGGTAATATCAGGGCCCTCATGAGTTAGGGTGAGATTCGATGGTGTTCAGCTCTGCAAAGCCACACTCCAGACTAGTAGAGAAAATGTGGAAAGGCAGAAGGGAAAGAGCCAGAGATATTTTACTCAAGATTGTTTGTTGTTCTGTGCAGAAGAATATGTTCTCTCAGTGCTTTCTCATGGGAAAGGGAAAACCTCTTTGGGCAAAATCGTCCTTTATGGACGCGGCAGGCAGATTGGTCTCTGGTTACTCAGCAGCACATGACTGCAGATAAGTGACTACTTTGAATGTAAGGGCACAGCTTTTGCTGAACGCAGACCATGAAGCATCGTAGTGTATTAATAATACACCTTGACTGAAGAATTTGTGTTTGCCGTGGCGAGATGGAGACCTGCAAAGTTTCTAGCTATGACTTCACAGACTATATTTGTTGCTATGAGAAATTTAGATATTTACAGACAATTTTAAAGAGTGATGTGCACAGGCAGAAACAGCTTTGTCCCATTAATGTTATCGAGGTGCCCCACACTAGCTTTCTTTAAAGAGATGCCTTTATTGGAAGTTTAACCTAGATGATTGGCATTTGGGTGTAAGCACCTGGAATTGCTAAATTCAGGTGTAAGGAGCTGCGCTTTAAAACTGGAGTCCATGGTGTTATCCTAATTGATCTTTTGGGACTTAAGGCATTCTGCAACCACAGCATCTTAACATCAACTCAAAGTCATCTAATGACTTGCTTTCCTCCCCTTGCAATTTTTTTTTTAATTTATTTTTATAAAGTTGTCCAGCCACATGGTTTTTAAAGTTTGTCCAGCTGCATGATTTTAATTCACTTATGCAGTAAACCATTTCTGGCTTTCTGTCTATAGCTTTGTTCCAGTGGAAAAAAAAAATTATAAACAGCAAAGGATGGTAATGACCTGTACTAGCAGCTAGCATGAACGCGGATCTATTTATGAGAAAAGGAGGAGGTGGCTGATAAACCCGCAACATACTTGGGCAGTCCCTGTGGCCAGTAGCACATTACCTTGAGAAATCTGAGCAGCTATGGCTACGTGTGGCTGGGCTTTGATAGCTGCGTATGACTTCTCCAGCTTTCTAGACAGCAGGTGTTAGCTGTGCTACAGCAGGATACAGACAGAGGTCAGGCATGCCAGGATGAGAACAGGAAAATGCCAGTTCTGCATTGTCTGCCTCCCCTCGTGCTAGCCGTGATCGAGTCAGTTCTTAAGTGCCACCAGGGGAAATCTGCCATGTAGTTGTCCATGCGTGGTGAGGAATAAAGGAGGATTAGTTACTGCAGCCATCAGGGCGACCCAGCTAATAGGTCTTCTGACACCCCTCTGAGTATACCTGCTTACCCTGTAAAGAGTTCACTCTTCACCTGTCACATTGGCAGGAGGATGGTTGTGAAGTGATACATGCCAGAACAGTGCCAAAGCACACCAGGGATGCATCACAAGGTTTTTATCATTCCCACCTATGTGAATAATGCTTTTGTTTTGTTTTGTTTTGTTTTTCTTTCTTTCTGCAGCTGCTGCTTTTCAGAAGTTAGTATGTGTTATCAGTGGATGGGGAAAACCACTAAGCAGAGAACAACGCTTAATAACGAAAGTGCAGAAGTGAGACCAGCAGTGGTATTTTTCTGACTTTCAAGTTTCCCACAATGTGCAGAATGCCCCCCGACTTTTATGCTTTGTATTTTGTATCTTCAGTTTACCTCCCACGTAAAAACAGAACCTTTTATGTTCTCTTTGTTCGTTCTACTCTGACGTCTGGCAAAATTGTGACTTGTGCCCTTTTAAGGTTGTGACCAACGTTTCCTAACAGCACATTAGCCCAAGCTATTTTATGCGTTATTTCACCACATTGAGATGAAACAATTAACAGCAAGCTGATTGCAAATGTAACAGATCTACCATACCAGTGCTCTGCCTTGGGAATTCATCTGCTTCCTTAACTTGCTGCAGAGAAAGCCTCATCTTCATTGCTTACACATGTGCAAAGAGATGGCTAATAGAGCTCTTGTCATCTTTGTTGCAAATGAGACTTCTACATTCAGGAGCTATAGTCTCAACTGTGCTGTTAATCATTTTAAAGCGTCCCTTTTGCTGCAAGCCCAAAGTAATGTAGACTGATCAAGAAACTGAGGTAAAAACAATCCATGTGACAGATATGCCTATGGCCTGTAGATAACGGAGGGAGGAAAACTTCTTGCTTTCTGTAAGCTTATATTTAGTGCTACTAAATGCATAAAGAAAATTAATGTAGCTACCTAAAATTCCCAAATAGTAACTCTTTCCCTCAGAAGGATGCCCTTTCCTCTAAAATACTCCGGAGAATTGAAAGAGGAACCTTCAGGAACGTGGCCCTACCCTCCCGTAGCATGAGATGCAGCCCGTTCCTCTCACAGCTCCTCTGTATTTGTCTCTCTAATTTATTCCTGAGAGGCCAAGGCCAACAAGGGAGTGATAATTACATGCTGCCTGCCTTTATTAACCTTCAGTGACCCACTGCTGTTGCTGCGCTGGCTGGAGCCCCCCTGCCCACATTGCAGGGAAGTGACAGAGGTGCTGCTGGTGCCCCAGTCGGTGGCTGCAGTCTCACAAGTGAGCACAGCCATCTGTGCTCCCTGTTGATCTAACATGTGTAAAATATAAAATTAACATGATGAAAGCAGCCGGGGGCAGGTTAATTGGAAGCTGGAGACAGGCTTTTTCTTTCTCTATTCTTTTATTCTCCTGTTGTCTTACCAAGATCCTTTAAAAGGTTTTTATCTATCTGCTGCATGGTGCTGCTTCTGAACAGTGCTGCTACTGTTCTTGCAGAAAGCCCTGACGTGCTTCTTCAAGTCATTTAACTTTGGCATAGCAATCTCATGTACAGCGAGTTACAGAGCTGTTACTAGCAGGAGTTAGTGCACTGTGGTTCATGTCCTCTGGGCTTCAAGAGAAACTGGGCTGAATCCCACAAGAAATTTAGGAGCTGCTTTCCAAACACCACTAGAGTGGAGGAGCGAGGACCTGACAGCAGGCTGGTACTTCCCCCTCCAACAGAGAGAGGGTAGGCAAATGTAACCCCTTTTTTCTCCCCCTCTCCACCAAAGGACAGCTCTTCCACTTCACCAGCAAAAGGCTGGCACCAATGAAAATTACTGCACAAAGAAGCAGAAAGAAAGAAAGAAAAGAAAGAAAGGTGCTGCAAACCCCAGCATGGTCCGTGCCCCACCACTAGGAACAAGGAGACTACCATTCCCCAAAAACATGGTCTACCCCTATGCAAGTTAAAGATGTAAGAAGAGGCCTTCTATAGCCAAAAAATCTCTGGCGGGCAAAGTTACCCCAAGCAAGGTTATCACAATGTTTGCCTGATTGCTTGCTGTCAAAACCCAGCGTGCTGCTAATCATTTCTTCTTGCAGGTCAGTCTGATGGTGTTTCTCCAGGTGTCTCTCCAGGAATCCTGGATTTAAGTGATGCTCAAGGATCAGCTGCCTTCTGGTGGCTAATGGGAAGTTGCAGCCACAGGAGCTCCATCCAGAAAACAGATGGGTTTCATACAGGTATATCAAACTTGGAAAAAAAAAAAAAAAAAAAAAAAAAAAGGCAAAAGCTGCACTCTACAATGCTACAGCCAACACTGTAGATGGACATGCAAAAGTGATAGCATAATATCAAAAATTAGCCAAAGGATATAAACATATTAAAAATATGTATGTTTCAGTTGACCTGCTAGGCAGAACACGTAGGTGCTGCACTCTGTTCCCCAGCCCTTGCCCTGCCTTTGTGGCATCTGTGAGGAGAACATTGTTTTCCCTCTCCTTCATTCACTTCCAGTGTTTGCTGTCATGACTGGCCAAGTCTCTACAGTGGTGGTGGGTGGTTTTGGTTTTTGTGTGTGTGTTGTGATTTTTTTTTTCCTTTGGTTCTTTTCACAGAAGTCTTCCCACTTACTTGAAACTGAGCAGGATTATTTGATATGCTTTTGGTTGCTTTGGCTTTCATTTCCCTTTTGCCCTGCCTGAGTGAACAAAATACTTTTTTTTCTTTAGCTTCCACTCAGGCTGTGGATTCTGGGTGCATATGGACAACACAGCACAGTGCACACGCCTCCCAGCCTTGCACCATGGCGATGTCCATGGCTGGATGCCATGGGCTGATGTTGACATGGCATTTTACCAGGGCCATCTTTGCCTGTTTTATGAGACCATCCTTGAGACTGCAAGCTGAGAGACAGCAAGCAGTCATGTTCACACTCCTAGAGCAATGCAGATGTGCAGTAACATGGGCTAATTATAATTATGTCCTTGGCTATGCTAGGAAACCACAGTGTGTCCTGCACAGCACTGCAGAAAGCTAAGTGGCTGCTTACATTAGCAATGACGGAGCTGGCTGGAGCACTGTGCTGGACCTGCCCTCCAGCTCTGCAAAAAGTAGGATTTGCTCTTTTGGAAATGTTACCCCCATGCATCAATCATTTTTTATAAGCTTAACTACTCTGACAGCTAATATTGTTAACATTAATTTATACAGATCTCTTTATCTTAGCAAAAATGAGTATGCCAGTTTGAAAGTTATTAGACATATGAGAATTACTAATACTGGGTCTTCTTCTGGTTGTCTGGCAATGTCCTAGTTTCATTGTTCCATTGTAGTCCTTGATCATATTCCTATATAGTCTCCAATCCTGCAGTCTTCGAAGAATCTGAATCATTTCTGTCCAAAGACTACCATTAATAGGAAGTTGAGACCTTATTCAACACCTTTATAACCTGTTTTTGTAAGCTATCCACATGCAGAATTCTTCTGGTTCATGAGACTTCATATTTTTCAAATGAAACTCCAGCTGTAACAGGGTCCACTACCTGACACAGGTGCAGATGTGAGGAATTTGTAGCACTTTTAAGGGTTTATCCAGCCTAATTGTCTGTCTGGATTTGTTCTCAGTTTTTTAATGGATTCTTTTCCTTCCTGAATGATCTTTTCCATATTTCCAAAATGCAATTAGTAAAGTTTAGCAAGTGTGCCAACAACCTAAGAGAAAGCAAATTTGAAGCAAGTGACAAATGCTTCCCCTTCTGGCTAGGACGACATGCTATATATGCATAATGTACTGCCTCTGCTGGTAAGTGTAGAAAAGTACTTGTATTCTAGCCACAAATTATCTATGTATATGTAAGATGGTTTCATTTAAGTCTTCTAACTACATGATTGGCTGGATTAACCCTAATTCACCAATCTTGTCGACACCTGCATACCTTTCTTCACTCCAAAGCAGCAGCTGAATAAGAGGCTGAACAAGTCCTGAGCATCTCAGCTGCTATACTACTTTTAAATATTGGCACAAATAAAGTATAGTTTTATCTTCAAGCAAGACCTCACTTCCAGGAAGGTTACTGAATGAGTGCATGATAATTTATTGTGACTCTGTTTCTTCCTTTCATTCTGACTTCCACATTTTAATTTCTATAAATACAGAGTTGCACATGGTCAACTTGGCTGCCTCTTCATGGAATAGACTTCTGAAAATAAATAAATAAATAAATAAAATAAAAAAATAAAAAAAATCATTAAATTTAGGATGAGTAGAAATATAGTCTGAAGCTGTTTTCATAACATACTCTCTCCCACCCCAGGCAAAAACCCCAGTTTACTAATTTTGCTCAGCCTTGAGGCATGGAGAAAAGAAGAAAGATCAAGGTATTTTAGGTAAGGGACTTCAAGGAAATAGACTAAAAACGCAATTAATAATTCTATCAGCTCCTATTTAAACAACATTGGTAGAAGTCCTTTAAGTGACCTCCACACAGCTTTTCTGAGGCATCCTTTTATATTCTTCTATAAGATTAAAGCTAACATCCATAGCTTTAAATCTTCTCTTTCATAGATGCTATATGCTATCATTCTTGATACATATAAAAGAGAGCTGATTAGGGAGCCACCTTGAAGACATGACTTTACTGAGTCATCCAGTTTTGGAGATACTTAAAATTGTTGCTGGTTTCTGGGCATTTCGTCTGAAAGGGTGAATGAACTGATGAGGCTGAAACTGTCATTGGGTTCTTATTGCCCACAGAACCAGCCATTGCCTCTAGTAAGAAGACAAAGCAGAAATGCTGCGGGCAGCTATTTTAACTGTAATTTACCAAAGAGATTATGCAGGATTTGTCTGGCATTGAATCACAGGCTTGTGTAAACACCAGATGTAAGTGAAATACAGTGTCTGGAATAAAATGCTGCATTTTCACCAATAAACACAATACATTATTGAAGATAACACTACCATTACCTACATTTGGGCTATGTACCAGTAGCATCCTCCCCATCTCCTCAGGCTATGCCAGGGGCCACTCTCATACCCAGGCTCTGCTGGTCTGGTGCCATGAAGGGCTGCTGCTGAGGCCCCCACACATGCCTGCTCTTAGGCTGTGCTCAGAGACAATATCTCTTGTTGTCTGCAGAGATCAAGTCTTGCTGTTTGATGCCGTGAAGAAGGGCACCAGAGACCTGCCCCAGCTCACATCAGTTCCTGCGCATCTCTCTTTGCACCCGGGCTTCCCAGGGAACGACACACGTGGGACCTCATTCCATCCAGAGGGAAAGTGCACCCATACCTGCTGGGGAAGTATGGAGGAAGAGGGGCATCCTGCAAGCAGGAACACAGTCCATGGGGCCAGTGACTTTTGGTCTGTCCTCCAGTGGCTGCTGAGAAAATCTGCAAGCGGACCAGGGAATCAGGGCAGAAAGCTGCTGTCTCAGGCCTCTGCCTTTGTGACCCAGTCATATCCCCACATCTCCCTGGTGTTGGGAAAGACCACAGACTGCATGTCCAGGTGAGTGCAGGGCACATATCCATCCAGGACAGCTCTTTCTAGGTGGCCACAGGAGCTGGAGGTAGGTATACCACTCCTGAAGGTGTTGCCTTGGGCACCTTCCCCTGGCCCTCCACAAGCACGTGTAATGGAGAAGCATGTGGGTAGATGTAGTTGTTCAAGATGCTGAACCCTGACATAGTAAAGCATTTATGTGGAGTCAGTAGGGCTTTGTAGGTGTTTACGGTAAATATAGACTGGAGTATGAAGAGGATATAGTCCCATGAAGTTTTCCATAGTCCCAAAGCAGCGTGAACCTAGAACTGGACCTGCTCTCACAAGACTGTACTGGTTTTTATTCCTGGAAGGGCAAGAAATTGTTTGATTTCTTTCCTTCCATTTCTGGGAATTGCTTCATAATAAAAACTCTCCTTGAGGGTCTACAGAAAAGACTGGCAAAAGCCATGTCAAAAGGCCAGCTGGTGACAGTAATAATGCTGCAGGCCTGCTCTGGCCTTCTGAAGCGTGGCAGCTTGTGATGGGGGGATCTAAGACTGTGAAGAAGGTTGTTGGTGTATCTGCAGGGGGTGGCCAAGTGGCTGACAGCAGAATGAACTATACTACAGAGCTGAAATCTGCACCTGTGGTAATTATTTTACAAGCAATCAAAAATACAAAAGCATGTCAGGCAGAGTCGAGGATAAAGGCTGATGCTGCAAGGGTTATACGGTGCAGAGAAGGACCTGGCAAGGAGTTAGTCATACAAGATACAGATTTGGTCAGAGACCCAGCATAAAAGACTTCTGAAAAGCTCTGTATTTTATGTACTGCCCAGCCAGCACAGAGTATCTTGTCCTCACCTAACCTGGCTGGTTTTCTGCTTCTTACAGGTGGTACAGCCATCGCTGTGGTGGGAGGCCGCTCGGTCCCCCCCTCGCAGCAGCCAGGCTGTGCTCCTCACCTGGCAGGGGAGGAGGAAGAGCAGCCCTTTGCACTCAGCGTGATGCTTGCTTCACCACAAAGTGCTGCAGTAATTGAAGACAAGGTCTGAGGTTTTTCAATGATGTTCTGTGATGAGAAAAATAATTCAATTAGCTGACCGAAGAATGTGACTTAGACGTACTCAGCACTACAACGTGCTTCTTTTTGGTTAAAGTACATAGTTATGGAAGGTCATTAACCCTGCTGCAGAAGAGCTATAAGTATCTTGCTGCTTTATTAATCACATGACAAAATGCTAGTACCTGTTTAAGTTCCCAGCTTTACTTAAGCCATCTGGGATCTGCACAAGCCATCTGATAACAGGTTTGCACCACTGGTCTGTTAAATGAACTTCATTAACCTCCCACTCTGTAACAGTGAGTGGCTTTATGCAGCTTTCTCTTTCTATCTTACAGTTCAGTGAATTACCAAATATCCAAGAAAACCAGCCTTCTCTGAGCCTGGAAATGGCTGGAGTATATAGTTTTGATCACAGTGATCTAGCGTCTGAACTCTTTAAATTAATCCCCTGTTCCTTCTGGCCTCTTTAACATGGGAAGGTTTGCAACTTTCTTTTTTATTACTGTGGCACCACATAGTGAGGAATGAACTGGCTTTTCCATTACAAAGCACTTTTTCATTTCTCAGCACGCTGAAGCCTGGCAAACAATGCTAACTCAAGATGCAGGAAGTTTTTTTAGCAGCTTAAAGCGAATTAGGCTTTCTTTGAGTTTTGGGAGCAAACAGAGTTGTTTGTTTCTGAGGGGAAAAACTGGGTGGTTTTAGCTGGAGTCTGGCAAAATAGCGTATATATAGAGCCAGGAAAGCCAGGTTGTTTTGCTGGCTCTAAATATATTCTTTCCCCTACTCTGACTAAGATTTTATTTTTAAAAACAGACAAAATTCCAGCAATCGCTTAGTTCTTGCTTTGACTAAGTTTCCTCTTTTTGGTTTGTACTGTTTGCCCTTATTTATTTATTTATTTATTTTTCTTTGCCAGCTCAACACTGAATACAGGTATCCCATCCCTGAGGTATTAGCACAGGGAGCAATCAGTCCCGTCCCTGCTGTGAGCAGCTTCTTTGTGTCACAGCACACTTTGCATGATGTGATAGGAAAAATCATACATCCAATCCCTGCATGATTTCAAGGGAATATGGAGTAGGCTTACACTGGTCTTACAGTCCCTTTACCAAAGCATATTCCTGTTCTGTGAAACAGAGTCAATGTAATGAGATTCCAGTGCAATTATTTCCAAACTCATGTTCCTCCTACCAGCCGTGTAGCTCTCATTCCCTGAAGATGGAGTGGGCTTTTGTCTCTGTTATCACTTCTGCTGAGAAAATGTTAATAATGCCTTTGGTAATATCATATGCTTTATGGTCACCTGTCTCTGTTTTATTTGTGAAGTATGCTGAGATGCCTGAATAAGTCCAAAATACCCTGCAGCCATAAGCTGTGCTTGAAGAAAACTGATTGACTGAACTGAAGTCATTACAGGAAGTAAACAGTGTTAAGCAAGATATATGAATGTATAAACCTACATTGTTCTTTAACCATTTGAAGATCCCAGTGTAACATAGATCTATGATCTCCAGGTTAATTTTGTCTTAAATTTGTTGCTGTGTATCAAATGTTATTTTCTTACTATACACATATATTACATAGAACTGAAAGGTTTGAATTAATGTAGATATAGTTCCTCTGAAATCAGCAGAATAGTCCAGTGTGTGCTATCATTTATGTGTTGCCCCTTAAATACAAAAAACTGTGTTAGTTTAGGTCCACCTTCAAAAGCTAAACTAAGACGAAATCCAAATGGAAAATTATTAAAAATAAACGTCCTTTCTCTCTAAAACCAGAACATGGAAAAAGTCATCCTTCTTAAGGTTAACCCTCTGTGTTTCTCAGAGCCTGTAGACCTCAAAACAATCTGCCAATGGGAGTTTTCATCAGCACGCTTCATCCCCATTTAACAGTGGGAGGAAGCTGACACTGCCCATCTGTTTCATTTTGGAGGTAAAAAGCTTAAGAAGCTGAGATGCTGATTTGCCACACGTAATTCAACCCACTGAATGACAATGTCATCAGAGACCTCAGGTCTTGTGTGCATATTGCATATCCTGTCTAAGATCAAAGCAGCCCCTTTCCTTTGGTGCATCTGTTAGAGACAAGTAGCTAAATAAACAGCCTTGCAGAGGTGCTTGTGCTCAGACTGGCCCACAGTTCAATCCCTCAAAAGAAAGTAACTCTGAGTAAAGTTGCAGTTAAAGTTAGTATAAATGTTCCACAGGGGAAATAATGTCTAGCGCACAACTTGCAGGCCCATTTTTAATTCCCAAAGACTTCAGACTTCAGTCTTGTTCTATTGACTAATGGCACTCAGTTTGCTATATGAAGAGCCTCTTGCAACATCACTACTGTGTCCTGTCAATAGTTCTTGTGCCACTAAAACCACACTGAACACATACAATAGAAAAAAAAAAAAAAAAAAAAAAAAAATTAGCTGTATGTACCCTGAACTTTGTCTGAGCAGATTTTGCTTTCTATGCAAACACAAAGCTTTCAGTTGTGTCCATAGCATAGAAGCTGTGTTGTGCAATTGTCACTGTTGATGGCACAACCAGCTTGGCTGAGACATATTTTCTATCAGTGTCCTGCTGTGAGCATCTAACAGAACTTTGACCGAATACTGCAAAGATGGTGGAAGTAAAGACTTGAATAAAGCCACCAAACTCCTATGAAACTAGTTTTGCATTTTAAGGAAAAACTGTAATTCTCTTCCTCCATTGCAAAAAGTAATACAGCTCTAAGAGACAAGGAGAGAAATCAAATGAATTAAAAAGAAAAAGAAAAAGAAAAAAAAAAAAAAAAAAAACAACCTATAATTATGTAATACAAGGATAGGAATACAAGTAGGGTTTCTATCACTAGCAAATGACACTTTTAAAAATTAACAAGAAACCAAAGTATGTTCTTGTGGCAGTGTATCATCTGTTGTAGTGTTAAAGGCCAGAGCCAGAGTGAAAAAGAGCCCTATCTTTTGAGGTGAGGTCCCTGCTAGAAATTAGTTAAATGGATCTCAGTGGATTGAATTAGAATTAGTTCACTGGATGGAAGATTCCACATGGAAGCAGCTCTACATTCATTTTGTTTTCTCAGGAATTCCCTGGCTGGTGGGATCCCCAGCCACCTTTGTTGTACTTGCCTGGACTATTTCTTGATCTTTCTTTATATGTACTGGTGGCCTGTAGAAAACTGCTTTGAGACCTTTTGTAGAGGAAGGTGCACTATATGTCATATTGCAGCTGTTTTTAATGAATGGTACTAAATGGAGATAGATTAACTGCCTCAAACAAGCTGAAAGTGATCCTTAATATCTAACAAAAGCTTGAAATGCACCAAAACCCAAATTCACTGAGATACTTCAAGCTTGCTTCTTGTTGTTGCTTGGGTTTTATTGTTATGTATTACCTCATGCAAGTTTTGTTTCCCATGTGCTTCCCCACACTGGCCAGATCCTTGTGCTGACGCTTTCCCACAGAGGAGAGCAGGCTCTGTGGTGGGCGTTCCTCCACCCCCTGCCAGCCTGCAAATCTTGGGCTAAGGACCAAGTCCCAAAAAGAAAAGAAAGGAAGAAAGTTAGTTTGCTATGAATTAAGAGATACTTTACACAAAACCAGGGGTTCACGAAGACGAGACTTTTACTCATAAGGTCAGGCTCTACAAAAGGCTTCTCTGAGGCTTCTCTGTGGCCCTGTCCTCCAAACACTGTGAGGAGGCAGGGCAAAGTCACCAAGCCAAGGGAAGGAGGTGAAATCAAGCCACTGCGAGCTGCTACATGCCCTGTCTTAAATCTGTAGCAAAATGAAGCACTAGAAAACCTTTCACCAGCTGCTGCAGAAATTTTTTACAGGGCTGTTTCAGAGCCCACCAAAAGCACCAGGAGGACCCTCATGGGCTTCGCTGCTCCATAGGCATGGCTCTGCCTGGGTCCTGCAGGGCCCAGTGCATATTCTGCAGGCAGAACACTGGCCTTTGGGAACAGTGTTCAAAAGACAAAAATATCCCTCCACTTCCCACTTATCAAAGCTTTAAGGTTGACAAGTGTGATCATGATGAGCTTTCCCCACCTCTTCCTCAAATTACATTTATCTTCTTGTCAGCCCTTCTTGAACCTGAACAACAATGAATACACCAGCAGTCTCAAACTCATTTCCCCAGCCACCCTAGGAACTGCTCCAAGTACTATCATTTACCTGACCCAGATACTGTATTATTTTGCCAACGTTTCTCCAGACCCCACTTGATGCCTTCACAACCCCTACTTTTCAACCTGCACTGTAGCTAGACAGTAGTTGCTATTCTTAAATGCAAGCTTGTCAAAGCAGAGCACAGCAGGTATTAATAACTAGCTGCTGCTTTCCTTCTCCAGCAAAACGATGAGGAGCTGCTGAAGATGTGTTTATATGATTCTTAAAAAGCAAAGTTCCTCGTTCTCCCTGGAAGCCTTGTTGATTTAATTGAAGAACTCCCCTGGGGGAGGGGGTTGCTTGCGGAAAGGTTACAGCCTGTTAAGAAAAAATTATCTCCATCAATTGTCAGCTCTTTAACCTAATGATGACAATCTTGAATAGCTTGCTCTACTCTGCAAAATTACAGGCACCACTTAATTAGATTAATTATCAAAATAGTATTATCATAAAGAGCCCGTGTCTATATTTCAGTGCCAGAAAGGAAGGTGCAAAAACATAAATAAAAATAATGCAAGTTAGGCTGAGTGAGATCTGCCAGTTATTAAACAGGAACTGGTAGCTGTTGAGTTTTGACTCTTGAAAATTTGTTTTCATGCCTGTTTCAAGGTCTGCAAAATAGGCTTAATTTTTTTTATTTTTTTATTTTATTTTTTTTTATGGATACTTGCAATGAGTACAACATAGGTTGTGGTCCTTCCAACATGGAGTATTTCAGTACTGTGGATCCATGCTTAAAGTAAGTAAAGAGGTGCTCTGTAGGTAAGTAGCTGAGGCAACAAGGTGGCTATGTCAGCCTATATCAGGTTCCTAGAACTGTGCAAGCTCAAGCTTTCCCAGCTTCTCTAGAGTGGAAAGGGAAGGGAAGGGAAGGGAAGGGAAGGGAAGGGAAGGGAAGGGAAGGGAAGGGAAGG